>JAPWDM010000002.1:53530278-54027778 GCA_035578155.1 Brachynemurus nebulosus
AATTATTTTCCTATTTTGAGTAGTTACCAAGAAAAAAAATTTTGTAATTTTTAAAGTAGTTCTTGATTTTCTACTCTCCTAAAAAAATCACTAAAAATGAGATACGACCATATGCCTGGAATGCGACGAAATAATTAAGCTTCTGGCAGAGTAATTTCTGATTTAAACAGAGCAGTTTGAGAAAAATTTAGATACATAAAAATAAAAAAGGTTTTCCAATTTTCGGCATCAACTTCTTTCTGGTCAAATTAAAAATTATTTAAATTCCGCTATCCAGTCAAATACGTAGGTATGTGCCTATGTTTCCAATATTGCAAATTAATATGAAAAATTTGTATAAACCTATATTTACTACACACTTAGCTATATCAAAATTATTCAACAGTTATTAAAATTATTTTGAGTACGCCAAAGTAAAAAATTACACGAGTTTGTTATAAAACAAAAACGTTATTTCAGTTAGGTATTTGAAATACAGCTACGTGCAAAAGTATTAGGCACCCCTATTGTTTGCCACTGTATCAATAATTAGTGCCCAAATAAGCGTTTTATGGTTTTACTATTTAATCGGTGGCATTTTTTAACATAAATAAAACAAAAGCAAATATTTATGGCACCTCGTTGTGCTTTAAAACGGTAATTCTTCGAATTTTATTATTTTACATTTAGAATTTTAGTGTGATGTCAGTGCTTGCAATGAACATTGTGACGGATATTATGGTACGGGAACTGACATCTAGCGGTCAAATTTTGAATTAATTGACTAAATTTCAAATGGGTTTTGATATCGGCTATGAGAACTAGCGATTTCTGTTTGTAAAAAATATGAGCCACCTAGCGTTGTAAAGCTTAACTATTATCTTTTAAGTGAATTTATAAATTATATTATTTTGTGATTCCCCTGTTTTGATGTTTGATATGTTTGATATGAATTGAATAATAATAGTTAAGCGGTGGGGACAAGCGGCGAATTGATGTATGTTGGAAAAGATGAAAGACAAGGAGGAGTTTAGATTGGGACTTGTTACAGATAGGCCGTTATTAATTGTTGCTCTAAGTCCATAGAATTGTTTTTGTTAAGGCGTTTTTAAATTAATTAAACGCAAAACAGTTCGAAAATGTTAATTAAGACACAACGTTATTTTATATTTTATATTTTTTAATAAATTATTGAACTTTTGGTTGAAAAATGTAAATTATTATTATGGAATTTTATGTAAAAAATATTTAAATAAAGTGATTTGGCAAAACACACAACTGAGAGTAATTCTTCGATAGAACCCGACTTTGGAACTTATTGGCATTCAGTTAGCGTTAATTCTGTGTGGGACATAAGTAACAGCATTTGGGCGCGAATTTTAAGTATTTTTCAATATAAGCAAACCGCCACAACTGTTACAACATACATGTGTTGTACGCCGTTATTGCTATCATATTTCTAAATTCTAACATTTATCGCGTTAACCATGCCTAAAAAAAACTGAATTAAGTGTAGAAGAGCATCCAAAAATTAAAATTTTAGATGAACAAGGCATGTTTCAGGTAAAAATAGCCCGAAAAATGCTCGTGTTGTACAGTGCAATATACACTAAATCGCTTTAAATAGACCGGTACCCATGAAAATAGACCAAGAACAGGTAGAAGAAAATTAATTACAGATCGCGAAGATCATAATAATCATATATGTATGTAGTTCTATTTACAGTTCCTGTGCTAAAATTGAGCTTGGATACCGGCATTCCGGTACTATCGAAAAACCGGAATGCGGGAAATTTTTAAACGTTTTGTAAAACCGGTATTAAAATTTCAAATACCGGTATTTCGGTTTTGGTACTAACAAAATCAAATA
The DNA here is from genome assembly GCA_035578155.1 of Brachynemurus nebulosus. Lineage (NCBI taxonomy): Eukaryota > Metazoa > Arthropoda > Insecta > Neuroptera > Myrmeleontidae > Brachynemurus > Brachynemurus nebulosus. The sequence goes on from JAPWDM010000002.1 coordinate 53,532,128, forward strand.
CTTTATATATTACATATTTTGAATATTTTTTTTACGTTAAATTTACAACATAGATTTTATTACAATGTCTTTAGTTTTGCTTAATGTTTTCCATATGTGCAGATGACCAGATATCTTATACTTATTCATATTTTTTCATAATTCTGGAATATTTTTAAGTATTTTTCTATAAGAAAAAATACAAAATTATGTATTTAAATTTTTAAAATCCTTTTTAATGTTTTTCCTTTTTTTTATACTGTCTTCATTCAATATTCTTCATTCAATATTTTTATGAATTCCGGTATTTTAAATGCTAATGCCGAATAAATACCGGTATTATAAAAAGACACCGGTATTCCAAGCCCTACCCTAAAACTGGCAATACTATAGGGTGCCTAATATTTTTGCACGTGGCTGTAATTTAAATTATTTTTAAACTTAAATAACGTAGCTACAAATATATCGTTTAGTCGTTTTTACGTAAATGCAGTGCATGTGTAATGTATATACATGTCTATGTAAATAAATATTAAGCCACAATATTGAAAAATTACCATATTCATAATCGTTAATAAATATGACTCATAATCAGTGCCTTGATGGAACTCAAGAAATTTTTTATCGGCAACAATCATCACTTCGATAAAATGATGCCTCAACGACAATGTTAATTCTTGTCTTTGATGGCGTCTATTTCCACTTCTTATTTCATTGCCCTCTTCCTCTTCACCTTCACGATCTACACGAGCGTCTTCGAGTTCTTTTCGATATTTATAACGAAAACTGTCGGCCCAACCTTGTTCCCAGCTTTTTGCTCCACATTCTAAATTTCAAGGAATATTGCTTTTTGAAAATGATTATTTTTGATAAGTTAAACAAAATATGAAACTTTAGGGATATTTTAAAATTGTAAACATATTGTTGTAAAGCTCAACATGGAACTCTTAGTTTACTATTTTGATCTGTGTAAATGGTAATAATTGGGTTCTTGGATGGAATTCAGTTTAATTCAGAATAATACTGGTTTAGGAATAGGATTGTTTTCAGAAGCTCGACCACCAGAGCGTCCACTGCATTGGTGGAGTGGTTGGCTTATAAAATCAGTAGTGGTTTTAATGATGATGGATAATGACTTACAGCGTTAGAGTTGGAGCTGGTAATCAGTAAACTAACACAGAAACTGAAAAATATTTGATAAAGAGGCTTTAGGAAATACGAACTCGGCTAGAAAAGAGTTAAAAAGTGGTCAACTTTTACTCAATAGGTACACAGAGAAAAAATTCCAGTAAAAATTACTGAGCTGCCTCCGGTAAACGAGTCTTAAGTGACCAGTCCGTAGGAAATTATTAAGCAAAAATATAAAAAATGCGTTTCAAACATTATTTTTTACGATTCATTTGAAAATTTTTCCTGTACACCTTAAGAATTTTTCCTATACAGCTGCGTAAAATTCGATGGGCTAGTAAAATTTCATGTGGACACCGGGAAAATTTACTTAATTTTTTGTAAAATTATACTGGACATTGAATAATTTTTACTGAGTCGCTGTGCATTTCATCCCTCTCACATAACATTGCATACCAAGCATCAAACAAGCAATGAGAATAAATAAAACAAGCACGCAAGCGCATCGAGCATTGTCTAACACGACCAACACGAGTTACAGAAGTTACAGACCTAGCAACTAAGCAGGATTATCCGGCCGTTGTGTTGTTTCGTTCAGTTGTGCAATAACAACCATCATGACTGGATGTTTATAAAGTGTTTGTTTGTTGTGTTTCATGAATTTTTGTTTAGTTTTTATTTTAATTCTTGTATGTTTTTTTATATGTATTGATATGTTAATTTAAATATGTTTTTATACAAATTATTGTAATGTTCTTATTGTTAAAAATTTTTATCATGTAATATGTCAAATAAAGAATTTTAAAATAAAAAACCACAAAAAATTTTTTCTATATTAATAATTTGATTTTAATGCTTACCCTTCTATCAATATCCTTTTAAACTATTTTAATTCAATTATTTATTAATAAATAAAAAAAAAAACCTTATTTATAAATAATACGGTAATTTTTACTGAGCTATAGGGTAATTTACAATTTTTACTATAAATTATCGTACTTTTTGCTTAGCTTGTCACTTATGTCCGCATTACCAGAGAGCTCAGTAATTTTTTACCAGAAATTTCAGTAAAAATTACTGTATTTTTTTCTCAGTGTAGCAAGTAAAACAGGGATCTTCAGTTATACAGAAATGACACAAACTTTTTATCTTATATAGATTGTGGTGTTCCTGACAACACATTTGTATATTGAATTTAAACCCCAGTTTCTTCAAGACTATCCCATCTCAATTTTTTTTTAGCTATTTTAATTTTTCTAAGAATTATTAGCATTTTTGTTTTATTTATGAGAGCTTTTATTTTTTGATCATGTTGAGGACTCCAAATAAACATTTTGCTGAAAATTATTATTAAGGCGAACCACTAATGTGACATTTTGAAAAAATTGTAAATTTCTTTTTTTGCATGTTTCGATAGTCTATACCTTTAAAAATAACATACTAAAATTTCAAGTACATATCTCAAATAGTTTTTGAGTTACAGTCACCTGAAGAGCGGATTCTGATTTTTATTGTTAACTTTGACCCTGGCGGAAAAAAAATTATGAAAAACTATGATAAATTCTAGAAAATGTTATGAAACTCTATGAAACAGTAAATTATTAAAAAATCATATTTTTTCATAGAAAATCATAAAAAATGACCTTTGCTTTAATGAAAAATTATGCATAATTCTAAAATATTATGATTATGAATTATGAAAAACTATGAAAAAATATGAATATCTATTACATTTGAATGTCTGAAAATCTATGAAAATCTCTTTTTTTTTAACGACAATTTCTAACAAACGATGAATTTTTCTGAAAAAGTATGATAATGAATTATAATCATAAAAGTGTCCAAATTTGGATATGTTTTTCATAGTTTTTCATAATTTGTCATAATTTTTTTCATAGATTTTTTTCCGTCAGAGGAGGTATTGAGAAATGTACGAAGGTTGATAGTTCGGAAGTTTCTGGACGTCGCTGCCAATCACATGTTGTGGAGCAGCTAGACCCCGGCACATTTAAACTACTCATCTAGTTTTACTATGTCCGTTATAGTGAGTACATCGTAAATAATTTTAATAAAAATTCTCAGTGATTAAAACTAAAAGATAAGATAAAGAACTACATTTTTCAAATTTACTGCAGTTATAACTCAAAGACAAATCATCGGATTGATTTAATTCCTATTCCAGCTTCTTTTATATATGTTTCTTCGTGCCATGAACCCCCAGTTTTCCGATCGAATAGAAAATGCAAGCCAAAAACCATCAAATTCTCGCGCAAAATTTGAAACTTTTAAAAACTCCGTTGTTGTTTTTTTTGAATTCAGGCACTGTGAAAATCGCCATACTGCAGCAGTGGGTGGACTTTTTTTGGAGCCTTGGAAGATCGTAAATAACTCACTGAATTTTCAATGTTTTCGTCCAATAAATTTTATCATGAATTTACTATATATCAACGAATATATCCTTAAAATATTAAAACATTCCATACAGTACTTTTCTTTAAAAAAAATTCCTAAAAATCACCTTTTTTCAGGCGGACACACTAGTGGTCCCCCTTAATGCTCTATATTGTAGGGTCATCTCAACTGTTTGTTATTCAAAATTCATATGTTTTTAATGGAACACCCTATATACTTCAACTTCATTAAATAGAAAATAATAATATTTATCTATCCATATCAGGTTTTCCTGTACCAAAAGTCACTATTTTGAAAGTTGTAACCAATCTTTATTTTATAAGCTATAGATTCAAATCAGTTTTAAATTTCCAAACACTCCCTTGGAGTTCGTTTCAGAATGTTTGTACTTTTTTTTACTATATTATTATTTTTGAATTTTGCGCATCGGAAAAGTATAAGAAACAACCCACTGTTTTACTTGCCTCCCATTGAACAAAGCCGACCATTTTCTCACTTTTTCCTTTATAGGAATAGTTTATCAATTATGGTACCGATCGCTGCCTTTTCAGATAAGCACTGCAATCCTTCTTAATTTCATAACTTGAAGTGTTATTTTACTAGTTGGCCAGCTTTTCCAGGACTTAATTTCCTGTACATTTTTAAATTTATTCTAGTTAAATTTGGGATAAAAATGTTTTTTTTTGCTGTCTAAAGACGACTATCCGTGTTTCTTTTTGTATTCATACTAGATCTAAAATCGATATACATATTTGTTTGCAAGAATTACCTTTTTGTTTTGTAATTCGTTTTTTATGAATCGCGATTTAAAAAAAAAGCATTTGTCTGGGTTAACAATTATTTATTTTTCTTGGTGAATACCCCAGACAGACATGTTTATCATTCACAACTGCTTATCTAGATCAACTTATAAATAAATGAGATACAATTGATTGGTATCGTGATACATTTCACGTATTAAACCAAATAATGTATGACGAAATGTAATTTTTATATTGTATCGACTACATATATGTATATCGACTTTTATCAAATAAGTAAAGATTTTTTTGAATGAAGCAAAACCTCTATTGTGGGTGGAATCAGTGGCGGCACGGTACTTGGATGCTGCATCCCTGACTCTAGTCGTGGCGCGATTCCTCTTGCCGCGCTGATGAACAACATGCAGGTGCTGCCCAAGCGTGTTGGCGCCATGCTCGTGTACCGGCTCCACTAGGTAGTGACCACGATCTGTATAGACACTTCCAGCCTGCTGAACAATACAATCATCAATGTAAGAAGAATATTATTACTAAACCAAAGATCTATATGGTTGGTTTTTTTTTATTTATTTTTTATTTTTAGATATAAATAGATACGTTGTGAACTATAACGTAATAAATTCTTAACGAGAAGTGTATAAATTTAATATTATTGTATATTATAAATGCAATCAAATAAAGTTCATTTGTATCTGTCTTATATGAAAATATAAAGTAACTGTTGAGGAGCTGTTACAAATATTTAAGAGGCATAATCGGAAATAAATAAATTACTTTTTAATAAACGTGATTTACTTCAGACATATTGATAGCATTTGAAATCCATAAATATATATTCGTGACTAAATTTATATCGCAAATGAAGATATTTTTTTTTGTTTATATTAAAAATCTTATTGTATAGGTGATTCAAAAATTTTGTCAGAAAAACCATTAATGCAAATCTCTTCTTTGGAAAAATGAGGAAATCTTTTATTTAATCTACAACAATCTCTTCTTTGGAAAAATGAGGATATCTTTTATTGAATCTACATCAATTTCGTACTAATTACAATAACAAAATATAAATTCTAAGTATTAAACATTTTGCGAAGAAAATAGATAGGAATAAATTTACTTTTTGTAACGCTAAAAAAATCTTATAAAAGAAGTTCAATATTTCGCAAACACGGCTTAAAGGTGTTAAATATAATTTCAAGTTCGCTTTAAAAAGTTTGTGTAAAGATATTCCACACATCAAAATACTTAGGAAATATTTTCATTTCCATTTTTTTAATATGGAAAAATACATTAAAAAGTGTGAAATTTTTTTTTTTGCTACATATTGATTGAGATCTCTACCTGTAGCACATACACACATGCAAGATTAGACTGAAAAATGTAGGATCTATAAAGGGGTGACAGACAGATCGTATAGGAGAACAAACGGACGTGATGAAATTCCATTGGTACCGAGAATACGATTGCGAAATTCCAATAGAAATAGAAAATCTACATGAACATCCCCTAAATTTGAATTAAAGCTTACCAATTTGTGTCTCTAGTCTGTTAATATTTTGATTTCAATGTTCTAAGCAAATTGAAATGAATTAAAAATTCATCTGAAACAAAATATTTTGACTGTGAATAAGAATAAAGAAAGGGTCGCGAGTATCCGCGATCAAGTTATGTGATTTGAAAAGAGAAGAATTCGTTAAAAGTTCTCAAAAACAGTCGAAACACTTATGCTGGGACATTACAGGCACTGTTCTTTTTAAGGGCAGGGTAAGGTATTAAAATAATATTTTTGCGTTTTTTTAACTAAATGCATATCTCAAGAATATTGTCTCAAAATTTCAAGTTGATTGGAACAAAATTGACGAAGTTATAAGCATTTTTGTTGTTACCTGGCAGATGTTTCGCTCTCTATATCTCTCTTTCTCAGTTATATTATAGAAATTTCAATGGAAGTACTAACGTGTTTATACCTGGACTGTATATTTTGTCAGTGTAGGGTACAAAATTTAGTTTAGCAGTAAGTATTCTATATCAGTTTTATGCAAGAATTTTTAAGTGTTCAAAACTTTAAAGCGTTTTCCCCACAGCTCACGTTTTCAAAGTCGGTGCCCCTCATAACTTCAAAACTACAGCACCGATCCATTTGAAATTTTAAACTCTATTTCTGTACATAATTTACGAGGTAACGCTGGAGAGTTTTTTTCAAATTTGTTAATAATTTTTATTTTACAATAACAAATTAGCAACAAACTCCTTAACCGACTTCAAAAACGAGGAGGTTCTCAATTCAACCCGTATGATTTTTTTTATGTATGTACACCGATTTCTCCCACATTTCTGGGCCAATTTACGCCATTCTTTTTTTGGTTAGTAGATAAAGCTGTCCGGGTGGTCCCATAAAAATTTTATTAACATTGGTTGAGTAATTTTTTAGGCATCTTCGATAATATGAATAATTATGGCAATTTTAAAATCTGTATCTGTATTAATTATGCAAAATTATTTACTATAAAGACTATATAGTAACATATTTTTAAATTTATGTTGATCTAATTATTCTAAAATAAATTAAAAATTATCAAACTGGATCGGCTGGGAATCGAACCCAGGATCTCCCGGTAACTCGATAATATTTGAAATTGAAATATAGTAACTGTTTCTCGCATTAGAGAGAGTACCAATACACATAAGTGGTTGAATGGTTGTCGGATTGGGGCGGCTGTCGAACAGAGGATCGTTGGCCTAGTGGCAAGACACCTGGCTAGTTACCGGGCAATCCGGGGTTCGATTCCCAGCCAATCCAGTTTGATAATTTTTTCAATCACTTTGTGATTTTTAATTTACATTTGGATTTTGGTCATACTAACCAAAGAAATCGAGTGCTTACAGTTTCACTTTAGATGAACGATAAGTGAACATATGAATACTGCGTATGTTTAAATGCGGACAAAAGTTCGTCATACGTAGTAATGTTTCACAAGCACTCGATAATATCTGAAATTGAAATATATTTTAAAATAATTTTCTGGCAATATCTGATTAAAATAATTATTTAATGACTTTAAAAATTAATTGATTTTCCATGATTTTTATTTTCCTAGTAATTATTACTTTGGACACTATTCCTGTTCCAAATTTCAAAGCAAAGTCAGTCCGTGCCCAAAATTATGATTTTTGCGCAATAAAATTTTTGAAACTATTCCACCTAAACGTATGAAATTTGGAATACTTCAATTGGAATAAGCATTGTCACTAAAAGGTATGAAATAAAACCTTTTTTAAAAAACCGACTTCAAAAAGTAAAAAATAATTAATAGCACGAATTTTGAAGTCAGGCGGGGTACATAGTATAAAAAATATGTAGATCTGAAAGAATTCATGAATTTTGCAAGAATATCCGGTCGCAATATTTTATACGACACCCCGCCTGACTTCAAAATTCGTGCTAAAGTCGGTTTTTTTTTAAAGCTTTTATTATCTAAAATTGTAACACAATCTCCTAACACTATATGAATTTTTTTCTGAAACTAACTGTAACTACATGTCATTTTAATTTAAAAATAAATTCCCACAAATGCCAGACGTTGACGGAAATTTAAATTGATATTTAAATGACTGTCTGATTGTTTTTTTTTTTAAACAATTGTCTCATTATCATTTCAAAATCGTATCACAAAATCCAATTTGCATCGTATCAATAATATTTAAATACATAATAAAATAATAAATCATGGCAGTTATAATATTAAATCAAATATGATTACAATAAAAATTCATTGTATATTATCCAAAGTTAAGTTATTGGTCTTGTTACTGTTACACTCTCGTGGCGTCACTAGTTAAGAGTTACATACACATATACAAACGTAATGGAGACTGACTTTGTAAGGTAATTACAATGATGTCGACCGTCTACAAGAGTCTACAATAACAAAACATCCAACTATTGTTATTTCATAATCAATTCAACATAAACCGAAGAGCGCCAAGCCAAGAGTCAGCCACAAGAGAGCCACTAGACGACGGACAACAGGATGTTTATAGAACAAATTAATGTTTGCGCCTTCAATTTTTTCAGTGTTTGTGTGTATTTATAGTAATTTTTCTTCTCTATTAGTCTGCCAGAGTTATTAAAACTTTCTCTCTATTTATCTTAAAAATATAAACAATTAGTTTGATGGTGGGTGGACAAGGAAATAAAAAGTAAAGTCATTAAAGGTCTACACAGCTACACACACATTAAATAGATAGAGATACAATTAAATATTCATTTTGAATTTATCGACCTACCTGTTGTTTCATTTGTATTAAATATATACATATAATTTCGAAAGATATAGGATGGCCCGAATGGAGAAGTTTACCAACTTTTTGTTTATGAATGAAAATAAAAATTAAGGCAAAATTAAAAAAAGTGTAAACGAAAGATATACTCAACAACTAACAAAGTTATGGGACTTTAAAATTTCACTTTTCAATTTCATTTGAGACAGATGTGTGACACCATTTATTCTACGGAATTGCAAATCGAACGAAAAGTCTTTTCCTATAATTTTTATAAAGTCGGTCAATACGTTAATTAAACGAATACTATATGGATTCGACCATTTTGAATCTTTTATCTTTTACAAATTCAATATTTTGACGTTTTGAAATGTCATTTTTTGAACTTTTGAAGATTTATAAATATATAATAAAAAAATAATTTTAAAAAAATATTAAATCCATGGTAATTTAATATAATTAATTAAAAAAAGTATTGTATAAAAGACACTCGGTGTCCGATTGTGCGGATGTTCGACATCACAGGCGAATTGAAAATCTATCATTGTGCCTTAAACTTTGATCTTCTATTCCCTCTATTTTTGTTAATGGATTCCAAAAATTGTTTCACGAGTTTATTAGTTTTGGTATATATTTTAGTTAAATGTAACTACATATTTCTGTATCCACATTACGATACTTCTCCATTGTTTGTTCAAATAAAATATCTCTGTCGACAGAGATCAAAATGATTGAAATTGTCCTAATTTCCCTGTTCTCATTTTATTGGTTAAGACAGAAAATTGGTTCGGTTGAATAAAAGGTTAAAAATTGCCATTACAACCGTATTTAAGTTATGACAGGAATTTTCAACTTTCCAACTTTCTACACCTCAACCAAAAATCAAATATGGGACATCATTTTTCACAGACAGATCGGCCAGACAAGAGATAAATTATTGGAAACACGTAGGACAACGTGTTAATTTGATGATAATTGAAAAAATAAAAAAAGTAAAACATCAGATTTCAGATGATGCCCAAAGAATATCATCACGCCAACTAAATAGGAAGCAAATCTACCGTTTAGCAAGTGTATCTCAGGAATCTGAGAAATTATAGTTTTGAAAAAACTTAATTTGATTAAAATATCAGATGAATTGAATTATCTCAGACAATGTCAAATGTCTGAGATCGTTGATTTTTATTTTGCGTTATTAATTTAACGTTGAATTTAGTTTAACGAATCAATAACGAATGTAGGAAATAGGGGATGTGATAGATTCAAAACAAGAATATAAAAATAAAATAGATGAATTCTTATAGTATTATTGTTAACAAATTAATAAATTTTATTGCCAATGTATATAGTTACTAGAGATTGAGTAGAATTGTTTAAACGGTATCAAAATACTTAAGATCCGTGTGATACGGTAAAAATTATGTTTGTTAAGTGTGTATGCAAACGGGGGTGGTCAAGGGGTCATGACCCCCCATCCCCGAAAATAAAAAGGTACATTAGAACACCACAGTGGTAAAATTACTATAATTATTATTGAGTCAGTTGGATTTATTTTGCTCGTCAAGTAAATTTTTAGGAGACATCAGTAATTTCTTGTGTGTATGATCCCCCCCCCCAAGAAACTATCTGGTCAAGAAATTACTGGTTATTTGTTTTTTGTCCCTTTCTGCTCGTTAGCTTAATTTCGAAGGGAAATATGTAACTTTTACAGTACATTGTTTTGAAAATTGTTGGGAAATTTTTTAGCTCCTGCATTTTCCTCCAAGTTTTCTCCTTTCCTTAAGAAGCCTGGCTATATACGCCCCTGTGTTGTGTGTGGTTTGATAAGAACAAACCTAAAATCAACAAAATCTATTGTATTTAACGATAAATCGCTTTAAATAATCATCATCCTGTATGTACATTTCAGGTGAATTTTAGCTAACCATTCTTCCTCTAACGAAAATTTTAACCCTGTTCTTACAACAGCAGCTCCCCTCATAAATAAATCATCTCTTTTAGAAGAGTTTTGTAAAATAGAAAAGACCAACACTATTAATCAAAGATGGTATATTATTCTTACTACTGAAACTTATAAATTACAGGTAATTAAATAAAAGCCAGAAATTTTTTTTGCTACCTAAACGTACTTGTCTGTAGATCATTAAATAAATAATACTGTTTATACAAGATTTTAAAAAAAAATCCCAACATTTTTTCTTATTTTTCCAATTTTCAATAAATCTAAAAATTTAACGAAAACAACAAATTTGCATACTAGACCATCATTGCATAACGAAATGGCCACTCTCGAATTTCTTATATCCCGTACAATTCCCGTGTAATGGCATTGTTCTGGATTAACCCATCTCGCTTTTACATTACGTTTATCTCGCGTATTTTCTTCGATCACAGCGTTCGGTGCCAGAAATCCATGATTCGGCCACAATTCTAAATGGTGTACACGTCCATCGAATTCTAAATGATAATGAACTTTTTCGCCATCAACTGTTTGACGTTTTCTACGTTTTTTATAATCACGTGTATAGTAACTGGGTAATTTATAACTTAAAAAATTGCCACTGTGGTCCACTTTTCGTGGAATCACCAAATGGTAATCAGACAAATCTCTTGTATATCTACCTTGAAAAAGAACAAAAATAATATTATAACACATAAATTTAAACCTAATTAAAATTTGTATATGATTTTTTCTGATAAAATATGATTTTTAAAAATTATTGAATATTTATGAAAATGAAACAAAGATTGTCGTCTGCCAAGGGTCGCTCAAGGTTAATTAGATGTATTTTACTTTTGTTATAAAAAACAAATCAAGATTTTATTTTTGGATATTTCGTTTATTTTGTATAAGTTGATGTTGAAAACGCTTAAAATTTCGAAGCCATTAAATTTTTCAATTACTATCTAACTATTATTTGTAATTCTTATTGCTGATAGATTTCAGTAACTACCTTAAGGGGGATATTACGATTTCCGTGGTGCCGCTATTTAACAATAAAATTCGATAAAACAAAAAAAGAACGAAAAAAAAAGTAAAATTTTTCGATATCTCGCTTAGTTATTTTCTAAATAATAATAGTAATAATGTGGCTTAATGTCCATTTTCAAAACAATTAGTTTATAACAGACGCCACCCACATCATTATTCGTACATTTTTATTTAAGAACTTTTACATTACACGTTACATTTTATACATATTATGATGTGAGTGGAAGACAAGGAAAATGGTGAAAGGGCTAGGATATGGAAAGTGTGCATCTGCCGCCAACCGTCTTCTTCAAGGAACTATATGCCGATATTCATTTGAAATTGTGAAGAAAAACTGCAGAACTACTAACTATTCTAACCCTTGACCTACTAGTCCGCAAGCACCGATACCTAAACACGCTCAACTACTTTTTTATTAGTTCTGGAGTTTCTTTTATTATGGATTATACGAGTACATTATAGTGGAGGAAAGCTAAGATTCAACTTATTTTTGGGGGGATACTACGATTAGTACGGCGCCAAGATTTGATGACACTTCCTTATAGAACTTGACAAAATAAAACGAAAAACAAGAATTGGATTGTTTGCAAACTTTATTTGAAATGTATACATAAAGTTGTTCTTAACTTTCAAAATATTTGATGTCTAGACAAATTTTTCAAAAGGTTACTTAAATGGAAGTATCGAATCATTGAAGATTTATCGTAAAAAAACTAAAATGAAATAAAAAAATGAATTCATCTTACCTTGTATAAAATCATTTTCACAAAAAATGCTATATGTAAATAAAAGTAAAAATAACGATATGGTAAACAAAAAGAATGATAATAGCTGATTAGAATAAAAACAATATACTACACCCATATTAAAATATAATATTGAATAACTGTCAAAATAGCAATCTATGTGAAAAAAATTTTATTTCATAGGTATGTTGACGGACGACTTTAGTTATAGTGCTTTGTTATTTTGTAACCGTAAATTATAAATTGGATGGCAAACCTTTTTTTCATACTTCTTCCAACACTCTTATTTAGAAAATTTTAATATTAGACATCCCCGCCCCTTAGTGTCACCATCGTTCCACCTCGTGAAAAATTTCTATGATTGAATGTATTTGGAATTTGTTTTATTTTTTATAAACAACTTCTTATTATTTAAGTTTAAAGATTCCAATAAATACGCCAAAAGGTTGTTATTTCTTATTTGCTTTAAATTCTAAATGTTAAATAAATATGCGATTTTAGCAGGGGCGGACAGTGACTTTAGGGGGCTGTGGGCTAACACTACTTGGGGGCCCCCAATTTGAAAGGTCACCCAATTAAACACACTAACTTCAATTTGATGAAATAATTATTTTCCAAAGCGTATGTATAGGAAGGTATATTAAAAAGAAATAATATAATATTAAGTATTTAATTTATATGACAGGTATACAAGCAAGTACTGTTAAGACATTATTGCAAAAGTAAACATGTTTGTAATGTGAACTTATAAAATTGTCCAAAATAGACTTATTTTCTTTTCATGTTAACCACACTAGCATTGAGCTTTTATGTTCATTTGAATTTTCGTGATTTTCTAAACACGTTCCTATGTGTTTCCAATCAGAAAATCCAGTCGTGTATTGAGAAGGAGTTTTTGAAAAAAGTTTGCAAGCCAAACAAAATACACTACCAGTACTGGTTGAATAACAACCAAGATCTTTCCAGCAATTGGCCATTTTTCATTTTCTTAGTGAAATATCTATTTGAAAATGACCTGTTTTGTTCTTTATAATATTTCTTCGTTGAAGCTGAATATATATTTCTTGGAGGCCACAAGCCCACGTCAACATATTTTTCAAAGTCAAAGTGAAAGTAAATATTTGCCTAATCTTTTTCCGCGTCAGTATTGCTGTCCTCTTGGTGAAGAATAATATCTTTCTCGGAGAGATTAGAGAGCTGATGGCAGTTTATATGTATCTGGTGCATTTTCATCACGGGTATTTTTTTCTTGGTTTTGCGATATTCCCCTCCCTTCGGCTAGACTATTTTCAGCTAAATTCTCTTTTCTTTCGCTTGTTAATAGATTTATAATAACTATTGTATTCTCATTTTTTTGTTCTGATTTAAAAAAGTTTCAATTTTTGTACATTTGTTTTTTCTTTTTCTCGAACTAACTGTAATTTTCGCTTTTCAGCTCCACTTTTGTATTTTCTAGCAGACATATTTTACTTTTCAACAATATTTTGTCACGTTTTACTAACTGAAATTTATTTGTTAAAAATTAGATAACAGTAAGTATTTAAATTTTAATTGCTGAATTCTGTATTTCTATTCGCAAAATTCGCAACTCTTTTACTGACTATATTTGTGGTATACATAGAAAGTGATAGTTCCTACGCGGTCTATTATGTTTTTTAATGTTAAATAATGTCAGTCTTCGTATGAAAGGGGCCCCTTATATCCACGGGGCCCTGGGCTGCAGCAAGGACCATTAGTAGATCCGCCCCTGGATTTTAGTAACAAACTGTTACTCTACAAAGATGTTTAAGATTATCTTAAAATAAAAGTAAATACCCCTGTTGCAGCATCCGTTTATAAAAATCCGTTTTCCTGTGATTTTTCACCCTTTTAAGTGATTTTTCCTCCTCTTTCTAATGGTGAAAATCAGAGTTTCTTAAACTTTTTTTCATTCGCGACCAGGATTTATTAATTAGGTAACAATATAACATACATATAAAAATTTTTTCGCTATGACCTCAAGATTTCGCTAAGCGACCCCCAAATGGGGACGCGACCCATAAGAAGCCCTGGTGTAAATAAATGTCCTAAAAATTTTTTAATTTGAGAAAATTATGGCAAAAAACTAATTTTTTCCACGAAAAATGACCAAAAAAATCATGTTCCAGGCATCCGACATGGCTGGCTAACGAACTTGTCCAACGGTGTGGGACTAAATATAAATATAATATATAAATTATTTGAGTGAATATCATTTTCGGTTTCTAGGGACCTCAAAACAAATTTCTATTATAGTCCCGGGAGATTTCTTTTGGAGCTCTAAAAAATAGGACTTTGTTCGGAACCCTAAAAAAGGCATATAACATATAAACATATACATACGTATGTATATTTGTTTGGGACTTCCAACATTTTCACCAAATTTCCTAAACCTAGGACATTTTGTTCGAGAGTTATCGTGCGGACACACACACACACACACACACACACACATATATATATGTATATATATATATATATATATATATATATATATATATATATATATATATATATATATATATATATATATATATATATATATATATATATATATATATATATATATATGTATATACCTCGTATATAGGTATATATATATATATATATATATATATATATATATATATATATATACCTATATACGAGTGTATATAAATTTTAGTCAATATTATTTTCGGTTTCTAGGGACCTCCAAACAAATGTCTGCCCTAGTCCCAGGCTCAAGTCGCGTCATGACAGTGGCTGTAATAGCTGAATTCCATTCTGGAAATTCGCTAAAATTGAAAATTCATTTTGCCAACCCTCTATTCGTATGTCTTCATTCAATGAACTAAAGAATGTAAAACATCTTCTGAGAATGTCCGTCAAAAATCATCCCTTGATGACTAATTAAATTATCAGTCTGTATTCTTTGGGACAATCTTCCTGGCAAAGGGGTCGGGCATAACAATTTTTATGATTTTCCAAAAAAAAAACAAAAAAAAAAAATTAACGCAAGTATGTAGTTATATATATATATATATATATATATATATATATATATATATATATATATATATATATATATATATATATATATATATATATATATTACTGAATTCGTGCTTTAATAGACTTTCGTTTGATGCTCTTGCGAAAAAATTTTGTTTTCACTTTCCAGGTTATCCCCTAAAATTGACCTCCAGAATCGAAATTCAACTTCACATCTGTAATCGGGCCACCACACCCTATCTCCGTGCTAAGTTTTAAATTTTCGCGTTGAGTGATTTCAGAGAAAATTGCTTGTAACATCCGAACAAACACCGAAGTGATTGTATAAGTGTCCCGTTTTCCCAATTTTGGTACGAAACACTAAAATTAGATATATAATATTTTACTGCATGATAACATTGATAATGTGCTCGATGTAATCCCAAATATGCATCTTGCCCCTTGGGTAAAGACGATGCTATATTTTTATTGACAGTACAGGCGGTATTTGAGAATTATGATTAGTGAATCGTGAATAATGGAATGTACATTTCCTTATGATTCATATTAAAATATTTCTGACCAACTCCCTTTCATATTTAAATTATTTTTTCATTCATTCTATATTGAACATACCCACAAATCTATTATCAACTAGTTCTTTATTTTCTTTTAAAAAATACGATCAAGTTAACGATAAATCTTATACTTTTACTTTATTATAGTTTTGAACATAATTCACCAAGTGTAATAAGAACAATAAATAACTAAGTATAGCATGAAACTGTGTAATTAAACTATCCATTCGACACGATTTTAAAAAAAGAAATACTAAACAAACAAACAACAATAAATTTTAAAATTTTTCTAATAACGAAAATAAAAATTTACAATATATCACTTAATATACAATCACAGGCGGCCATTCATGAAATATACAGTGGCTAGTCAAAAGCATTTGGACAGTCATATAACAAACAAATTTTAATAGTTAAAGCCAGGTGAACAGTGCAATTAGTAAAAATTTTGACTTGTGTTCTACATAAAATGATTTATTAACTATTTTTTTTTACAAATTAATAAAAAAAACTAATTCCAATTCAGTTACTATTTAAAAATTAGCATTTTTTCACTTTAGAGTGAATAATTGACACGTTGCAAAAGTATTTGGACGATACAATTTCCATTCTTTATTAGCAATAAAAAAAAAAATTTGTTTTAAGTATTTAGTATTTAGTAGCGTATTCCATTGCCTTAATCACTTCTTTTAGTCTATTACGCATTAACTTCACTGGTTTTGATGTCGCTTCAGGCCAAATTTTACTCCATTCCAATTTCAAAGTCTTAATTAAGCTTAGTTGATTTGAAATGTGATAGCTTCGAATTTCTTTCCCCAAATGATGCCAAAGGATCACAATTGAATTGAAATCAAACGATTGGGATGGTGTCTGTAACTTTTTTGGATTATTATATAGGATGCATTGTCTTACAAAGTATGCGGAACACTTTATATCGTTATTCTGTTAAAATAAAAACGATCCTCCAGATTTAATTTTTCAACATTTTCATGTAAATTTTTACGAATTACGACAGTACGAATTAGTTTAACAATTTTTTCTTGAATTTTCCAGTCAATTCTTTCTGCTTTCTACTTTATGTACTTTATGTAGATACTTATTTATTTTATGGTATATTTGCTAATTATCATTTATTTGGTAGCGATCATCAAGACATGCCACATTGCCACAAAATTAATTAATGAAAGTGGTATTTTTGCAAAGTAGAGTGTTCTATTTATTATTAACAAACTACTTAATATCTACTTTTTACTGAAAAAAAAATATTTAGAAGCAAAGTTCATTGTAGATTATAGATTCACATTCCGCAACCATTTTCTATGAATAATAACGAACGAAATTACACTTTTGTAATTTTCATCTGTTATTGTACCTAATTAATAACCTCAAAACTGATATCATTTAGTCAATTAAATCCGAGAGCAGTTACTAATACGAAAGCCAAAATTACCAAAATTTTAATGTTGGCCTAATAACATTTGTGGATAAACCGCCACTGCGCTACATACTTCATATGCCAGAATAAAGTGAAACATCTGTAGTTTAATGATGAATGCCATAATTATAAGTAGTAATATTAAATTCTTATCAGATTTATAACGCAAGTGAACAATAAATGTATTCTTAGAATTGGAGTTGCGTAATTTCATTAACCAATTTAATGAAATAATTAATACGGAACATAGCATTGCATATATGTACATATATTACTTAAGTCAGTTTTAAGGGGGGAGTTCAAATAAAAAAGCAACTTTTTTAATTATGATTATTTTACTTCTTGAAATTTTTTTTCAAATTAGAGAGGGTCTCAAATAGAAAATTTTGTTTTTGAAACATTCATTACTCTTCCCTGTGGGGGGCCCTTTTTCACAAGTTTTTAAGCATTTACAAGGAACGTCATATCTCAAAAAGTAATGAATATATTTTAATTATTTTTTCATTAATTTATTCCTGGAGGACCTGTCCATAAAACTGAGTATGGATTTAAGGAAATTTTAAAAATTAACTATAAAATTGTAATCCCAAACTTCTAAAAATTATAAAACCCAATTTTTTATTTTAAAAAAATGTTTAAAAATAGTTATAATTGTTCAAATCGAAAAAGCATACTCCACTTTATGCGCAATATGTTTATGAACAAAATTTTTAAAAAAATTAAGTTTCTATCTTTTCTAGAACTTGAGATATGATTTTCCTTGTCGGGAAAAACACAACTTTCGGGAAACGGTAAAAAATAAAAATAATAACAAAAGAAGCGGTTTACCCACTGTTTATTAAAATGTCTACAAACGCATACAAATAAAAGAACATTATCTCAGTGCATACTATAATTCATGTACACACCAAAACTAAATATTACTGATCAAATCGCGAGGGGGGCGGGGGCGAGCGTTGTCTGTAAAGGAGCAGTGGCTCACAAATAAATATTTTTCTACTTAAAAAAAATTTTTTTTGGTCATGTTTTATATATCACCGTGTTTGTAAAGAACCACAGAACAAAATAAAAACAAAAAACGAGATTCGAAAAAAATTAGTTTATTAGCCGTTTCTGACGTGAACTGCCCCCTTAATTCAATGGTTTGACTATGTTAGTACAAAAATTTAATTCATACTTACTGAAATTTTATTAATATTCATTCCGGTGGTCAATCTTACTAACGTTTCTGACGTAACATCAATCTTTCATTACATATTTAATGACAGATTTAGGTACTTTGCACAAATTGGTTGCACATTATTTATTATAAATATAAACCCACAAATTTGATCCAGTTTTATAAAATGAGTTTCATAATTTACAACTGTGGGAGGTACGATTAGTTCAAAATATTTACCTAAAAGAAGCAATTACATATTTTTAGTTTGTCGGCATAATTTTCAATTATAGTTTTATCTGATTTACGGGAAACATTTTTAAACTCTATTTATTTCTTCTCCAGAAATCAACTATTGCAAATACTATACTGGGACATTATTGAGACGTTTTTTTTCAGTTGGGTAAGCTTTATGACAGGAAACCTAACATAAGATCGGCTATCCTATAGTCTTATTATATTAAACTTTTGTTGTAACTGTTTTCAAAATATTCGTAAAAATTTCATGGACTAGTTCCCATAGGAGATCAAGGGATTAAATAATTCGTAAATAATTCCTTGATCTCCGATGGCAACTAGTCTATGAAATTGAAAACTTGGTTTAGAAGATATTTTCATAATTTTAATATTCGTAAAGATTTATTATTACCTTGATCTGTGGACTGATATATGTAATTATTTCAATTTTCGATATTTTTGATCTGACAAACTGTGTTTTGCCAAATTTCTACCTTGGCTTACTGCCCTGTTTACACAGGCTTAGCGCTAGTCATTAAAACTTGCAATTTACATACAGAAAATTACGTACACAAAACACACCGTAACAAAACTAACCACTCATAAAATTTAGAGTGGAAGTTAATAGAAATCAATTCTCTTTACCAATGACAAATGGATATTACTTCCACAATTTCATTTTCCTCGCAACATGTTACCTTTGTGTGGATGCCTCACACCAGTTTTACCTAAAAAAGTATCATATTTGATGATTATTAAACTGACAGAAAAACGACATTCGAAAATTGCAATTAAATTCACTGGAAAATTTTAGATCCCCTTGAATGTCTTTGACAAGTGCAAGTAGTAAGTGAGTATGACTAGTACTAGGGCCGTGTAAACGAGGCTTAATACGAAATTTATTTTCATTTATAACTTTTTCGAAATTTCATAACTATTCGTAACGCAAAAGCACTAGTTATGGACAGTGTACCCCAGTGGCGAAGCGAGGGGGGTGCAAGGGGCACTATAATGACCCGGGCACCACTTTGAGAAGGGCGCCAAAAATTAATAAGAGGAGCGTAAAAAGCTAGTAAAAGGGGCGCTATTACTCTAATTTTTTTTTTTGTCATTAGAATTTTGTTACATGAAAGTCTAGCGAAATTATGAAATTACTTCCAGGTTATGATCTCAAATATATAGATACACAAACAAAGCATTGGTGAGTAAAAAAAGGTCGTTAAGGCAACTTTTAGGGAAATATTTAAAATACAAATTTACGAGAAAGAATTTTTTCCGAAATTTTAAATGCACCGTTCCACTACTAAAATTTTTTTAAATTTTAGAAGTTAAGGGGGGCGCAAATAAAGCGTTACGCACCGGGGGCCCAGATGGCTACGCCTCTGGTGTGCCCATAATAGACGTTTTGAACATTGAAGATAAAAAATAAGCAAACTAGAAGGTTTATTTCTACTAGAAGCAGCACATAAGAATTGCAATAGTTCCCATATCATAATATTAAAATTTGAAGTCTATAAGCTAAGTAGTTTTTATGAAAGTGGTTATTATACTAGGTACGGTGACAATTGATGATAAAATTTTAGGTTATTTATAAAAAACTTGTTGCAAATGAATGTTATCATTATTATCTTATAAAAAAAACTATAAACTTAATATTAAATAACAATGCATTATCAGTTTATATTTTATCTGGAATATGTATTATAGCCTAATTTTCTGTCCACTGGATTTCAAATGTCCATAACTGGGTTTTCTGACAGAGTCTTATTTTTGGGAATAATTTTTTATTTTATGTTATCACGTCAATTTTAGACAGATAATATCATTGATTAGATATCCTTCAATTACTTGCAACAACGTTTGTACTTATAAATAATATAAATTACCCGATACAACGTCGAACTTAAAAGATCTGTTCTTAAACTGTCCATAACTGGTGCTTTTACGTTATATTCTTACCGACACTTCTACGATTTTTTTTTAAATATTTCGTAAGTTGAGATGCTAGAACGATTTCAAGTTATAAAAAATTGAATTATTTTTACGATAACGATAGAAGACGTCAAGAATTATCCATCGTTGAAACTTCTCAGAATGACAAGTCTTAGCAATATTCCTGCATTTCCACCAGGAGGCTTCCAATAACAAAAACTTGAAATCTTAAATAAGAAACTTAAATATATTCAAAAGAAATCGAAAATAACGATCTTCAAGGTTCTCGATATAATTTGGAATAATTTTATCTACGCCTACTATGAAATGGCTTACTTACAGTTCAAATTACTATCTAGGCAAGCTATATTTCATAATTATACAGCTGTGTGAAATTTTGTACTTTACATACGATTGTGTGCAAAGAACCACAGCTTACTACACTTTTATTAATCTGTATACTGTATATATTGTTAATTAAAATTCACATAGTGTTTGAAAAATTATCAAACTGCATCGACTGGGACTCGAACCCGGACCTCTTGGTTGCTAACCAAGCGTCTTACCAATTAGGCTACAGACCGCTTGTTCGAGTGTCATTCCAATCTGATAATCAAACAAACACATTCTCTCTTTAATGCGAGACGCAGTTATATTTTAATTTCAAATGTTATTTAGTGCCTGTGAAACATTATTAATGTATGACGGACACTATGTGAATTTTAATTAACATTTAATGAATTGGTCATACATGCCAAAGCAAATCGAGTGTTCAATTATCAGCTAAAGCTGGACATTAAATGAACATATGAATATTGGTGTATGTATAAATACGAACAAAAGTCCGCCATACATTAATAATGTTTTACAGGCACTCAATAACATTTGAAATTAAAAAAAAAAAATGTATATACTGTACATTGAGGAAATAACCGACTAGAGAGAATGCTGGGTATTACAAATATATGTATTAAGAAATTGAAGCAAAAAAATTGACTGATGTGATTACTTTAATGGCGGTCAAACCATTAATTTAATGTGAATTTAATGGTTTATCTAATATTTCTGAACAAGTCTCCGTGGTTACAAGTTGGATTTACTAAAATGAAGTCATGCTTCAAAATTTAATACCTGTGGTATCTCTAGGAAACATAATATGTCAATATGTTCGATTCAGTATTCAGTGATATTGTATTAAAATCTCTACAAAATTTTTACTTAACAACCGAAAGTTGACACTGATTTTTAATAAATTTCAAGTTCACATATAATTTTGATGAATTTCATAATAGTCGTAGACAAAATACCTATAATACGTAACTCGGCTGTAAGGCATATTATAATTATACTCGTGCAATTATGCACTCGCCGCTGTGTGACTTTTACCTAACTTTTTCGCTCGTGTGTTAAAATGCAACTAACAACTTCAGTTACATAATATACTATTAATTATTTTAATGCATTCTCAATATTACCTTACTTTATGCAGCCATTGTTTCCCAATTAAAAATTTATGTCGTTCATTAGCAAGATATTAAATTCATTTCAGTAATTCATTCGCCGCACACTCACCTTTTATTATTAATTACACGTGTTTATGTTGCAATAATAATTAGTAACATGTATTTGCACCATTTTAAATGATTATAAGAAAATCGGACATTATTTTATATATACCTACACATTTTATATGATACAATGTTTTATGATTAGTGACACCTATGATGTCTATTTTAAAATCTTACATGCATGTATAACGGTCGTTTTTAATTGTTAAAGTTATTCAAATTTGGATTGTTAACAGAGGAAGTTTATTTGAGTCACCTAACAATGAATTTTTTAATATTAAATAAACATTGAAATATATGTACATAGTATATTCGATCGAACAGCAATCAATAAAACTCATTTTACATTGAATGTTAATTAAATGCGTCAATCTTCAATTCAACTAAAATGAACCAAGTGCGTCAAACGCGTTGAATGCAAAATCTCATGTCAGTTAGAAATTTTTAATATTTTTTAAAAGCTTTTATTTAACTTGCTATGTTAGTATGTTGGTTTAGATCAAATCTTGGAATTAAAATTTAGGCAGGTTCTAATTGAGCTAGAGGTTTCAAATTTTGCATACGTGTCTAACTTTGATGACAATGCAATATTGTATAATTAGTTTTAATAGATTTGAGCGTTACTTTATGGTATTCCATATTTGTAAATAATAAACAAATATTTTACTTCGCAAAATACCACTATAATTAGTTTTGTCCGAAATCGCCTCAAAACCAAAATTGTTGATTTTTAGTCCTGTGCAACTTTTTGACATTTCGGATTGTCTTTTTTTATTTTAAATTACTTGTGATCAGACTAAAATGTAGAAAATAAAGTAAAAAAAATGTTTTTTTAAAAAAAAAGCTTTTATTTAAAAATGAACTAAAAAAAATAAAATAATTTTTGAGTGAAGTTTGAAGCAATATGCAACATAATTTATAAAATCTTGAGGCGTTTAATTAAGTTTGGTAACTACTGAAAAGTAAAATAGCTACACTTATACGTATATTCAAAACAGAAATAACTAATGATAACGCCTCAAGCTTTTATAAATTATGTTGCATATTGCTTCAAACTTCACTCAAAAATTATTTTATTTTTTTTAGCTCATTTTTAAATAAAAGCTTTTTCTTAACAAACATTTTTTTTTTACTTTAATTTATTAACAAATATAAATTAATTCGAAAAAAAAATATTTGAATTTTCTAACATTCGGTAAGATTTTAAACCTTTTTTGCTTCATGTTGACTGATTGTCGTGGGTTAGTCAATTTAAACCAATCGTAATATTAAATGAATGGAAAAAAATAAATAAATTTAAATACCTACACAAAAGTATTTCGTAAGTTAAAATATTAACAATCTTATGCTTTTCTGCAAATCAAAATTGATCCGTGAATACACTACTCTACTGAAATTATAACACATCAAGATAGACTAGTAATGGACTTCTAGGCATGAAAGGCATGTGCCAAGGGGCAGCAGACTTCAGGAAGCGACACTTAATTAAAATAATGGTGTGGAAGGCATAAAAAATTTTAAATTGCAGTTTGGACAAATTAAAAAATAAAAATTTATTTGGTAAGATATTTTTACATTTTTGTCAAATCATTGAAACTAAATATTCTCTTCTTTAA
Source organism: Brachynemurus nebulosus (assembly GCA_035578155.1). Classification (NCBI taxonomy): domain Eukaryota; kingdom Metazoa; phylum Arthropoda; class Insecta; order Neuroptera; family Myrmeleontidae; genus Brachynemurus; species Brachynemurus nebulosus. The sequence goes on from JAPWDM010000002.1 coordinate 53,555,943, forward strand.
AATAATTAATATTAGATAGGTTTACTTTGTGAAAATCCATATTAAAACATGGGATCGTTGCTTTGTTACTTTTCACAACAAAATCGTAGAAAGAACACGACTCGACTTTCGGCTTTTACACCATCATCAGGTGAAAAACATAACTAAAAATTGTTCTTTTAGACGAAAACGATTTATAATATAAATTGAAGTAAATAATGTATTGGTGGGGGATGTTAGAGATAGAGGCAGATATAATCACATCAAACAGATTCTCTTCTTTTTACTAGTTTTTTACTTTATTACATTCAAATTAGAATACAATAAAAAAAATTTTCTTGCGTGTTAAAGAAAATTTATAATAACATTTTCGAAACTTTTTTGAAGCAAATTCTTTCATTATTTTTTTCTTCCCAATTAGGTTACATCAAAGATTCAGGTTCAATGTAGGTATAATAAAGATAATACATTCAACTTGGCAGTGCTGTAGTCGCTTACTAGTAATTTTTATTCTCTTCAAAGCCGGAAAAGTTGTAGTTAATACAAGTAATACAATTTTTTTACTAAATTAGATTAAATTTGAGTTTATAAAGCTGCACAGCATTCCCTTCTCATACTTTCAATACATTTACGGTGTCTACTAAAATATAATATGAGCAATAAAGTTAGAATAGAATGTAGATATATAATACGAAATAGAAAAATAGACGTATTTAAGTAATTATGTAAATCTTTTAAAACTGTATTTTGACAGTTTATTATTAATATAATGATATTATTATTAATTTCTATATACACTGTTAATAATTTTACTGTTCCAAGTACAGATCGTGTATTTAATTAATTACATTAATTAACAAAATGAGTGTTTTGATGTGATTCATACATGAAATTCTATTTGATTTATATTTATTTGGATACTTTATATAACATTGCTTGTCTTGTAATAAGACATTTCGGTATCCAACTTAAATTCAATATAAAAACAACTTGTATGTTAATTTTTGAGGTGTTACCAAACTGGTTAAAAAAATACTACTAAAAAAGAAAATTAATATGTTTACTATGTATTCATTTCGATACTGTTTTTACGAGGGATTTATTGCGATTAGATAAGATAATGACTTTAATTTATAAAAACATGTAACAGTAATTTGATATAGATAGAATCGTGTTCCAATACTTTGAAATTATGTTACAATTCGATGGGTATTGAACTCAAAAATAAATATGAACGTATTACATATGTTTAATTTGTGTAATAAATAAATGAAATAATTATTTCATGACTAACAAATAGACATTGTTAATGAATTTGTGTTACATAGATACATTTTAATTATTGTATAAAATGTATTCTCTTAACCCTTTCAAAATCAGCCTCATGGTTTTAATCTCAAAGTGATTTAAGTGTGACGGTGTCTTTACAAAATTTTAGTAAGCAGGGTTAGAAAGGGACGTTAAGAGAAAACTATTTTCGATAAAGAAGACTGTTAGAAATGAATCAAAACAGAATATGCCTCTTGTATTACATTCAAATTGTTTGACTGAACGTAGTCACTGGACTGACAAAAATATACCAAGTGTGAGTATGCAATAAAATTATCCGAAGATGATTCTATTTGGCCATCGAAGCCGGTGGACTTAGGGAAATACCACCAAAAGAATACTGAACCACCAGAAAAGGTATAAAATAAGTATTAGTAAAAAATTCTGAGTGGTTGATGTGAAAACTTCTACGGCAATCTCGTAATCGACTCGAAGTAGCATAAACATGATTTTATTGAACAAGTCGCGGTTATAGACGAAGGTGCAAAGTCAATAACAAGAATGTGGAAAACAAATAATAATCAATTATTTTGGCATTTCAGGATAAATGCTATCAAGTTACAATCAAAATCGATAACCAGACTCAGCGTTCAGGATTAAATGCTATCAAGTTACAACCAAAATCGATAACCAGACTCGTCTATTTATCATAAAATAATTTATGTCAGAAGGTTAACTGAAATAATACAAATACAAAATATATCCGATATCATCTGAAATTATTTTAAATTATGATGTTTCAATTGTTTTAATTTTGAAATTTATTTTAATTTATTTTGGTTTTCATAGACTCGTTGAATTTTAATAGTCTAAAAAGGATAGAAAGTAATTGATAGGTAATAATAATGAAAGTGAAGTGAAGTTAATCTTACCTAATTTTTAGTGAAAAAAAAAATATTAATCTAATCGTAAAATATTCATCACTGAGCAATGATTAACTTACCATTATCACTTGTTTCATCTTATAACCATTATAAATTTCATTACAGCCAATGCCCTACCGTTTTTACTACCGGTCATTACAGATTTTATTACACCTTCGCATTATAGATTCGGTTACACTCTCGTATTATAGAATTTGTTACATTCTCACGCAGAGTTTCTCATACTATAGAAGTTGTTATATCAAAAAAAATTCAGCATAAAAAAGAAAATGATTTCTCTTCAGATCATCAAAATTGTTGATCTTTCTGACTTTTTTACTGTCTAGTTGGGAGAACAATTCACGTCGTGTCGTCCGGAAAATCAATTCATATGTTTTTGTTTAACTTTTTAAATTTCCCTTTAAAATGATTGTATACTTCTTATTGGAAAATGACACATCATATTTGAATATTTATGAAAAATTTATTTATATTTTGATTAAATTTATATATAGATAATATTTTAATTTGAATTTTTACTCAATTTTCATTCAAATTAGTGGTTTTCTCACAACAATAAATAATAATAAAGTTGAATTTCAAGTCAAATGGATTTTTGTTTCTTTTATTTTTTGTATATTTGTTTTGTTTACAAGAAAAAAAAAACAAGTGACATAAAGTCTACAACAATATTCCAAGTTATAAATAAGCAAAATAATTATTCACACTTTTTCATACAAAAACATCGCACACCAGGTGGTTTTCAGACATTATCATTAATGAAATTTTTACGTTTCTAATAAAATATACAGTGTGATTCAGAGGTCAACATATAGGTATTTAAATTATAAAGGAATTTTGGAATTCTAATGGATCTATAGGTTGTGGAATTAGTATGAAATTTCTAATTTTATTTATGATTTTAATGTAAATTTAGAATTTAATAGCATAAAAATAATTTCAAACAGCTGATAATGTCATAGAGCTAATTTTTTCAACTTTTTTTTTTACAATAAATTATTTTAGGGATAATTTTGTAGAAATTTACTAATAGTTTCTAATAATTTAGAGTAAATTTTCTTATTCTGCCACTAAAATATGGAAATTCCATTTAGAAACGTGACTTCCAGGACAAAACTTTAATTCATCCGTCACTAATTTGTATTAAATTAAAGTGCCCCTTACTTAAAGTGAAAATGTAATTGTCCTATGCATACTAAATTTTGATAAAAATAATAAGGATAATGTCGAAAACCTACGTATATAATTCGCTTCCAATTTCATTATTCTATCATTTACAGCTTTTAATATCATCAACATAAATTTTTTTTTCTCAAATCAAGCTTTAAAGAGGTGATCTAAATTAGGATAATTGGTTGAATTAAAGTAATTCAACGTATTTTTATCACTTTATCGTAAATTTATCACTTGTGTTATCAAATTTCTTAATTTGATAACGTCACTAAATTAAGAGATTGTTTTTTTTTTTTTAAAAAGGGCCGTGGAGATACGTCTCGGGCTCCAGGGCAAAGCGCAAAAAAACAAAAAAATTATCTCTTATACTTAAAACCAAAGAATAAATATATAAACGGAAGCGTCTGCACTCGAAATTTTTAAAATATTATTAGCTCCGCGACGCCTATTCAAACCCGGGCACCAGAACTACAACCCCGGCTACACGGCCCTCTCATCAGGCCTATTTCCAAATAATCCTTTTTAAATGTGGTCTGTTGTAAGATAATTGACTGAATCTAGATAACTTGGATAAACTTTTCATTTTTGTTATCAAAATGATAAAATTATTTTTAGATAAATGATTGATACGATAGAAGTCTCTATTGATTCTCTATTTATACTTAATTTTAATAAAAATGAAAAAAACTACTCCGAAAACGTAAAATTTAGTTTAGCGCTTAGTTTCATCATTCCGTTATTTTATTTAACGATTTTTACAGCTAAAGACAATTGAATATCATAAAGATGATTTTTTTTTAACTTCCAAAATTAAGTGTGATTTAACCCTAGAATCATACGTACACGTCAAAATGACAAACGAACTTCTCTATCTGCACCAATACTACAACTTGTCGTTGCCTACTTCTTGGGAAACTTCTGTTATCTAATTTATTTGTTATTATAACACAGGAAATGTATAAATTTTGTTTTTGTTTGCTGTCGTTTTGTTTATATTGAAATAGGGTGCGTCAAAAGAACGACGATGTATGATTAACCTGTTTTTTTTTTTTTTTTTTTTTTTTAAGATTTTGTACTTCACATATAAAAGTTTTCCTAATTTTTCTAAAATTTATTAAAGATATGGATATTATAATTAATTTATTCAATGATTATGATAATGTGAAAGATGATTACAGCTATTTGACTTACAGAGACGACATAATACTGAAATTTTAATATATTGAATCGAAAATTAAAGAATGCGTTTCGAATGACTTAATAAAAGATTAACAATTTATTTTGTGGAAAGTATTTTAATTTTTATTATTTTTTGAGATCTTATTCGAAAAATTACTAACAAATTTTAGAAAATTTACAAATGTGCCTAATGGGGAAATAATACCTACATATCTATAGGAATATTTATGGCTGAGAAATTTCACATTCTGTAAAGTCACACATGTCCACTGACTCATAATAGTTCATAGATTAATTATTTGAAAGACATGTTTTATGATACATTTGATGTATTTATTTATTTTTTAATTTTTATAATGAAAATATGCTTTGATAAAAAGATTAAAGAAATTAATAAATATTTATATTAAAAAATTTTTCCAAATCCAATTTTTTTTAAATATTTTGTTCGCTTTTGTACTATTGTTATGTAAAAAAAATGTTTTTTGCAAATAAACTCTAAAACTCTCCGTAAAAAGTGCATTCGTCAGAATGACGCCGATGTATGATTAACTTTACTCGATTCTAGGGTTAAATGGATTGTTGTATTTGTGCTCTGAAAATGATCCCTTTATGTCCAAAGAAGAAATTTTGACCGACCATGGTCGCCTCTTTGGTATATAATTAAAACCTCTAAGGCATTAAAACTCATTTATAAATTTCTTTATTCTGTGAAAAATTGATCTTGTTTTTATTGCAATCTTATCTTTAAACATCGATACCTAATATAATAATAATCGCGCATTTTAAATTAATTTTTTGCCAATCAATTTTTTTTCTATTTTTCATGATATTTTGCATGTAGCTACACACAAAACACAAAAAAGTCCGAGAAAAAAACATACGAATTCAAGGTGATTTATTTATTTTGTTTATATACATGTCTATCGATTGGTAAAAGATTTTAAAAGTAAATATCTGTATGCATTTTATTTGACATTGACTACATTAATACTTCTAGACTTCTATTTCTTAAAAATGTAGTTGATTAATATTCACTTTTTTTAATTCAATAACCGTTTATATGAAACATAGTCAATATTGGAAATAATAAAACTTAGACACGCAAACTACTGACTAAAAAATATAGTTAATTTTTTATGGAAGTTGTTGTAAAACTTTTTACAGAAAGATTCACTTGAGATTGTAGGCCTAGTTGTTTTGAAGTCTCAACCGAACGTGTTAAGGTAAGTGGATTTGGACTGGTAGGTCGTTTTCTGCAGCTAGTTCTGCAGTTATCCTTAACAATTATTAAGAGATAAATATTGGAATATTTTTCCCAAAAAGGCGGCTGCGGATGTAAACCTTCCAAATCCTAACCGCCGACCACTCGCATCAAAATGGCTATATCCGTACAAATGCGCACACACAGGGAAAGGGAGCCCAACGCTGGTGAGCTAAGATTGAAAGCCCAAAAAAGTGGCTTGTGGCCTCAGTAAGCAGGCACTTTTTATATTATCAGAATATTTGTCGAATTTTAAAATAAAACATGGTAAGTTTTTGCATAAGATTTATCCTTTTTTATTATAATAGAAAAAACAAAAAAATAAAAAATACGAAACCTATATGCAAAAACCCATTTTGCTCATACAGGGAGCCTAAGGGGATAAATTTTTGAATAATTTAAAAATGTTGGAAAAGTATTCGAATGGTTTCAAATTTCGAATCGAATAATAAGAAAAATATTTAAAGTTCGATTATTTTGTCTATTTCACGAATTAATTCGTGAAATAGACAAAGTAATCGAACTTTAAATATTTTTCAATATTTAAAATGGAGTTTCACAAAGTAAATCTCTCAACAGCGAATAATAAGATTTTTCGATTTGGATTCGATTTACACAGGCTCAGGTAAAATACCGTTTTTTGCTTTGTTTTCGCTTTGGTGTTATTTTATTGATTTACTAATCAAAACTGCAAAGAACTAAATATAAATTTGAATCCGGAGCAAGTCGTTGCCTACTCTCTTTTCCAACGAATAACTCTAAAATCAAAGCTGTGATGCACGTCTATTCTTTCCTATAGTTTCAATGATGGAACAATAATATGGAGTAATATCAAAAACACTGCTATACTATAAAAATTTTCGACTAATCACAAGATACTTACCGCCAAAATTCTTATCAAAATCTACAAAAATTTTTGATTGGCCTTAACTAAAATTTCCAACAACTCTTGGAAGTTACTAAAATTAGCTATAGTGTTCGATTACTTTTGGCACACATTCATCTCGACCTTTACGTTTGGTATATTGGTGTACAAGCGGCTACCAGTTTTGGACAACTTTATCCCATAAATATCATTATCTTTTTAAGAATAACGTAAAAGATATAAATATGTATGTCAAAAATTTCGATTTTGATTTTCCAGCTGAATGCAAAAATTCTTCAGGAAGTTAAAGAAAATACGATCAGAACGAAATTGATAAAATTTCTTTTAAATCTTGTTGATGTTAGTATCTCTTGATTGGAACACCAGTAAAGTCGATATCACTTTTATTCGCGAGATATTGTGCCGCAAAAAATGTTATTACACAAAAGCAAATCTTTTTAAAACTATTGTATTGACTTCCAAACATATGTGTATAGATATATTAAAAATTTTAATTTTGATTTTAGACTTTCTATAATAATCTCCTCATGCCGAGAAGTTAGAAGATGGCAAATTAGTAGTTATCTGATTGTTGAACCAAATTGATACTTATGTCTGTTTTATTACAAACGTCAAATTTATAAATAATACGTGTTTTGTATTTTATCTGGCAATTTCGTAATAGTATAAATATTATTATCCAATATTATTAGTTAATTTTATTATTCAATAGATTTTATTATTTATCATAATTTTAAAATTTTATTTTTATAATTTGTCAGTCAATGATCAATTATTTGAAAAACTAAAAATATCGTTTACCTTATTTCAAAGCGGATATAATAATATGTTTAAAATTATATCCGGGGTAGGTACATATAAGTATGTAGTAAATTAATAATGTATTATCTTATATTCCTAGTGCACACAAGCGATTTTTGTCTGCGCGAGTCTTTTACACTTTCTATCTTATCTGTGTGTTAGAAATTAAGTCGACTCTCTAGCTATACAGATTAGATCGTGGTGATAAAAAGATTGCAGCGATAAACTTCACCTGCATACGGGCGTATTGTAAATTTTCAGTCATGTGTCTAATATTTTTCATCGTATTTATCATATTCATTTTACTTAGCATTTTCAAGTTTTTCAACCTACTCCAGTTGCTTATACTTCACTTGCCAGTTGCTTCACTTGCTTATACTCTTCATACTTATAATAATAATGTGTTTAACGTCTGTTTTTGAAACATTTAGTCTATAACAGACGCCACCCACATCATTATTTGTATGTTTATTTTATTATTTTAACATTTTTTTTATAATATTGCTTACATTATACATTTATGATGTGGGTGGAGGACAAGGAAAGTTGTGTGAAGTAGGTATGCGTCTGCAGCCGTCTTTCCAAGGAACTATGCCGATATTCATCTGGAACTGTGAAGGGAAACTGCAGAAAACCTTCACAAGCATAGCCGGCCGCGGGCTTTGAACCCTCAACCTACCAGTCGGCAAGCGCTAGTGCACAAGCACGCTCGGCCACTCCGCTGGTTTACTCTTCATACTTTACGTACCTACTTGCATTTTTTAAATACGTAGTAAACATTAAGTACTTAGAAGAGTTATAAATAGAATTGGATAAATGCGAAAAAAAAATGTAGAATCGATACTTTGTCTATCAAACTTAGCGTATGGCTCAAATTATTCTTTTTATTACTGCTGTCCTAACGAGAGGGTGGGGTAGCCGAGGTTGCAGCCTCGGGGCCCGGACTTAAGGACGGGGCCCGTATCTGTAGGTAGTGAGCCAGGAAAAAAAGATAAGATTTTTTTTTGCTCACTACTTATTTTTTGCGAGGAAATTTTAAAAAAATACGGCTTATTTATTCCCAGTGCCCGCCATTTCTCTCCACGGCCCTGTGTTACTGCAATAAAATCATTTGTTGATGTACGTTATTAATGTTTTGATTGTATTAACAACAAAATATAGTTATTAGTAGGTACATTGTTATTTAACGTCTGTAACAATATCTAATATAGGTATTTGCTAAAATTATTTGGTTTGTGTAACTATACGAATGTAGTTGAAGTATTTGTAACTCCAACAATTTTTTGTAGTCAATAGAAACATTTTTTATATTTACTATAATTAAAAATATTATTTGATGCCGTATTTAACTAAAAATTCAGTAGTTTTTTGGTTGTAGCAACTGAAATTTTTTTCAGTGTAGACAAATAATTGTATTACTCAGCTGAAAAAAGTTCTAAATCATTTAGTCACCAGGGACCGTAAATTAAACTAGTTGACCAAAAATAGTTAAAAATTAATTAATAATCATCATCCCTGTGCTAAACGCAGGAAATACCGTAAATATATCTATGACATATGATACAATATAAAATCTTAAAAAAATATTATTAAAAATAAAAATTTCAAAGAACAGAAATCCAAGAAAAAATTATTAATATTCTTTTTTTTACTGCTAAAATAACTTTGTCAAATTCTTTCTAAACCAAATACATACCATAGCGTATCGTACTCTGAGTAGACAAATAAATTTTGTGAAAACGTTGAAATATTTCTTTATAATTTTAGAATGAACATATTTTTCATATAATTTTTTTTTGCGCATTTTATTTTTCTAAAAATCGCATAATATATGATAAATTATTAGTATTACATAGTATAATTGTGAAACATAGTTGTTTCTTAACCCTTTGTCACCTTTTTTCTGTTCGCAGTAATTTTAGAACACTACTTAAGTAATATTATATTTCCACTTGTCAATTTGGTTTAAATTTGGTTTAAATTGTTTTAACAAACCTGTCCTTAGAAAATAAGTTGCTTTAAAAAATCTAGTTAAATATTATGAATAAAAAAAAGATTACTCAACCAAGATTACTTGATCTAGATTCTAGGTAAAACTATTCGGGAAAAATTATGATGAAATCACCAATTTATATATTGTTTTGACAACTAAAGGATCATACACAATCAATGAAATAAGGAATAAGAAATAAGGAATAAGAAGTATGCCATCTAGTGATGTTGAATGGAACTTTAACGTAACTTCCAGCTGGTATATGTATTTAGATATTTTTGTACATCAAAATTCATGAAAAAATAACGTTCGTGATGACTTTTTTGTCACTAAAGTGAAAAAAATCACGAATTTTGACGTACAAAAGCACCTACATATTTATATCTATGAGAAGTTACGTTAAAGCTCCACTAAACGTCACAAGATGACACATTCCTTATTTCTTATTTCTTATTCCTTATTTCATTGATTATGTAGACACCCTAATAGACTTAAGGGGAGGCTCGCCAAAAAAGCATCAAAACTCGACTTTATTATTATTATTATTTTCTTATAACTAGAAATAAATATTTTATTAAAAAATTAAATATGCAACATTGTTTCTATATGTCTGTAGATTACAAACAAAAATTTAAAAAAAAAAAAATTCAAAAATGGGTTTAGTATAAATGGCTTTGATAAGTCGACACTGCGAGATTTTTCCACCTTAATGGTTCCTCGCATTCTGAAATCCCCAAGAATTTTCTGAAAAACATATACAGTTATATCACTAACTACTTATGATCAAAAAAAAAAAAGAAAAAGAAAACAAAAACAGGGAGAAATCGCATTTTCAAAATAAATTTATTTAAAATCACCACTATAAACAGCTGCCATTTTGAATATATATAACGGAACCAAAATATCATGACTCCTGCGCCAAAATGACGAAATAACGTTCTTTCCAGAAAAAAGCATTTAAAGTTTGTTTTTTGTTTTTTAAATTGAATAATCGTCAAGTGCGTGCATTAAACTGCCCATAACTTTTTGATTTTTCATTTTTTTTAAATAAAATTTTAGGAGAATATTTCTAACAATTTAAGAAACATAACTGTGAAGAAAAAAAATAGATTTTTTTTTAGCGAATCTCCCCTTAATGTGGAATTGTTGACGTGGTTCAGCGTGGTGTCGCAGTTAATCAGGTTTCACTTGACGTCTTCCAGCGTCAATGACGGTCAACCGGTTAATTTCTTCTGTGAATTGCACTAATAAATTAACTTAATCATATTTTTAACAGTAATAAGGATTATATTTTAAAATATTAGTTTACAGTACCACTATAGTAAAACACATTAGGAAAGTTTTTAAAGAATTTTTCGCTAAAATATTTTCTTCTCATGTTAAACAGAATTTAATTTGGTTCCGGGTAACAAAATTAAAAGAAATTTTCTAAGAAACAACGTGTCTAGCGAGTTATGTTCATAGAAGATTAAGGTCGACCATGAGTGTGGCGCCTCTAAGGTAACTTCGTGTATATTAAACAACACTGGCGCCTTGATTTTTTTTATATATATTTAACACAGTATATACTTTATATTTGGTATAAAGGGCTGTGACATTTCCATTGTTAAATATATAATAAAGTACTTAAATCATATTTATTTATTTTTTCACTTATTATAGTTATATACAAGCTGTTATAAACTTAGCATTTAAAGAAATGGTTTAGATGTTACAAAAATGATGTTTTTGTGAAAAAAATATCTATCATTACTTCAGTCAAACGAAATATAAATGTCAACTCTAGTAGAATTGTTGGCAAAACAAAAGTTTATCTGTATGGCAATGTAATACATTGATTATGTTCACAAGCACATCGATAATATTGAAATTAACTAACTGCTTATCGCAACCAAGAAAGAGAAAATATGTGATTGATACCTTGTCAAACTGGAGTAACTCTTTAAAATAAGAATCGGTTAGCTTAGTGACCGAGCACCTGACTGGTTACCAGGGGATTCTAAGTTCGAGTCCAGTAGATCCAGTTTGACAATTTTTCAATTACTATGTGATTTTTAATTAACTTCATAGTCTTTTATCAAAAAAATTAGTTTACAGATTGTTAAAAAAAAGTAACACCATAAAATATTAGAAAGAAAAATTATTTAAAATGTGTTATTATTGGTTACAACGTATTTATCTACAAATGGTCTTTTGATATCTGATTTTTACTATTAGTTATTTTCTTTACACCCTGTATATAATATACACACACACACACACACACACACACACATATATATATATATATATATATATATATATATATATATATATATATATATATGTATGTATATATATGTATATATGTATATATGTATGTGTGTATATATTATATACAGGGTGTAAAGGAAATAACTCTTATCCTTTTGAGGGGTGACGCGACTGTTAATTCCGAAAAATTCCTCAGGTTTTAGTGTCTACAGGGTGTTATGAGTCACCCCACAAAAGGACGAAAGTTATTTGTTTTACACCCTGTATAGATATTAATTTTTTTGAATCGTGGGATTCTTCCGAATCTAGTTTGCCTATTTAGAAATCTAACACTTATATGAATCCTCTAAAAATAACCAGAGAAATGACGGGCCCCCAAGCACAACAAATAGTCTTCAAACACTTTTTGTTTAAAAATGCAGTTGATGAGCAAAAAAAAAACATTTTCTCACTTTCTTTGCGCCTCTGTCAAAGACTCCGGGTCCTCGGCCAATTTCCCCACTTAACTCCTCCTCTCGCCGGCCCTGAATATACCTACTTACATCCCATAGTAACTTGTTCAACCGGAAGAATATTGTTACTTATTGTTAGTGTTAGAAACAATTCATTGAGTTTTTGTCGTTGTTTCGCATAAAAGGCCAATAGTTAACACATTGAACTTTGACTGAATACCTGTTTTAATAATTTTTGTACATAACCGTTCATGCATTTTTATCAATAGCAAGTTCAACATTACCACTTTGATGGTCACTGACATCACAGGACATCAGATGAGGGGTTACTAACTTACACACCACGTCGTGCGACGTTAACAATTCCATATTAAGTGTATTAGCTATCAAAATAGTGTACCAACTGGACGTTTTGTCAGTATAGGTTATGACCGTCACGGTGTTAATTTAATATTATTGTTTGTGTATTTTATACCTGTATTTGTCATTTTACTTATTGTTATTTATAATATTTAGTTTTTCATTATTCGTTTGTTTGTTTGCTATACAAGAGAATAAAACACAACAAGACATATTCACGACCAGATACAAACAAACACAAATAGATAAAAATAAATAATCCGTTATATTATTGCTGATGCAAACACCCACTGGGCGTTTGAATTTTTTTTTTCGAATTTTTGTTTTTGTTTTTATATTTCATAGGTTGATGGATTAGAGACCGCTAACAATAAAATGTAATGACTTGCATCTCTCCATAAACGTAAGAATATAAAATATGTACTGTTTTTTTCTTTGATGTCTTATATGTACTGTAGTCTTATTGTTAGTGGTACAATGGTACATACACCAATTACGTATACAATTTCATTAAAATAAAATAATTTCTTTTTATTTTTTAAATCACACTCAATAAAAGTGCATGTTACTAATCTATCTATAATATTTAGGCTAGTGATGAGAAAATGCAAGACCAAGACCAAGACTTGGCAGTCTTGGTTTTTGTCTTGCTCTTGCATTCAGAATCTTGGTCTTGGTCTTGCTAGAGCAGTTTGAGTCTTGGTCTTGGTCTTAGTCTTGCAAAATGTAGTCTTGGTCTTGGTTTTGATATTGCTAAAAATCTTGCACTTTCTTGCATTTTTTTGTTAGCGAATTTTTTCCTTCTAAAATCAAAATTTTCTCTTTTTACGGTATTAATTATACTTTCAAACTATTTAAATAGTTTTGCAAGAGTCTTGCTTCTTTCTTGCTTTTGTCTTGGTCTTGCTCACTTGAGTCTTGGTATTGGTCTTGCAGCCATACCTATAGTCTTGGTCTTGGTCTTGCTCTTGGTATACATATTCTTGGTCTTGGACTGGTAGACTGCAAGACCAAGACTAATTTTGCGCATCACTAATTTAGGCCCGATTTACATTAACGCTCTGCTCTCACTCCGATATCACTACGCTCCCGATTCGATATAATCTTGTTGTGTTCACATTACAGTGCTCTGATATCATGCTGGTAGCTATTCGTTCTCTATTGACATTATAATGCTGCTCTGGGTACACTTCCAGTTCCGTCTCAGTTCGATACAAATATCTTTTTATAACAACTGAATGCAAGCGGAGTGGAGTAGAATCAAAAAGGTGTTTACACTATAGGTACAAGGTACATTACCTGAGTGGTGTTGATATTGGAGTGATATTGGAGCAAGAGCCAACCGTGACTGATATCGGACCGATATCAGAGCGATGATGTGAATACACTCATTGTTTATTGTGTAAGAATATTTTATCGAACCTGGAGCGGAGTGATATCGGAGTGAGAGTAGAGCGTTAATGTAAATCGGGCCTTAGATTTGTACAGCGCATTATGATCCACCGTGAGAGAGTCATATTTATAGGTAAGTAGTGTACTTTTCCCATGGAATTTTAGAATTTATACTAGTGTTTTTCAACCTGTGGGTTGCGACCCCCTGGAGGGTCGCGAAAGCTTTTTAAGGGGGTCGCAGTTACTTTAACAATAAAACCACTCTAGTTCAATATATAATATTTAATAAAGAAAACGTTAATAAAGTTTCAAAACAAATAACTGCGGCTTATTTTTAATAACAGTAAATCCGAGTTTTAAATAATTGTCGTCATATAGACGCTTTTCTTTGCTTTTCTTTCATTACGCACATTGGAACTTGAAGTTGACGATTGCCCATATTTTTCTAGAAACTCATCCATTTTCAGTAATTACAATGGGCACAAAATTTTAGATATTAGACAATAAAAGACAGTGAGCAATTACTAAACAAACAAGTCAATGCAATAAATTTAAACACAATTCAAAGTGAATTCACAATTTAAAGAATTCAGAAGTGTCATCCTTTACTCGCCTAATGCTCCACGCAGCGCTCATCACGTTACGCTATGTCTCGCTTACGCAAGTTACGCGCGCGTTTAGAAGCTACTATAAGTCGTCAACTTCGATGTCGATATAAAAATATGTCTGTTTAAAGTCCTTTGTTACGTATTTAATTGACACTTAACTAAAAATAATCAATAACGATGAACGGATTCGATATTTATAACATAACAAAATAAAAGTTAGTAATAGCGGAGGGTAGGCGGTCGCAAAATATTTTTTCATACCAGGGGGGTCGCGCCATGAAAAAGGTTGAAAAACACTGATTTATACTATTCTCTTTCTCTCTGCGTAACAAACAAACTAGGAATAAAAAATTAATAATCTTGGAACCCAAAACGGAACACTTATAGAATCACTTCAGCTCTTCAACGCTTGTTTGTCCGTCTGTTACAGAAGTAAAAATTTGAAATTTAGTACGAAGATAGAGTGTAGTAGTCTGGTTATAAAAATGAAGTATAAAAAATTGGCTAAAAGTGATTCAAACTCGCACAATTCCGTATAGTGAACAGTCATTAGGCAAAATTAAACTTTTATTTATATATATTTAAATCTTATCCAGATTTGCTTGTGATAACTGAAAAATCCGTGAATTGTCCCACATTGTATGAAACAGTCTTAAAATGTTGTTTATTACTGTGTTTCCCGTAGTTACTTACATTTTTATTGTCGGCAACTATTAAACTGTTGAAAAAGCCCGTGCAGTTTTTCGCTAATCTATGTTTCTATATCTACTAACCCTATTAAAGTTTAAATTTTAGTTTTAGAAATCTAACAGATCAGGGGGAACGGTAATGTCTAGCAAATTTTAAACTATATCATTATGATCAATACATCAAAAATTATTTTAAAAAAAATTAATTATAAATATTATTAAATAAAAGTTCAAGGGTATTGTGTAGGGTGTTAAAAAAATTTACAGAAGCACAAATTTAACAATATATATATATATATATATATATATATATATATATATATATATATATAATCTTTTTATACCTTTTCTGTGCCCCACCCTTACCACCAACAAAATCTCTCAAAAAGATTATTGTGCTAAAATTATCAAGATTTTGGCGCTAGTTACATCAAATCCTATTTTCGCACATACCCCTTACATTTAATCGAGTTTTTCTGAGGTTCTGATGTCAAATCCCAAAAAATTTCTAATTGCATTACTGCTGTTTTTTGAAAAAATAATACAGTTTTTTTTTTTAAATTTACTTAAAGACAAATTTTGAGTCTTTGTGTAATGCCTATATGACAAAATCTAATAAGTAGAAACAATGGTTTATTTCTGTTTTACTTTAATGTAGATAAAAAATTATCTTGTTATCAAGATATATTTACATGTTTGATATTTTTGATAAAATTGTTCTAGGTTAAATACTTCTTAATATCAAACGGCACTGTTTTTATCAGTACTTTATTTCATAGTACCCTTCAAATTTTATTGAACGGCACCACACATCACGTTTGGCAAGTAGGTACTTATTTCGGAGCTCTACTAATTTTCCAGTCAGAATCTTCACGATATTCTTTATGGAGGTTGATATATTCACGACAAAAGTTGATATACCTATCAAAAATAGTCATTTAATAATAAACGGAAACAAAAGAAAGAAAAACAATAGATTACGATAAAAATTATATTCAAAAATTTAAACATTAACTTCAGAACTTTTTTATTAAAATTTCACTTTAGAAAAGGATTGTAGTAAAGCCTAATTACGAAGGAACTGAACGTAATTTTGAAAAATCCACCAGGGTTGTCGGATCTCGAAAAGAATCCAAAATTCAATTAATTCTAAAACCATAAGTATGGGAATCTATGAAAGGATTTCAAAGTCTGAAAATTAAATATATTAGTAATATGGTTGTTTTCGAGTAGTTTGCCGAGCGGAGCGAAGCATTACATGGAATTAACCTTTTATTGAATTTAAACTGTTTGGCGAGCGAAGCGAACCACTTTAAAAAACTTATTTTGAATTAAATTTCGGAATAACTAATTAAAAGTAGCTTATTCCTCACAGTTAACATAATTTTACACGAATGAAATTGGAGGGCATAGTTGTCAGAAATAAATTAATGAACACATGTTTCAACACTTTTTGAAAATTAATCCTCTAAAGAGTAAAATAGGGAATAAACGCAAAAAAAATGGAGGGAGGTTAAAGTTTACATTTTTAGCGCCTACTGTTCTGGCGTATCCAACAATGAGTGAGTTATTTTAGGAAATATTCAAGCATAATGCAAGCAGACTTAAGGGGATTTAAATTTTCCAATAGGATAAGGGAGGATACTTATTTAGAGTAAAGTGTACAAATATCAGCTATTTTAAAAATATATAATATTTGAGTATTTTAAGTCAACATACTTTTTTTTTACTTCTATACCAAATTCGTTGACATCTCCTTGATAGGCTTACTTTAGATTTTTAGTCTATGTTATATCTATGTTTGAAGAAATGACAAATTAGTTTTTGAAAATTTCCAGTTGTTCCTAGATAACTATCCAAAGGTAATATTCAATAAATAAAGCTTATCAAAGCTTATGATAAGAAAATAAGGGCAAAAATTTTAGCGAACTGCCCACTAGGAAGTTACCTTTACTAAATTACGAAATTCACGCCAGCGAAGCCGCGGGTAACATCTAGTTACTTATAAACATAAAAATATCCATTACATCTCTTACCGAAAGATTACATCAGCTATATAGGGTAAGGTTGCCTATTATGAGATTGTCCATATGAGTTAGAAGCTTATTTCGAATTTTTACCTACAATTTTAATACTTATAGATAAGATTATTTTTAAACAATAATTGTAAGCTGGAGATATACTAAATTGTTCTCTTTAAGTTTCCCAGTTGGAGATTGCATCTCATATTTTGATACTACAGTAACTTCTTTTTTGATGACATTTATAACAGAAACGTTTGCCAACAATAATGTTCAACTAGTGTCAAATTCTTACCTCTGATAGTAAAACTAGAATTTATTTTCCGTAGGTTAAAAGTAATTTCAGTCACTAGAGTCAAAAAAATAAAGTTCCTGAAAAAAGTATCTCATAATAGGCACCTTTACCCTACGTACGATAAAACCGCTAATATATTCACAGAAAATTAGAACACATCTGTATAAATTTTCTTTAAACTTTTCCTACGCCTTATTAAACAAAATTTTATAATTTTTAATTTATTACATAAATAATTAAATATATTAATTTTTTTTTAGAAAAAAACAATCATAATAAAAATTGTTATAAACAAATAATTTATTAAAAATGTTGGCTGCAAGTTTATTATAAAAAAAAATCATAATGTATTTCAATGGTAATAAAAATAAATATTAATCGATGGTCATCTTCAAGATTCAGTGTCCACCAGCATTAATAATTGTGAATGAGTCATACCATACATAGAGATAGTTAGCTTAGTCGTTATGTATGTGGTGGCCTCTCACTCCACAATCGATACCAGTTCAGATCAAATCGGCGAGATCTATGAAACGCCAAGAAGAAGAAGAATCGAACGGAGGATCGAACAAAAATGAATCAGTCAATTATTAATGATGCTTAAGGAGGTGGATCTCTCTCTATACGTGTATTTGTTACAGTACAGTAAAGAAAATTCAGGTTTTTCTTCCGAATAATATCGGGAGTCTTCGAATATTCTAAACAGTTAATTTGTTTATGCGTGGTGGTGGTGCAGGAAACTTCTGTATAAAACAAATTCCTGAAATGTCTAACTTTCGAATTATTGTAATTTATAGCGATAATACCAAATTCTGTATAATTTTTTAAACGTCAATAAAATCAATAATCAGGAACGTTATATTAAACTAAAAAGAAATTTGAAATTCTCAGCAAAAATGTAAGGGCTGCAATTACTTATCGTGGGTAACAAAACTGACCGACAAAATACTAAATTACAAGATAACCAAGATTAAATTTTTTCAAATTAAAAATTACAAAATTATTATTGGGATGTTATACAGAGTAAACTTTCATTTAACTCAATATTAATCTCAATGTCAATAGAATATTATCTTTCGCGCGTCTACTCAGCTCCTAAAATAATTTTTCATTTTCACAGCGCCTCTACCATGGAGTTGTACAAACAGACAGTTAGGCATTAAATAAAAGAATCATTATTTGATTCCTAACCGCTTATTTGTACAAACCGATGGTGGAAGCGCTATGAAACCGAAAAATTTTTATAGGAACGCATGTACGAATGTGTTAGTGTCTAAATTAATGAATATATTCTACTGGGGTTAGAAAAACGATCAAAATCAATCCAATATAAGGTGTTAAAATAAGCAAAATTTTGACATAGTTTGGTCAGTGGCCTCAGAGTTACCGTTAATTTGGACTTTTTAAAAAAGAAAAAACGAAAAATTTTTTTCAATTTTCACCGAACCTTGTTTATGGAAATCGATTGGTCTTAGATGAAATAGGTATAGCAAAAGGTCCCAATAATTTTAACGATGCAATTTTTGTCATAAGTCATCGGACTTAAAGCAATAAATTTTGATTTCTTGTGTATTCTCCAAAAACCCTTGTCTTCCTTATCAAAACTGGAAACATTTTTTGAAATTTTGCAGCAAAGTAGAAGTTGTAGCGTATCGTCAACTGAGTATTGGTTTGTTCAGGTCCACTTACTAAAAATTTTTTCTAGGTGGTTGTTTTATTAGTTTTGGGCGTTGAAAAAGTCGAAACCAGTATCAGAAAAAAATTTTTAAAAAATGGGCTTGATACAAACCACGCCCTAAGCGTATGTGTAAAAAACTGTAGCTAGCAGTGTGTCCAGAGTATGTCAGATATCGTTTAAGTCCATTAGTCGTTCAACTGCTCTTCCAAGACACACATCAATTGTTAGTATTGTTGATAAACCACTTGCAATAATGTAATACATGCGCACGTCCGCCTCGAATACATATACATTACACCAGGCATCCCCACTTGCCATAGGTTGAGTGGGGTTGAGTGTGACGTATGACACACATACAGACGTAGATTTCGTGTTCATGGATATGAAATTTATCAAAATAACCTGGTGCGCAGGCTCGCTGTGACGTATGAGGACGTAAAATTTTGGCGACAGACGCTATACAAGCTACGGAATAGTAGTGTGGCTCTTTGGTACAAACCAATACTCAGCTGACCATATTTCAAATCGGTAATAAATTTTCCCTGTTGCAGGTATCAAAGGCAAAATTTGGAAAAATTTTATGATCTATAATTTGTAGAAATTTCAATTTGTAACAACTTTGTATCCAACAATTTTCCGTAAAAATGCACCCATCTATCCGTAAATTCGCAAAACAATAAATTTTAGAGTCTGTAACCTTCGAACGGAGGGGCCTTTTTCGTTGGTTCGGAATGGTTTTTGGTTATAATTCGTATCAATCCATTATATGTTACGGACCCTAACTCCTTCCCTTCAAAAAGTTTCAAAAAATAATAAAAACGGTACGGAAAAATCTTACAACTGCATTGTCAGCTTGTTTTTTTACTGTCAAAAACGCCACACAAATCTGTTTCCAAAGTTTTTAACTATACTGTATTTGATGATTTTTATTTACTCTTTTCTTGTTCTTCTTCAACTTCGGAGAGAGACTTTAACATACAATACAAATAAAAACGTACACACATATTCGCAGTAACACTGTTTTTTCTGTCCTCTCATCTTATACAATATGTATATGTATACTTGTGTTGATACGGCATAGGTGCACAGAGAAATAACATATACTTACTATTTAATACTCTGACGACTACACTCTACTGATGGTAATCATCGTCAGCATTTCCATCCAGCATCAGTCAACCGTCGGCCACTGACAAGATCGCGTGCTTCTTTCAAATAAATAATAAAATCAAATACACGTTTTCTATTGCAAACAAATAAAACAAAACAAAAAAAAAAAAAAAAAACAAGAGACAGAACAGAAACAAAAAAAGTCACAAAACAAAATCTTGTCATTTAAAACGCGAATTTTTCGAAGGCAAAATCAAAAACAATAAACGTCGAAAATTTGTTTGTAATATTTGCCTTGGTCGTCAATTGGTTGTGTTTTGTAAAGTGTTTTAAGAATAAATTTTATTATTTGAAGTATTTTTGTTTTTTTTATTTAAATAGAAAAAATTTTGCCAGTGCTTTTTTGAGTATTTATTTAGGCAATATTTACTTATTGTTTTTTTTTATTGTGGAAAGGTAATCAAATAGATTTTAATTATTTAAGTAGTTTTTTAAGATTAGTTGTATACTTGCCTTTGCACTCATTTAAGTTACCGTCAAAAAATTAACTGAAAAAAAATTTAATATTTCTTAGAAATTTTTTTGTCAAAAGTACGTCATTGAAGTTTTTTTTCCTTTTTGGTAAATGAATTAAGATTTTAGTTATTTACAGGTGACTGTTGACATAAATTTCTGAAAATATACCTATTTGAGAAAACTGTTAATCGCTTCATAATTTAAATTAATCTTAAGCAATTGATTATAATTAACATGAGATTTAAGTATATTTGGTTTCAATCATTACATGAAATTTATTAATTATGATTCTATTTTTAAACTATCTATAACAAAATTAATGTGTAATTTGTTTTCAATGTTGAATTGTTAAAATTAGATGAAATATGACCCACTACATCAGGTATTTCTTCTCCCATTTTATTTTTATTTTTTTTTTATATTAAACCGACCTAGGCGCCAGTATACATACATATTTGTTTGTATACCTTTAATGCGTATATTGTATTGTCCATTCCAGTAAGAGTGAATTTAATAATATCATCAGTACAGTCGAGTCTCGTATAACGCGGTGTTTTAAAAGAAAATTCCAAGAACTCAAATTGCTTGAAACAGTTATCTATGACAGCACTTGTTCGGTATGTTTTAAATGGGTTTTGATTGGACTACAAAATAAAACTAATTATGAAAACAAAAAAAAATTTTTTTCAGTCTATTAGAAAGAAAATTAAACTCCGAATAATTGATAGTGATAAATAAATAATAAAACAATCTTTATGTCTTGACGTAGTTGCTCCGAGATAGTCAGGTTAAAATTACAAAACTTTGAAATCTTTTTCTCAAAATTGGGGTAGTCAGTTTTAATCGGAATAGGCTCGTATTAGTCGTACTGAATTAAATAAATATCTAGAGAAGTTTCGTTAAAATCCTTTGAAAAAATCATTTTACCGACCAAATACACAGTGAAAAAATTTGTGTTAAAATTAACACATTTCACTTTTGCAGAACGGTCCACTCAATTTTTTGTGTTATTTTGACACAAAGCATATGTGTCAAATCTACACAAAAGATTTGTGTCAATGATTTAACACACAGCTTACATTTTGTGTTAATTTTTCAGATTTATCAGAGTTAGTTGTTAAACTTTTTTATTCAATATTTTAATTTTAATTCCACTGCAGCTTAAGATATTTGAAAATCGTCAAAAATTATAACGATTTTGTTTATATATTTTTATAAATGAGACTCAAAGAATGCAAAGTAAGTCAGTTCTTTGTAACAATTCTTACTTGTGTTCATATATATCTACGAAAATATATATAATAAAAATGATGAGAGTAGTTCTTATTATTAAACAAAACCGAAAAATCGTAAATTTTTTATGTTATTGACGAAAATAGTTTTATTAAACTTTTAAAAATGAAACAATTTTCTTACATTTTGAGGTTATTTTGTTACAGATTCAGTTAACAAAAATTATGTAAGCTTATTTGAAATTGTATTATATAATATACAATCTTATTTGTAAGTAAGCTTACATGATTTTTTGTAACTGAATCTGTAACAAAATAACTTTAAAATGTAAGAAAATTGTTTCATTTTCAAACGCTTAATAAATTCGTAAATAACAAAAAAAAACTTTCCAATTTTGTTTAATAATAAGAACTACTCTTATCTTTTTTATTATATATATTTTGGTAGATATATATTGTAATCTAGTTTACGTACTTATAACATTCTTTTGCTCTACACAAATTTTATGTTACTTCTTTGTTGTTCAAAACAGGTTAACATTTTTATTCTGTTAAATCGAAATTTGTGTTAATATTTTCATTTAACACAAACACAAAATGTTACATTAACGTAGGGTTGTGTTTCTTATTTAACACAAAAACCACTAGTTTTTTGGTACGCAGAACACATTTTTTTTTACTGTGTACCCTAAATAAGTTTTTCTGTTAAACCATTTTTTTAAGTTTACAATTTTATTATATGAACTCATTATATTCAGTAGACCTAAATTTAGATACGTAAAATTCGATATATTCGTTGCGATTTTTATTATAAAATTTTATTAATTAACCGTATCAGTCACAATTTGATACTTTAAGAATGCAATTTTTATGCAAATCTAATTTATGTATAATTTATTTATTTCTGAGATTTCGTATAACGCGGTACGATTCACCTATTTTATATTAGTTCTGTGTTTCTTATAACGCGGTTTCCATATGATACGATATAAATTAATCTGATTTTTCTTATTTCGGTTTTTCTCACTTAAGCGGTTTCCCTAGAACCCATTACTGATATAAATTAATTCTGAGATTCTTATAACACGGTACGAATTTATCACGTTATAGAAGACTTGACTGTATAATAAATTTTCTCGTAGATTATTTAAGAAATTAATTTCGAAAATAGTTAGGTATAATAAATAATGGATAACGTTATTTTAACATCACATCCTTACAATATTAGACATACACTGACGTAATCCTTAATATGGCTACTTTGTGTTATCTATATCCAGAAACAGTTTCTAACATAATCTATATCTAACGGTTTCATATTGTCACTGCGTTTGTTAACCTCCCGAACACAAAACTGATTCTTGAATTAAGTCAGTGTACATTTAAGCGTGCGATATGACAAGCAAAAAACATGGTTGTGGTGGTGGCAAATTTTATTGTCTGTTATGGTTATAAACATCTTGCTTTAGTTTTATGAATTTTATTTATAAATAAGGATTTTACAAACTCCCCCATTTTTTTTATACTTTCCTAATATTAATCAATCAACGTTAACTTTAAGAATGGTTTTGGAAAATCTGTCCAGAAATAGGCATTAAAAATTCGCCAAGTGCTCAAGTGGTTAGAGTTTTTCACAACTTTTGGGATAAAATATAGGGCACCTAAATACATTTTTTACGGTTTATCTAAAAATAAATTAATTAATTCAATGCGAGCCTCAATTTAACTCGTCCATAACTGTTAATATTGTAAGAAACATATAAGGTTTTGAGGTTCAATAAAGTAGTTTGGTAAACTAACCTCTCCCGTCGGGTTTAGGACAGTGTTTTATATCGTCTGATGTCTTTGAACTTGTCAAAGACTTCAAAATATTTTGTGGGAAGGGAGAGGGGGCAATGCATAATATGCCTCTCTATAAAGTAAACATACGATATGACACCAAAGGAGGCATAAACCGCGTAATTCTGGGGGAGGGAATATTAACGTATGGACAGTGGGAGTTACAACTGTTGCGAATCGCGGCCATAATGTAATAAACTGATGTGTCCGGGTCTAAACGGATATACATATATATCATGTATTTTTTTATATATACATCGAATATAACTTCAGACATCATTAAATAATGCGCGATAAAATTCTGAACACATACATATCAACACTAAAACAGTATAACAATTATGACGAAAATTACATGACTAATTGTAAGTTAGACACACATTTTATTTCTTTGAAAAACTGTAGGATAGTAATCCTGTAAAATGAGGTAGTAAATGTTGAAATCCGTAGTTTTTATTTGTACAGCTGTTTAGAGGATGTTTTTCTCTCTCTAATGACGTCAAGAACAAATGTTTATTGTTGCAGGTTAATGTAGAAATTAATTAATTTCCAAGATTGGTGCAAAGTGTCCCGGTCTAGACGGTTTTACGGTACCGTCAATTTTCGCGATTTTTTTCGGATGGATAGGATGGGGGAATGGGGATGAATTTTTTTACGCTAATACCACTATTTAGCAATACAAAAATATTTTTTTTATACATTTTTATTTATTTTTTTATAATTATTATAATTTTTTAAAAAACGTGTCCATAAAAAAGCGCGGAAATCGGTACACACGATTGCGACCCCAGTTTTCAACCGAAAAAAAAAATCAAATAAATTATCACTAAGTACCTATGGAAGCTTTTTTTTTTAAATTTTAAAAAAATGGCGGCGGTTTTAATAAAAAGTACAAAATTTTTTATAGTTTTTCGTGTGGAAAAATAGGAAAATTTCAAAAAAAAGCGCCCATAGGTACAGAGCGGCTTACCTGCAGATTGATAACTTATTTGATTTTTTTTTTTCGGATGAAAAATGCGGCCGCAATCGTGTGTATCGATTTCCGTTTTTTTTAAAGACAGTTTTTTCAAAAATATTATAATAATTATAAAAAATAAATAAAATTGAATAAAAAAAATATTTTTGTATTGTTAAATATTGGTATTAATAGTAAAAAAAAATTCATCCCCATTCCCCCATCCTATCCATCCAAAAAAAAATCGCGAAAATTGACTATTTTTCGGCCAATCACACCGTGATGGTACCTTAATAAAATTACGGCTAATATCAGGAATACATAAAAAATATTATGATTCCAATTTTTATTTCACTTCTATAGAATTATATTACCCGTCATAAATAGCCATTCGATAAAAATAAACTCTATAGAAATTTTTTTCTAGTTACGGCAATTGTTAATTGGTAATTATCTAGTGACTTTTGAGTTCAAAATTCACAGGTTCAAGGCAACATAATTTAAAGTGCTACAGGTAATTTGATTACCTCTATCTTAACATGAATCAGTAATAAAAAAACGAATTCGTGACGTTACTGTCATATAGATGGAAATATAAATTAGATTTTAGAAAATTTATTTTTAAATGGTAAAATATAAGATAGGTATTTAAAAACATATAATAAAATGATGTAAGTTTAATTGTAGTCAATAGAAAAAATAGATAATTTCGTTTTTTAGAAATTAATTATCACAGTTTAATTACGTTAATTATCTTGTATATTGTAAAATTTCCACCTTAACCTTTAGACAATAAACCTTTTTTTGTTACTTTCAAACAAAAAAATTTAATGAATGAAATAATAATTATGAAAAAAAGTGGCTTATGTTAGCAGGAAAATGAAAGTTCACTATATTCAAGTCTGTGTTTCCAAATTGTTCTTTATTTATTTTTATTTAACACGCATTCAGTTTAATATTACCACAAAACACAAATATATGTTTGTGCAATTCTGGGCCTAAAATACATACATTAGTCCCTCATAATAGGGTGTCACTTTTAGTCCTTGGGGAGTCCCCAAGGACTAAAAGTGACACCAATCAGCAAGCAAAATTTAACTTAAATTGCGTTGCTAGGAAATAATACATTTATTTAAACTTGTTAATAATAGCAAACAGTTATATTACATTATCCAAATTGTTTAATTTACCCACAGTATAAGTATTTTATTACTCAATCATATTACTTTACGAAATTTAGATGACATTTAAGGTAATTGGTGCGAGATAGTCAGGTACAAAAGTATAGATCCGCGAAAAAATTTTATCAAAGTTAAATTATGTATCTATTAATATTCTTCAGTTACCTATTATATTTGTATACCACTTGTTTTTTTTAATTTCCGCGCGCTTATGTTGTAGCAATATAAAAGCATTGTTGAAAAGGCGTTATAAAAACGTTGTAAAATGATGTTTATATAATTTATATTTAAAGAACAGCGCGGTCAATAATTTTTATTTGTTATTAAATATGGTTTGTAACTTTGTATTTCCTAACATATTAAATTTTTATCAAAATCCTTTGACACGTTTTCATTTTATTCAAAAAAATCGTGTGAATATGTCAACTTCCCATAAGAGCCCGTGTTAAAATTACAAAACTTTGAAACCGTTTTTCTCAAAATTGGGGCGGTCAATTTGTTTTTCGTATAGGCTCGTATTATTGGTATTGAATTAAATAAATGTCTAGAGAAGTTTCGTTAAGATCCTTTGAAAAATCTTTTTTCGGACCAACTACCTTAAAGGTTTTTTTTTTAATTTTTATAATTTTAAATTATCCGGAATCAAAAAAAATACTATAGTGAGTTGTTGCCCTCGGGCCTTTATAGGCCCTCTAACAGCGAACTTTACTCCCGGAATCAAAAATCACATTGTAGCCCCCTTGGTGTTATGCTATTTACAAATTCATTAAATTTTGTTACTTCGCAAGGTAATAAACAATTACAGAACATTTGAAAGGATGATCAAAAAGTTGAATTCCAGGCTTTCTGTTATCTTCCTAAATTTTATATTAAAATTTTATAGACCTAACATTTTCAAAATAATTCTCAAGCTCATATAAAATTATAAATGCTTAATTCAGTATCCTTACCTGAATTACAATTCAGAAAAAAATTATGTAAATTTGTTTTTCTACAATCCTAGTGGAAAGAAGGCTTTTGCGCTCTGAAAAAAAGAAGCCATATTCCCAAAAGATGTTGTTGAATTTTATACAGGGTCTAACCAAAACTGAAAACTGGGCTAAGTGACCTACGGGACAAAAAAGCTTGAAAACCACTGGTTTAGTCGAATGTATGCGCACTTCAATATAAAGCAATGTATATGTATAAACCTATCGATTTATAGTTGTTTAGGTTGTCTTCTCTTTTAACCCAAAGACAATAGATGTTATTTTCTAATTTTTCCGTTGAGTTATGATCGTGTTGGTGGGATTAGTAGCTCCAAGCCCTAAGCGTACGTGTAAAAAATTGTGGATAGCAGTGTGCCTGAGTGTGGTTGATACCGCTTAAGGCATTTAGTTAGCCGTTGTCGGTCACCGAATGCACAACGCATTGTAATGTATTGTTAGACCATTGTTAGCTTGGACCCCACCTTGCTCTGTCCGACAATACGTGTTTTGTAGTTGTGTGTGTGACGACTGACACAGTTGCAAACATCAAACCAACACCATTACAAACAGTGTGTACCTACACAACATAATGATTGAAAGTAGAGGAGATTTTTTGTCTACACTGGAATCACTAGTGCAGAGATAGCAACTTGGCTTCTGATTATTCTGTGAGTAGCTCCATATGATTTACATAATCTTTAATATACAATTAATTACTTAATTGAAAATTTTATGTATGCGCCTGCACCTTGTTTAAGTCTTCTTTCGTTCAATAACTGATTCCCCAGCACCATCACCATCCTTATATTTAATATTATATTATGCCAATACGGTATTATATATCCTACATTCCTAAGTTGATCCTTGAATTACTTCCGGTATTAATAGTATTTTTAAAACATTCCAAACGTACATATAAATTTTAATAAACATGTATGCGTGTGATTTAATGCAACAACTAATATTATGTGTTATTTATTTGCAATAAACAATTCAGTTAATAAAGACAAATATATAAATATATTCGTCTCAACACATACATATATACATACATATCTACAAGTACATATAAATAATAATAAAAATAACAGAATCATAACAACATCAGTTAATAACTAATAACAAATGTTATTAGTTAATAATAATAATAATAACAAAGTGAAATCTAGCTGGCGCCGACTGTTAAATGTTGTTTGTTGAATGGCATAGCCAACCAGCATCGCTAGCATGGAATATGTACAATTGTTGTAAAAAATATTCGAACAAACCAAGAATTGTTCTCATTTTTTTTTTAAATAAAACATTTGATTAAAAATAAAGGTATTACAACTGTTATTTTCATATTACACAAAGTTTCTAATACTCCTCCTCTTTGCATTTTTAGGTGAAATCAGGCCGAGTTTACACACGCCTGTATGTAAAGAACCACAACTTACTACAATTTTATTAAGATTTATATTGTCTTAAAACATATACAACATTTTTATAAAAAAACTGAATGTTGTTGGCATTTGTTTTTAATAAATTTCAACTTGTACATAATTTTAATGTATTGTATTGGTATTAAAGGCTATTGGCAGATAAGCATGGCTAGAAATTTTTCTGCTAACTTCTTTCGATATAAGATTAAAATTTACTGAGTTTCAACCCTTAAAAACTCACCCTTTGGAGGTAAAAAATTATTTTTTGAAAATCAAAAAAAATTTATAATTTTTTAGTGGCTTGACGGATTTGGCTGGAATTTTTATATGTTTTAGATACCTCTATAGTGTATCTCAGAAAAAATTATCAGCTTCAAAAAAAAATTATTAATAAAAAAAAATTGTTTAATTTTTCAATATTTTTTTTCATCAACTTGTAGCTATGGTATCACCAAAATTTTTTTGCAGCCTTCCTACTATGACCTCCGGGGTACGATTTTTCCTCCGGGTGCGTCATAGTTAAAAAAAATAAAAGGTCCAAAAATATTTTTTTTTTGAGGTTATGTTTGTTGTACAATCACTAAAATATTTCTACAGGCTCCTCACTATGATTGATAGAATATATAATTTTTCCAGAATTTTTTTCCGGGTGCATCATAGTTAAAAAAATTTAATGTTCGAGAATATTTTTTAGAGATAGGCATAGGCTTCCGAGTACTCAATCGTGATTTCGTAGTTTTCGAAAAGAAAAGAAAATGATCGACTCAAATCTTAAAATTCGTCGATCAGCCGAACACAAGTTGTATGTTGTATCGATCATAGTAGGAAGCCTGCAAAAAAATTTTGGTGATTGTACCATAGCTACAAGTTGGTGAAAAAAAATATTGAAAAATTAAACAATTTTTTTTTTTTTTTTGTTCGAATTTTTTTTAAGCTGATAATTTTTTCTTAGATACACTATATAGATATCTAAAATATATAAAAATTCCAGCCAAATCCGTCAAGCCCCTAAAAAGTTATAAATTTTTTTTTATTTTCAAAAAATAATTTTTTACCCCCAAAGGGTGAGTTTTTAAGGGTTGAAACTCAGTAAATTTTAATCTTATATCGAAAACAGTTAGCAGAAAAAAACCAACAAAATTCGTGCGAGGGCATTTCTACCCATGCTTATCCGCCAATCGCCTTTATAATATTATTTATTGTGAATTTCAAGTTAGTCGGAGATAAATAGTACGTAACTCAGTAATAAGGCCTATTACGCACTCGCGCAATTGTAGACTCACTGCCGCGTATCTCTTGCATAGCTTTTTCGCTCGTGTGTTGTATACAGCTTGCAGCTTATTATAATTATGTATATTCACAAAGTGGGTGATTGAATTAACTTGTTACAATTTTCCACAAATTCTTTAGACGTGTAGTTGAATTGCCGCTTCTTTATTACCTTTCGATAAAAATTCTGCCTCATATCCTGTACTATTATGTGATGGTATTCACAAAACATACTTTTTTTACTTTCTATTTTTATTAATATTATTAATATATTATTGCCTCATTGTTTTTGGCAGCAATATATATCTAAGTCTGTTTCTTCGATTTTTATCATTTAAAAATTTTTTAAAACCCCTGTTTTTTTAGAAGTTTTGAAAATGATTTACAATGGACCTAATTGATTGAAACTCACCTTTATAATTTTTTATATATGTTATATCATCAACATTACGTCAAATTTTCTGCAGTTTTACCTGATTAATATTTTATGACGAAATTTGAATGACATTAATTCGATTTAATTGCAGAGAAATCATATGACTGGTCTATATTTTACTTAATTTATAACTTTTATCACATAATATCATTAGACTTAATGGGAGAGTTTATATCAAATTTTAATAATTCGATGCATAGTTTTCCCATAAATTGTTAACATATTCCTAGTCATAACAGTCCATAGTTACAAAACGCCCAATTGGTACACTATTTTGATAGCTAAAAAAGTATTTTTACATAGAATTGTTGACATCATACAGGGCGGTGTTTGTGAGTTTGTGAAGTTTCATTTGACGTCTTATGACGTCAGTGTCTGGAACCGCTTAATAGTGTCCGTACATTTACTTCAATTACTGTACGAATGCACATACTTCTCCCATTTAAGTATATGTATACATATATTTCTGTAGACTGAAGGTATTTACTGTTTTCTATGTTATAATTTATCAATAAAATATTTAAGTGACTAAATGTATCGACTATACATATATTTACACACATGAACTGTCATATCGTCTCGTAATAATAAGTATTATAGTAGACAGAAAAACAGAACCTAACAATGAACTTAGCATATCATTTGGCTACTACTACTGTGTATATTGCGCGTACTCTTTCTCAACCTCGTATCTGAAAAGTCCCAATTTTTGGAGACACAAAAAACGTATTTAAATCTGTGTGTTCATCATTATGAACTTAAGATTTATGCTAATTACATCCCTTGATGTTGGCTACCTACATATATAAATATATATATAGATAAGTATATATATAAATACAATATTCAGTGTTTTTTGTGTGTCCTAAAGCATGCAGTTTTTGATATACGAGGTTGAGGAAAAGTATGCGCGATACGTGCTATTGTTAACAACGAGACAGACAGCTAAAGCAATAATTAATAAATAAACGACTTTGTGTAATAAAATGTGATAAAAAACTAATTTAATTAATTAAACAGGAAACTGTTTGGCCAATGTCACACACAACTCAAAAATGATAAATATAGTAGCAAATAATGTATGACGTACTGTTTGTTTAATGAACGCGTAGAATGTATAGTGTGCAAATTAATTTGGGTTCAATAATTGACTAATTACAATTTCGTGGTTATTAGGGTATGTTCAGTTACAAAGCTTTTTGCCCCCTACATTGGGTAGATATGGACTTCTAGTCCAACGGATTCATATCTATTAACTACAACCAGGGATTCCCAAGGTGCAGCTTGCAGGTCAAATGACACTCGCGAACTTCAAAAACGTGAAGCCAGATCGTCTGTAATCTCGAATTCGAAAAAATTAACATACCGTAAAAGCGTCTAGACCCGGACAGGGGGTCTAGACCCGGACACTTTGCACCAATCTTCAAAATAAATAATTTCTACATTAACCTACAACAATAAACATTTGTTCTTGACGTCATTAGAAAGAGAAAAACATCCTCTAAACAGCTGTACCAATAAAAACTACGGATTTCAACATTTACGATCTTGAAATCCCAAGAATTACGACCCAAGAAAAAATCAAAAGAGCTTTTTTTTGCTCGTTACCTTTTTTGAGGAAAAAATTTTGAAAAAATTTTATTTATTCCTGGGGCCCATCATTTCTCTCCACGGCCCTGGCTTAAGTAAACAAACTCATTTTTTCGTATTTTAAAATGTTTTCTTGACCCGCAGGTTAATTGTAGAAATTATTTACTTTGAAGATTGGTGCAGTGTCCGGGTCTAGACGGTCTTACGGAACCCCTGACCTACACTGTGTGTCTCACATAACATATCCAGGGAAGGTGGAATACCTACACTATTTTTATAAAAAAGACAAGTTCTAGAAGAGATTCTCAAAAACATATCAATGCGATAATTGGCCGCCATGTTGATTTATTATTCAAATTTAATAAAGATATTGGATTTAAGAGGGACTTCAAGTCATTTTTGACTTACCTTCCTCCTTTCTTCAATTTTATTTTGAATAGCAAGTTAATGGAAAACAATATAAGATAACACTAAAATAGAATAGCCGGAGTGCTGATGACATTTGGAGGTTAAACAGTTTTATAAAAATTGAACTTTACAATTGGTCGCCAATGTGTAAATAACTATATTATCCGACCCTCTAGTTCGGGATCATCTGGCACAGGTGCACCTTCAAAGTTACAATAAAAAGTGGTACCATAAAAGGGTTTTATAAAGGTTGAAAATTTGTGGAGGACGAAAGGGAAAATCACGAGAATTTTTAGATGCTACCAATTTTCGCTGACCTTTTGGAGGTGCACCGATGTCAGGCGGGGTCAAACTGGAGACAACAAGTTAATATGTAAATTTCAACTATTCTAAAACTGTTTGACCGCAGATGTCGTTAGCTCTCCGACTATAAAAATCAGTTTAGTACCAAAGATAAACTTCACACACTTGAAAGACTTTTTAACCAACCCGAAACTTTGTTTCACTTTTTGTTTGTATTTTTTTCCTTTTTTTACTGCTGTAGCAAACATAATAGATATTTTTAAAAAATAATTTATCACCTATCTTATTTTCTATGTTAAACTACCAAATACAAGCTACTGGTTTTTTTATAGCCATAGTTTTTTCAACCACTAAAACATTTCTTGTATCTTTCAATTAACTTTTTTTTACCTGAAAATATCTTAACTGGTTTCATAAATACATATATTCTTAATTCTAAATAAATTTCTATTTTTTGCCCTAAAAAAAGTGGTAACTAGGTAGCGTATTTTACATTATTTATTAAAAATTTTATTGGTAATAATTTCCCTAAAAGGCTATCTCTTAAAGTACTTTAATGACTTGTTATTACACATGAGATTTGTATTTTTTCGAATAAATTTGTGTTTATATTCTAGCAATTTAACGTGAAGAATTAACAACTAGCCAAAATATGAGTTAAATTGCTTTTAGACAATAAATTTGAGTTATAAAAAATACAATTTAAAAAAAATATAAGACCTGAGTGTAACACAGTAGCACAGGCAAATAAAATAAGTTAATATAATTCATATTTAGTATTTAATATTTTGTTATTATGGTTTTGAAAAATCAGTTAAATTTACCAATAAAAACGTTTGTTTCATTTTTATCGTACTCAGCTACGATGAAACAACAAACTTTTTTTCGCTATTATAGTGAAGGCCAACTCTCTAAAGGCCAATAGAAGTATTTGTAATAGATTTTGAAATTAATCTATTAATTGTTAATTTTTCGTTTATTGTGTACCTACATAATTTTAAAAATCCATCCTCTAAGGCTGACGAGCACCAAATCAGAGAAATTTACTACTTTAGTTTTGTAAATTACTTTAGTTAGAACTAAAGAAGTATTATACTACTTTAGTATTTTACTACATTAGTTTTGCTCGGAGACCTCATTCACAAAATAATTCTTTAGTTTCAACTAGTTTAGTTTTCACCAAATACTCTTTTAATTATTAGAAATGTGTGATGTAACATAAAAATTTTATCAGAAAAAGATAAAAATAATGATTTGGGTGGCATCCACTATAAACAAAGAATCTTCAGAGAACCAATTTTTAGTTTCTTAGTTTTATTTTTCTGAAAATTTTGAATATTAATAACAAATTTTATCTCTTTCATTTCCCTATTTGCGCGCATAACCCCCCCCCCCGCCACATAAAAAGCTTGATTGTATACACGCCTGTCTTTTCTATCTTGAGCAATTCGTACTATAGACTCAGACGTATTATCTTCATTAAAAACACCATCTATATTGCCAAAATACAGTCAACACCGATTACTCGGTACTGTAATGAGGAGAACAGGGACGGACAAATCAAAATCATGGTTAGTCCAAAATTAAATTGAAAAAAAAATTTAGTCATAAAAAAGTTAATAAAAAAAAATAAAAAAACCAGACTGGGTAAAAAGCAAACTGAAACGGTGGAAACAAGATGAAATAGAGAAAAAGAAAAATGAATAAATAATAATTGTACTAAGTTAAACAGAAATGTTTGATGCCTCTGGCTGCTTTACTTTTTAATCATTTTTCTTGTTCTCTACTTAACTTTAATTATGTTTAAAAATTATTTAGAAGAAAAAATATATAAGTACGCATTCAGCGGCCGGATTTTCATATTCAGCCTGGTTAATTTGCCCCCAAATAATCGGAAACTGACTGTAATATTTAATACCATTTTGTTACCATATTACAACATCTAATTACAAACCCCAAAAAATGTTAAAATAGGAAAATAAGCCGAAAAGAAGGCACCAATGTTTTTTAAAGATACTCTAGTAGAATAGCTGAGCGGGTTCTGTGACACCGTAAAACTAAGCAACTTGAACCCTTTTGCCAATGATTGAAATCGTGTGATTTTACGGTACTACACATTCCGAACTGATGAGTCATCAAACTGTATCGATGTGCAAACCTTGACCTTTGACCCGGCACGTACTGAGTACATGTATTTAAAATTTGTTGTTGACATTTGACCCCAACACTCGCTTATACTGTTAGCCTTGAAATTCCTAAGAGGTGAGTCAATACCAGCGACCAAATTAATTTATGTTAACCCATTATGCATCATCACAATTTACTTATAACAATTTCATTTTGTGTTAACCCATTACCAGCCAAACCTAACGCATGCGCAGACTGAATTTAAGTACACGACGCATGCGCAGACTGAATTTTAGGCCACAATTTGATAGATGGGGTACACTACCGCGTCAAAAATGTGGGGTTACCCTAACTCGGGGGGTGGCCCCAAATTTTTGACGCCGTACTGTACTTAAATTTTTGGTACACTGCCGTGTCAAAAGTGCGGGCCCCCCTGACCAAAAAGGTATCCGATCACTTTTTTAAGCGTACTGTACGTGCAAACCTTGGCCCCAACACGCGCTTGCCTTAAGTACGTCATCTTAAACGAACTATCACGTCAAAAAATGTGGGGAATACCCTAACTCGGGGGTGGCCCCAAATTTTTGACGCCGTACTGTACTTAAGTTTTTGGTACACTACCGTGTCAAAAGTGCGGGCCCCCCTGACCAAAAAGGTATCCGACCACTTTTTGAAGCGTACTGTACGTGCAAACCTTGACCCCAACACGCGCTTGCCTTAATTGCGTCATTTTAAACGAAAGGTACATTACCAAGTCAAAAATGTGGGGAATACCCTAACCCAAGGGGTGGCCGCTAAATTTTGTGGGGGCACTCTACCAAGCGCTAGCCGCAATCATGACTTCAGACTCCAGATTTCAGACTTCGGGGTCCAGACTCCAAATTTCAGACCGCTACTGTACTGCCGGAAATTTTGGTGTCAATTGTACTTGAGGTTTTTTTTTTGTATATGAGTCAAGTCTTTATAAGATTAATTTGTTTATTTAATAAAAACTCGTGACTTTATACGGCTTGTGTTTGTTTATTTAAGATTTTTTAGCTGACTTAGGATGATGTAATTTCATAATATGTTTGCATCATAGTCAGAGAGGATTTTTATTTAAAAGCAAGTCTCAACTTGTCAGTTCCAGGAATTTTTATCAGTTTTAAAATAAACAAAGAACCAATATCTAAATGTTTGTTTTAGCTGAATGTTTATTTTAGCAGACCTTGAAATCAGATTGTAAAACCTCATTTAAAAATTTGAGTATTTCCAGCATAATTTATAAATCAAATGAAAATTATCTTAATATCTACACACCTGTATATTATGTATACACCCCTGTATAGTAAAAGAATAAATCGCTATTTAATTTTAATTTTATAAATTCTAGTAAATGATTGTAGTCTTTATGTCAACAAAATCTAACTAAAATAATTTATCACTTTTATCAGCATTGGGAAAATATTTGCTTAATTAGCAAAAAAATAATATGTTTGCAAATAAATTCGTATATATTACTGTACAATAAATACTTGGATTATTTCTTAATATGTATACTATAGTTTAACTATGTTGTTTAATGTAAAAATTATAACAGCATTAAGATTTGCTAAATTTTTTTATAAAATAGTAGTTTTGAGGTAAAAAATTTATAGAATATCATCTTAAAACTTACATCACAAATACATAATATAATTATAATATACAAATGCATGTGTACGGGTGTATTCTTATACAGGGTGTATCATGAAATATGCTTTTCAATTAGAATAATAAATAAGATTTTTTTTCAATACTTTTATAGGTTAACGAAAGAAACTTTTTGCTGTAAAAAAATAGGGGAATGCAGGGTAACAATTAAATAAAACGCACATATTTTTTTTTTTTAAATTTTATTTATAGAATAAATGTATACAAAAAATTAAATTGCTTAAATCTATATATTACTTAAAATCTATTTATTTTCCATATAAAAATTTTTTAAAAGAATACAATTTTCTAATGAACAAATTTTATCTGAATGAAGCATACAGCGTCTTGAATAATATTCATCTCGCAGAATAGAAATCTTCGGTACATCGAATATTTCTTCCAAATTCAAAATCCACGGCTGGTTTTCGGTACCATCAAACAAACTTGATATCCATTTCTTCTTTTCACCGCCCTTGACGTATATAACATCATACTTCTTTAATATAGGTTTTAATATGGTATGAAGTTTTTTGTACGGAATAAATCCATACGACCAAGGTATTCCATGCCAATTTCGGTAAAGCCAACTGGCTACTCGTTGATATTTCTTCGGCAACTCGTTGAAATCAAACGGTGCGTCGAATATAAGATGTAATATATCATCTGAATTTTCTGCAGCAACACCAACTTCTTTAAAATAAAATTCGTTGTTAGCTCCTTGATAGCCTTGTATGTCAAGAAACGCCATTTTTTACCGCCGCCGTAGAACTGAAATTATTCACACAATCCACAACTTTATATAGAATAATTAAAAGTGGTGGGGATAGTTAGTTAATTTGTGGAATGTATTCGAAAATGGCTATTAATAGCTATTGCTAGTTTACCATCAAATTACAAACTGTTAATAATATTTAGCATATTTGTGAGTACCAAGTTCTTTTCACTTTAAGACCTAGTGATTTAAGGAATGCTAAATTTTCGGGTGAAATGTGTTGTTGCTTAAAAGTTTTACGTTTAATGATCTTAGGTTTCGAAAACCCTTTGCTATGTTGGCTAGCGGTGGACTGCGCTGAATTGTAAATTAACATGGTTCCAAAATGTAATTGTTTTACCACGAAAGTATAATTTTCAACGAAAGAGATGTTAACTCTTTGACAACCACCGGTAAATAGATAATATTTTATGTAAGTTCAACTATTTTATACCCTTCAACCATGATAAGGTGTATAAGCTGGAGTATAACTCAGCAAATTATATAGCGGTGGTGACGTAACACACAAATGCGGTGGTTGTATTGCGGTTGTGGCGGTGGCGGTGTTTGTGTGGCGGTTGTGTGGTGGTGGCGGTGGTGTTTGTGTGGCGGTGGCGGTGGTGTTTGTGTGGCGGTGGTATTTGTATGGTGGTTCCGGTGGTTGTGTGGTGGTTGTGGGGGTGGCGGGGTAGCAGCGGTGTTTGCGGCTGACGTGAACAACTTTATCATTAATTCAATCGAAGCAGCAATTTACTGTAGACAATAAATCGGTGGTGACATCTCGCGGTGTTTGTTGAACGCAATATCTAAATTAATCAATCTGGTGACGTTCCTGTTCCCTGCTCTTATAATGGAAGATTATTAAATATCGATTTTAGATAAAATATTGGAAAATTTCGGTTACAAAATACTATAAATACAACTGAATTATTAACCGGATATCATTTGTTGGTTAAGTTCCAGAAGGTAAACAACAACAGCAACATGCCGATTTGTGGTATTTGTAAATTTCAACCGTCACAGTGTAAGTGTGCCTTCTACGAGTACTGTGATAGGTGTCGAAATGAAAAACGAATTTGCATGTGTTGTAAACGATGTATGATGCCATTTCCAAACTGTGTTTGCAATTATATAAACTGTACCACATGTAAAAGCCGCTGCAATTGCAAATAATTTAGTAAAATCAATCATCTGATTGCCACATAATACATATTGACCAATTCCACGGTTGCTCAAACCAACGTAAACATTTATTTATAACGCAATGACCAGCGATGTAATGAGGCATAATGGATATTTTGTGTAACAGTGGAATTGGTCAATATCGATTAAATATCGATTTTTTATAAAATATTGGATTATTTGGTTTCAGTCAAAATACTATAAATACAACTGAATTATTAACCGGATGTCATTTGTTGGTTAAGTTCCAGAAAGTAAACAAAAACAACATGCCTATTTGTGGTATTTGTAAATTTCAACCACCACAGTGTAAGTGTTCCTTCCCCGAGTATTGTGATAGGTGTCGAAACGAAAAACGAATTTGCATGTGTTGTAAACGATGTATGATGCCATTTCCAAACTGTGTTTGCAATTATGTAAACTGTCCCACATGTAAAAGCCGCTGCAATTGCGAATAATTTAGTAAAATCAATCACCTGATTGCCACATCATAAGTATTGACCAATTCCACGGTTGTTAAAACAAACATTAGCATTTATTTAGTAATGAGGTATAACGTATATTTTGAGTAACAGTGGAATTGACCAATACCTATTAATCAGTATTAAAGTTTTTGTTGAATACTCAAAATATACATTATACCTCATTACTAAATAAATGTTAATGTTTATTTGATATTTTCCATTGGTTGTGGTGTATAAACACTGATCATATGAAGGTGTGGTTGCTTTAGAGTAACTTAATTTAGGCCAGCGGTTGCGGTGTAACTTGCAGATGCTCAAGTGTTCCTTCCAAAACGATTCGCGGATTTGGATGAGCAGACCATTCAATGTTTACGTACAGGACAATATTTTATTACATATAAAGGAACTGATTCTAGTGGTTTTTTACATAATGTGGAATTTAGTAAATAGCTATCACATGTATGAAGTTAGATGTAAGATTAAGGTAACTGTCAGATATGAAAATGAATTGATTTACTTTTTAATTTTAATATTGTAAACGTATATTTCATTAAAAAATAAATTATTTTACGTATAAATTCTTATATTGTTCTTATTTTACAACACACTAGAACCTCCCAAATTATATCTTGAATTATGATAAGACTCTCAGTAGGTATGGACGCAGTTGGCAACGCAATGTAATTGCCTATATTCAGGAGCAAGTATTTTAATGTTGTTGTTGAGTCACCTGACACTTGCATATAGCTTTTCATTCATTTTTCTGATCTAAGTTCCAAACCGAAAGAGCGTAATGGGGGCAAAATGTGTAAGCCGGATGTCAACAGCTACTTCATGGAGTAAAATGAGCAACTCAGATGTGGTGGTGGTGGTGGTGGTGGTGGTGGCGGTGGTGGTGGTGGCGGTGGTGGTGGCGGTGGTGGTGGTGGTGGTGGTGGTGGTGGAGTATATAAGCAATCGCTAACACAATTCTGAATTAATCTTGTAAGACTAGTTGAGCTTTACACATCTATTATAATGTTCGAGTGTACGCGGTGCTATAAAAGCTTCTCACGGAAAGATTCTCTTTCACGTCATATAAGAAATACACATATGCGGGAATTTTCACCAAAAAGGTTTGAAAATAGTTACTCTCTTGATCCGCTAAAAAGACAAACATTAGACACGGCTGATGACTTATCTAGTTATGATACCGGGAGGAATGATGTTGACGATGAATTTCCAAACAATAAAGTTGAAGAAAGGGTCAATCCACTTGAACAAAGAATTAAAGCTGCGTCAAAAGCAATTCAAACTAAATTTAATAATTTAAGAAATCAAAATAGTGTTTACACACCCAGCGATGAGTCTAATAACAGGGTTTTAACCACTTTTAATAATTTAAGAAATCAAAATAATGTTTACACACCCAGCGATGAGTCTAATAACAGGGTTTTAACCACTTCTGATAGTGGAACTGTTATCATTCCCAAGTTAACTACAGCTTTGCAAACCCTTTTGGATATTTTATTAATCAAAGAAACTCAAAATAAAGGTGAGGATTCTAATGAACGAATAGCAATAAAACGCCCAGTCAATTCAACGGACCAAGAGCTACTTGCTAAGCGTATCAAATACAACGACTCGGAAAATGCTAATGGGCAATCGAAAAAAATAAAATACTGGCATAATCCTAATACTTTAATAGATGAATTACGACGTTTATACGAGACTTCAGAGACTGGTGAAAAAATACTCAATATTATTCGGAATTTAGAGGAAAATAAAAACATATTGTTTAACGTTGGCGATAGTGAAGCTTTAATCGAAGAGTTAGATGCTTTAAGAGAAACTACTGTCGGTCAAGAAATATTCTCTATACTTCGTCAACTTCAAAAGGCTGATGTTATTGAGCCACTAGGTGATTATCTGGATGAAACTGATAAAGAAGATGCTAGCGATTATGATGATGATTAGTTTAGATATTGCGTTCAACAAACACCGCGAGATGTCACCACCGATTTATTGTCTACAGTAAATTGCTGCTTCGATTGAATTAATGATAAAGTTGTTCACGTCAGCCGCAAACACCGCTGCTACCCCGCCACCCCCACAACCACCACACAACCACCGGAACCACCATACAAATACCACCGCCACACAAACACCACCGCCACCACCACACAACCGCCACACAAACACCGCCACCGCCACAACCGCAATACAACCACCGCATTTGTGTGTTACGTCACCACCGCTATATAATTTGCTGAGTTATACTCCAGCTTATACACCTTATCATGGTTGAAGGGTATAAAATAGTTGAACTTACATAAAATATTATCTATTTACCGGTGGTTGTCAAAGAGTTAACATCTCTTTCGTTGAAAATTATACTTTCGTGGTAAAACAATTACATTTTGGAACCATGTTAATTTACAATTCAGCGCAGTCCACCGCTAGCCAACATAGCAAAGGGTTTTCGAAACCTAAGATCATTAAACGTAAAACTTTTAAGCAACAACACATTTCACCCGAAAATTTAGCATTCCTTAAATCACTAGGTCTTAAAGTGAAAAGAACTTGGTACTCACAAATATGCTAAATATTATTAACAGTTTGTAATTTGATGGTAAACTAGCAATAGCTATTAATAGCCATTTTCGAATACATTCCACAAATTAACTAACTATCCCCACCACTTTTAATTATTCTATATAAAGTTGTGGATTGTGTGAATAATTTCAGTTCTACGGCGGCGGTAAAAAATGGCGTTTCTTGACATACTAGGCTATCAAGGAGCTAACAACGAATTTTATTTTAAAGAAGTTGGTGTTGCTGCAGAAAATTCAGATGATATATTACATCTTATATTCGACGCACCGTTTGATTTCAACGAGTTGCCGAAGAAATATCAACGAGTAGCCAGTTGGCTTTACCGAAATTGGCATGGAATACCTTGGTCGTATGGATTTATTCCGTACAAAAAACTTCATACCATATTAAAACCTATATTAAAGAAGTATGATGTTATATACGTCAAGGGCGGTGAAAAGAAGAAATGGATATCAAGTTTGTTTGATGGTACCGAAAACCAGCCGTGGATTTTGAATTTGGAAGAAATATTCGATGTACCGAAGATTTCTATTCTGCGAGATGAATATTATTCAAGACGCTGTATGCTTCATTCAGATAAAATTTGTTCATTAGAAAATTGTATTCTTTTAAAAAATTTTTATATGGAAAATAAATAGATTTTAAGTAATATATAGATTTAAGCAATTTAATTTTTTGTATACATTTATTCTATAAATAAAATTTAAAAAAAAAAAATATGTGCGTTTTATTTAATTGTTACCCTGCATTCCCCTATTTTTTTACAGCAAAAAGTTTCTTTCGTTAACCTATAAAAGTATTGAAAAAAAATCTTATTTATTATTCTAATTGAAAAGCATATTTCATGATA
The DNA here is from genome assembly GCA_035578155.1 of Brachynemurus nebulosus. Taxonomy (NCBI): domain Eukaryota; kingdom Metazoa; phylum Arthropoda; class Insecta; order Neuroptera; family Myrmeleontidae; genus Brachynemurus; species Brachynemurus nebulosus. The sequence goes on from JAPWDM010000002.1 coordinate 53,598,050, forward strand.
CACCCTGTATAAGAATACACCCGTACACATGCATTTGTATATTATAATTATATTATGTATTTGTGATGTAAGTTTTAAGATGATATTCTATAAATTTTTTACCTCAAAACTACTATTTTATAAAAAAATTTAGCAAATCTTAATGCTGTTATAATTTTTACATTAAACAACATAGTTAAACTATAGTATACATATTAAGAAATAATCCAAGTATTTATTGTACAGTAATATATACGAATTTATTTGCAAACATATTATTTTTTTGCTAATTAAGCAAATATTTTCCCAATGCTGATAAAAGTGATAAATTATTTTAGTTAGATTTTGTTGACATAAAGACTACAATCATTTACTAGAATTTATAAAATTAAAATTAAATAGCGATTTATTCTTTTACTATACAGGGGTGTATACATAATATACAGGTGTGTAGATATTAAGATAATTTTCATTTGATTTATAAATTATGCTGGAAATACTCAAATTTTTAAATGAGGTTTTACAATCTGATTTCAAGGTCTGCTAAAATAAACATTCAGCTAAAACAAACATTTAGATATTGGTTCTTTGTTTATTTTAAAACTGATAAAAATTCCTGGAACTGACAAGTTGAGACTTGCTTTTAAATAAAAATCCTCTCTGACTATGATGCAAACATATTATGAAATTACATCATCCTAAGTCAGCTAAAAAATCTTAAATAAACAAACACAAGCCGTATAAAGTCACGAGTTTTTATTAAATAAACAAATTAATCTTATAAAGACTTGACTCATATACAAAAAAAAAACCTCAAGTACAATTGACACCAAAATTTCCGGCAGTACAGTAGCGGTCTGAAATTTGGAGTCTGGACCCCGAAGTCTGAAATCTGGAGTCTGAAGTCATGATTGCGGCTAGCGCTTGGTAGAGTGCCCCCACAAAATTTAGCGGCCACCCCTTGGGTTAGGGTATTCCCCACATTTTTGACTTGGTAATGTACCTTTCGTTTAAAATGACGCAATTAAGGCAAGCGCGTGTTGGGGTCAAGGTTTGCACGTACAGTACGCTTCAAAAAGTGGTCGGATACCTTTTTGGTCAGGGGGGCCCGCACTTTTGACACGGTAGTGTACCAAAAACTTAAGTACAGTACGGCGTCAAAAATTTGGGGCCACCCCCGAGTTAGGGTATTCCCCACATTTTTTGACGTGATAGTTCGTTTAAGATGACGTACTTAAGGCAAGCGCGTGTTGGGGCCAAGGTTTGCACGTACAGTACGCTTAAAAAAGTGATCGGATACCTTTTTGGTCAGGGGGGCCCGCACTTTTGACACGGCAGTGTACCAAAAATTTAAGTACAGTACGGCGTCAAAAATTTGGGGCCACCCCCCGAGTTAGGGTAACCCCACATTTTTGACGCGGTAGTGTACCCCATCTATCAAATTGTGGCCTAAAATTCAGTCTGCGCATGCGTCGTGTACTTAAATTCAGTCTGCGCATGCGTTAGGTTTGGCTGGTAATGGGTTAACACAAAATGAAATTGTTATAAGTAAATTGTGATGATGCATAATGGGTTAACATAAATTAATTTGGTCGCTGGTATTGACTCACCTCTTAGGAATTTCAAGGCTAACAGTATAAGCGAGTGTTGGGGTCAAATGTCAACAACAAATTTTAAATACATGTACTCAGTACGTGCCGGGTCAAAGGTCAAGGTTTGCACATCGATACAGTTTGATGACTCATCAGTTCGGAATGTGTAGTACCGTAAAATCACACGATTTCAATCATTGGCAAAAGGGTTCAAGTTGCTTAGTTTTACGGTGTCACAGAACCCGCTCAGCTATTCTACTTACTCTTTTACATACTCCTGCTAATGGGTAGGAGTATATTTTGGCTATGTATACTCTCTTACTTACTACTTTAGTATTATACTCAAGAGTGGTGCACGCCAGCAATTGTTAACTCTCAAGAAAATATTTTCAATACTTCTTTACTAAAATACTCCACAACTGTAAATACTATGTTAGTTACAAAATCTCCTGATTGGTGCTCGTCAGCCTAAAAGTTGCGTTTAAGCCATGCCAGCCAGTACTTACCAGCCAGTGTTGTACTCTGGCTGGTAGCTCTTGCATCATTTTGAATTTTCTTCTGTAACCTTAAAAATCAATTCCTGAATTTTCTTTCTCAATAGCATTATCGGTAAATAAAAAAATCTACACAGATTGTAAAATATCCGAATGGCTATTAATTTTAAATTACCAACAAAATATCCCTGATAAACAAGGGATCAGCAAACAAATATGGCTGTCGAAGTACCTTGCATATTATAGCGAATTTTTGGTTATAAAAATTATTTTTTCTCGAAAATCCGCTTACATAAGATAATGGTTCAAAAGCGTATCTTGTATGATTGCAATGCTATGGTTTAAAAACAATTCGTTTCTTCGAGATTCTGAGTATCGGATGTGTCTGACTGAAGAACGTTCCGACATCCGAGGGTTTGAGACTTCCAACGTTTTCATCAAATTTTGTAAAAATAGCATATTTCGTTTGAGATTCATACTGTCCTACAACTCTAACAATAAGAAAAAAGTAAACGTAATAAAATTTTACAAGTTGGATTTACACTATAGCAAAAAATGAAATAAATTATTTTCAGTACGAAACTGCCCTCTTGCAGCAACATTCATAAAAATAATACTTTTCAATTCAAAATAGAATATGGCAATAAAAAATACGATTTAGAAATGTAAAATTATAATCTAAATCAATAGTTTTAAAAATTATATACATTCATTTAACTTTTTGAATTATGAAGTTTTTTTTTAGCTATGTAAATCCGACTTAGTTTGTCACATTTTTGTGTGAAAGAGATAAGTAAATTTAACTGTCACTGTACAAACTGCTTTTTTATCCTTGTCATCTTTTTTAACCAATCATATTTTTTTCAAAATTTTATTACCTTTACTTTTTTCTTAGAGTTGTAATACAGTAAATTTTAGTGAATGTCATTACCAACTTCTAGGGACCTCAGAACAAATTTCAATCATAGTCTCGGGTTTAAGTCGCGTCATGACAGCGACTGTAATAGCTGATTTTCTTAATGGATAATTCGCTAAAAAAAAAAACATGTACATTTTACAGTCATTCTGTTATTGATCTTAAAGAGAAAGACTTATTTACAGTATTATTTATGTTTTATTTACTGCTAAAATTTTGTTATTAATTATGAATTATGACTTGTGTTATGAAACAGGAGGGAAAAAAATTCCAAACAATTCAATTCAAATAATATAGTTTTTTTATAATTGACAAAATTGGACAAGGCCAACGTAAATCAAGACGTAAATATAGACATTATTTAGGTTTTAATTAATTTTTGAGTTACGTGTACCTATATGTAATACATTTCATTAGAACTGTTTACGTATATAGGTAGCTACACGGAAAAACACCTGAAACGTAAAACCGCGGTAATATGGTTATTTTTAACTTTATAATTCTAAATTTAAATACATATGACGAATGTAATTCGAAATATACGTGAATATAAATTTTTGGAGGAGATTTAGTGAGGAAATAGCAATTTACTGTACAACGAAAGTGGCCAAGTTCTGAAGTTGTCACTAAATGTTTAGACTTGACAAAAACTAAATTTTATTAATGAATATTGTGTAGGCCCAGGTGAGCCAAGACTAGGGTTGCCAACACTTCCAGTAAATATTTCGGGATTTAATGGAGAAAAAAATCGGGACGAGAAATAAATTCAGGACTGCTAAAAAAAAGAAATGTTTTTAATCATTAATAAACAAAAGGGTCAAAATTTCCACTAGAACTTTAAACAAGGCATTTACTAAATACATACAATACTTCGAATATATGTATCATTCTTACTCAATAATCAGTTTAAAATCAACCATTAAAATTTTAATGTGTGCTATCGTATTTTAAGACAACATTTTAATTTTTTTACAGTGAATTGTATATTTTTTTTTTAAGAAAGACATTTTTCAAAACGTTGTTAGCCCTTGATATTGGCTATCTTTGGGCTACTGGGATGCCACTTATGTAATTCATGTACATTAAATAATTTATTTCAGTTTTTGGAGATTTTTTCTACATACAATGCATTTTTAGGAGGGATTCTGACTATTATTGGGGGAATTTTGATGAGTCAAACTGGGAACACTGGACATTTTATGTGTAGGTACTTACTTCCTTGGCCGGGCGACGACATGATATGAAAGCGCGGTAATCTGGAAACAGCAATAGTGAGACTGTCGGGATTAAGAAAATTTAAAAAAATTGTAGATGTTAAAAATCGGGACAATTAGCGTCCCGCCACTACTGTCGCCGGGACGCGGGACATATAGGCCTAAAATCGGGACATCCCGATTAAATCGGGACAGTTGGCAACCCTAGCCAAGACGGACTAGTTAAGAGTTTTGAGATCAAAAAATTTTTAAAATTATTTCTACTATAATTTGATGGTGCCGCGACTAGTGAACCGCAGACAGTTCAACCGCGACAGTTCAACCCCGACAGTCCAACCGACGACAAATCAACCTAACGAGAGATCAACCTAACGACAGATCGACCGATGACAGATCAACCGACGACAGTTCAACCTAACGACATTTTAACTGAAGACAATTTAACCGTTGTACAATTTATTAACTAATAAGAACAAAATTATTTGAATTTTATCTAGGAATGAAATTGTTAGAAATTGTTAGCAATGAAATTTTATCTAGCAATGAAATTTTTTAGTCTCAAGTCCCTTGAGACTTGAGGCTAAATAAGTATTTATGTAGTTTCAAGTCTCAAGGGTGACTCTTTACACAATTAAGGGTACACTATTTGGTTGGGTTGTGTTGGATTTGGTTACCTTTCGTTGAATTCGATTAGTTTAGGTGTTGTCTGGTTAGGTTAATCTGTTAAGTTGTATTTGGTTACGTTAGGTTGGGTTTGTTTATAATTTGTTGAATTCGGTTAGTTTAGGCTGGTTTTGGTTAGGTTAAGTAGGATTTGTTTATAATTTGTTGAGTTCGATTAGTTTAGGTTGGGTTTGGTTAGGTTAGGTTTGTTTATAATTTGTTGAGTTCGGTTAGTTTAGGCTAGTTTTGGTTAGGTTAAGTTGGGTTTGCTTATAATTTATTGAGTTCGGTTAGTTCAGGTTGGGTTTGGTTATGTTAGGTTGTTTTATATTAGGCTAAGATGAGTTTGCTTATAATTTGTTGAATTCAGTGAACTCAGGCTGGCTTTGATTAGGTTAGGTTGGGTTTGTTTATAATTTACTGAGTTGTTTTACTTCAGGTTCGGTTTGGTTACGTTAGGTTGTATTAGGTTAGGTTATGATGGGTTTATTTATAATTTACTGAATTTAGTTAGTTTAGGTTAGGCTTGGTTAAGTCAGGTTTCATTTGGTTAAGTTGTGTATAGTTAGGTTAGGTTACTTTTACTTATGATTTGTTGAGTTTGATTAGTTTAGGTTGGGTTTGGTTAGATTACGTTAGATTTGTTTATAGTTTATTGCGTTGGGTTAGTTCAGGTTGGATTTAGTTAATTTATATATTAGTGTTAAGCAGTTAGAATGTTCTGTGGTTTAACTGTTCTACGGTTCAATTGTCGTTTGGTTTAACTGTCGTTAGGCTGAACTGTCGTGAAGTTGAATTGTCATTGGCTAATCTGTCGTTAGGTGGAATTGTCGTCGGTTGATCTGTCGTCAGGTTGAACTGTCGTCGGTTGAACTGTCGCAGTTTAACTGTCGCGGTTGAACTGTCCTCGGTTTACTTGTTACAGAACCTTTTTTTATAATCAGTCTTCTAAATTAAACAAAGAAAATGTAAATACAAAAATTACATTTTTGCCCGTCTTTTCCCATAAGTAGGTACTTAACAGTATAGTGCATTACGTATATAATTTCTAACGATTCCGCACACAAAACAAATCTATTTAACGACGGGCATGAGTCCCTAAACATTTTAAGATCTTTGCTGACGACTTGGGTAATATTAGATTTACAGAAGAGTTAGGAAAAACGTTTTTTAAATGGAAATATGCTAAAGCACCACAGCTTTTTTTTCTTGCAAAAATAAGTAGTGACCGTTTTTATCATCATCGAAATGTGACAGTAATTTTTTTTAAATTTTTTCTCCTCTTAGCACCAAAGAAACCGGTAAGAATATATGAGTTACAGACTACCAACTTTATTAAGAACGTTGGAACAATTTCTAATTTATAGCTCTTTCTTAAAAAGAAATTCACCTACACATGGTTGAATTGCTGTTCATCGGCCTTAATATAGTAATAATGATCACTCCTTTTATTCTTCTTTCTTCTTTATGTTGCTTTTCCGTATTTTTTTTACTCGTTATTATAATTTCTAAAAATAAAAATTATTAAATTGATGATAGTTTTTTGAAGAAGAACACCAAACAGATCACATCATAATGAGTAGGTACATCAATAATACAAACTGGTTGTGTTTTAATGATATAGATAAATGTTGATTGTATAATTTTTATAGCAATTTGAATGTTATAATAAGTAATAATACTCATATTGTTTTATTATAGTCATCTCAAATCAATGTGTAATTTCCTAAAAATAAAACATTTTTTTGCAATTCTGAATTAAGGGGAGATTCACTAAAAAAAAAATATCAAAAATCGACCTTTTTTATAATTTTTTTTTTATCAAATAAATATTTTATTAAAAAATTAAATATACAACATTGTTTCCACATGTCATGAGATTACAAAAAAGTTTAAAAAAAAAATTAAAAAGTGAGCTGAGTATAAATAGCTTTGAAGTCGACACTACGAGATTTTGCCACCTTGACGGTTCCTCGCGTTCTGAAATCGCCAGTGAACCAAAATCAAAAAATCAAGATTTTTCTGAAAATATACATATACAGTTATGGCACTAACTAGGATCTAAGAACGGAAACCGCATTTTGAAAATAAATTTTCAAAAATCACCGCTTTTTCTCGATTATAAACAGCCGCCATTTTGAAAGTATATTACGGAACTAAAAGATCCTAGTTCCTGCCAAAATGACGGTAATATACACTTTGATTTATGTTGATATCTCAAATATTTTTTGAGGTACATGAGGAACCATGTCGGAAAACGTACTTTCGAGAAAAAAGCATTTCAAGTTTTTTATTTAAATTGAATTATAGTAAAGTGCGTGCACTAAAAGACCGTAACTGTTTGATTTTTCGTTTTTTTTTTTTAATAAAAATTTAAGAAAATATTTCTAACACCTTAAGGAATATAACTGAAGACATGAGTGGATGAAGGTGTTATGTAACATTTTTTCAAAAATTCATTTTTTGCCAAATTTTGAAATATTCTATACTGAAGTATCGTATATTAAAATTTGGTTTCATTACGTCCAACAGTTTTGTAGAAATTCAATAATAAACATGTGATATTGCATGGGAAATATATGTAAATAAAAACTTTCAAACGCTTCTACTGTAAAATTATAAAAATGTTACATAACACCTCCATCCACTCATGTCTTCAATTATGAAGAAAACAAAATCGATTTCCTTTTAGCGAATCTCCCCTTAAAAGATTAATTTCAAGCTTGATTCACAATATAGTGCCGCTCTCGATACGTTCCCGCTCCAGTCTTGCTCTGGTGAAATCTTGTTGTGTTCACATCACAGTGCTACTACTTATTCATTCACTTTCCACATTGTAATGTCGCTCTCAGTTCGGTCTCAGTAGACATGATAATGATGTAAATTCTTCAGATCGGCCTCGAATTTACGGTCCTACCAGACAAAACCGATGCTGCTAACCATTAAACCAACTCGGAATCTGCTTTCATTCTTTTTAGCATTTGGCAAACTTTAAAACTATGCATGATCGGGACGAATTTTTAGTATACTACCTAATTTTTATATATTTTAAAACTCACTTGTACTTTATACCTAAGTAGTTTTTTTACCATTACTTGAAAATGTGAAAATTTTGTATAGGAAGGCTTAGCTATTTTGACGCCAATCGTAAATTGGTTCCTACTTATTGTTAACACAGGAAATATAGGATAGGTATTTATTTTTAACCATGACAACAAAATTTTAACTTCTTCATAAATAAAAATTAGCCCGTCTTCTGGACCACCAAATAACGAAATCTCTCCAGTAATAAATAATGGCTACTATAATTAAGGTAAATATTTCGATCAATTTTGACATTCGAGGTTCATATAAAACCTCTCTCTCTCTGTAATATACATACACCTTAATCGTATCTCTTACAATAATTATTATATTGTGAATAGCGAGTCATACAGTTTTTCGCCCATCACATCATTAGGTACCATCTGTTTACCATTTATTTATGATTATTATAGGTTGTCATATTATTGTATTACATTAGCCATACATTCAATTTTAATATAATTTCTTATTGTTCCTTTTTACATTAATTATGTAGTACATACCGTACGTCCGAAAAAGAAAACAACATTGGCAAATTAATATATTGAGGGGGACCACTAGTGTGACATTTTTTAAAAATCGAAATTTCGATAGTCTAAACCTTTAAAAATAACATACTAAAATTTCAAGTGCATACCTCAAATAGTTTTTGAGTTACAAGCATCTGAAGAGCGGATTCTGATTTTCATTGTTAACTTTGAGGTATTGAGAAATGTATGAAGGTTGGTAGTTCGGGAGTTTCTGGACGTGGCTGCTAGTCACATGTTGTGGAGCAGCTAGACCTTGGCACATTTAAACGACTCATCTAGTTTTACTATAACCGTTATAGTGAATACATCGTAAATAATTTTAGTAAAAATTCTCAGTGATAAAAACTATAAGGTAAGGTAAAAAAACTACCTTTTTCAAATTTGCTGCAGTTGTAACTCGAAGACAAATCATCCGATCTATTTGATTCTTATTTCAACTTCTTTTATATATGTTTCTCCATACCATGAACCTTCAGTTTTCCGATCGAATACAAAATGTAATTTTGGCAGGCCAAAAATCATCAAATTTTCACGCAAAATTTGAATTTTTTTTAAAACTCCGCCATTTTGTTGAATTTCATTTTTTTTTTCGATTGAGGTTCACGGTACGAGCAATACCTTCTAGTTTTGTTTTGGTTTTGTTTTTTTATTTCAACACTTTTTTTTTTCGGAGCCTTGGGAGATTGCGAATAACTCGCTGAATTTTCAATTTTTCGATCCAAAAATTTTATTATGTATTTATTATATATCCGTAAATATATCCTTAAAATATTAAGACATTCCACGTAGTAGTTTTCTTTAAAAAAATTCCCTTTTTTCAGCCGGTCACACTAGTGGTCCCCCTTAAATAGAGAAACCTCTGTTTGTAATATTCTGTCAAAGGTAAGCAAATAAAGGATTTCAGGTAATGCACCGACCACCCCAGTATGGACTAACGCATTAACCTACGTTTGTTACGTATAAGTAGAGCTTGGGGAACGTAAGTGAAAACTTGACATTTGAATGCGCAGTAGTTCAAAGCCTCCCCTCAAACCTTCTGTCATATCCTGCTAACTTATATTATATTACTTATTCGTTTGTTTTGTAAAGCGTTAGGCACTGCATATACTGCATATCGTTTTTTATAAAAATTTTTTGAATGTTTTACGAATGGAGTATTATAAGATGGAGATCTAACTTATATGAGAGGAATTGACAAAATTGGTCAGGAAAACGGTAAACATAAGGCTTTCTTTTTTTACCACTCGCGGCGTTAATAATGCTCGAATACTGATGTGAATATATAGCGAATATAGTAACATAAAACGGATAAAACAGAATGTAACTACAGTACTTATTCTCAAATGGAAACACATCGGGACTGGGGAAGTGAGTGTTTCCATTTGTGAATCACCAATGTCGGTTGATGATATTTAATAATAAGGAAATACATAGAAATTACATATCTATGAAATAAACTCTTATAGTTTAAATTACTTTATACGGCGGATATCCAATGTTACTGACTTCGATTTTACATAGTGGCGTCAGTGAATTATATAATATACAATATAAATGATGCGATGTAAAATAAAAATTGTTAAGATTATTTTAAAAGCGATCGAAAAACCCACTTTATAACTGAGTTGGACATTGAACAAGATTCCAGAAGATTCTATTCAAAAGCTAACAAAGATCATATAGAAGCCCCGTTTCCATTTGAGAGTGTTCCATTTGAGAATAGGTACTGTACCGCTTTCGTATCCGTCGAACACGATTGCAATCTTTGATTTGGACACTTTTTTGAATACATTGAGTTTCGTCCCCTTGTCTAATCTCCATAGTTTTACGCATCTGAAGTCTTATCCTACATTTCCCAATCTATACTATAGATTATTATTTCTATTGTGTTGCTTGCAATGCTGCAAAGGATTTTTGACACTATGTATTCAAAAACACAAATTATAGGATTATATTTGGTTTAAATTATATATAGTATAAATTGTTTATATTATTGTACAAATCTCTCTCAAAGGTACGTAATTAGTCATGCAAAAATGTATTGTTTCATTTTGCTTTGATATTTATGTTAACTTTCATGTTACATTTATTGAATAAAACACTCCTTGGGATCTAAGACAAGAAACCACAAATCGAAAATTTGAAAAGTACTCGCCTTTTAAGCCTTCAATAAAAGTATCTACGGATTTCCTTGGGTCCAATCTTTTAAATATTGTTTAAGGGAAGACATACCTTTAGGCAGGTGAGAGTCCAAAAGGAAAAGATTGACCTATATTTGTATTGTTTGGCATTTTATTTACTATGTTGACGCTCTAACTGCCATAATTAGCATCTGAAAAATTTTAAAAATTTTGTCAGCTAATTGATATAATTGTAGAATTTTGATGAACCAAAAAAATATAAAAAAAATTAAGGAAGTAAAAAATTAAAAAATATGTACGAGCTTTTAACAAAAACTTTAATTCTCATGAAATTTTCATCTATTCTAGCTTTAAATAAAGTTCAAAAATCGATCGATTAGTTTTTGAATGAGAGCGCCAGTCAATTGTACAAATGCTGTTTCGAGATAAACGAGTTTAAAATTTCGGTATGTAATAACCAAATAAATAAGCTACGGATATTATTTCACTACTGAGCAATTCTATGTATAAACCGATCATCCAAAAATGGCATGTTCGCCAAATTTAATTTCCCTTTGTATATGATAAATTTAAGATGTTTTGAGCTATGAACTCGAATATTATTGAATGTTCTTTTATTTTGTCGGAGTTATAATTAGTCAAATTTACGTTCAAGGTCACAAAATGGGGATTCCTCAAAATATTTTATCCGTAAAACTCAAGAAAACCAAGAAAATCGAGTACCATATTATAGAGGAGACTGAGTAATTTCATTTAAAAAAAAATCAAAAATCGAAGATAAGGTATTTTCAGTACAAGCGATTAAAGAAAAAAATAAAACTTGCGATTACTTCAAAATATGTGCATATATTGGGATGGAAATCGGTCTGATTGAAAGTGTATGTAAAGTACATTCAGTGGTACATGTAATCATTTTTTAATTATTCTTAGACTCTGAAAAAATTGATAAAATATTTTGGGGAATCCCCATTTTGTGATCTTGAACGTAACTTTGAATAATTATAACTTCGACAAAATAAAATGCCATTTTTAGGTGATCGTTTTATACATGGAATTGCTCTACTTTCAATGGTAGTATATTTTTGAGGTGCTTTATTAATTTTTTATAAGAAAAAACTCGTATTTTCTTTTAGTTCCAAAGGTATTTCTCCCCTTAAGGATCAGTACAATAGCTATAACTTTAACCTTTACCAAATTATAACTCTTTCCAGAATTTTTTCAATAAACAATTCAGATTAACTGGTAAAATATAAATCTTCCAAAGTAGGATTTTTTCCATAACTATGTCAACAGATTTCCTATCTAAAGAGTTCTTATCGATATAGATTAATTTACACGTTGGATAATAATATCTGGGATTAATTTTACCATCAAAATTTCGAACACTTTTCATGCTAACATCATATATACCTAAAATAAGTAATTTTGTTTCGAGGGCATTAATATAGATTTAGTTAATAAAATAAATGTAATATATTATGTGCGAAGAGAAATTTTTCGAAACTTTATTGCAATTTTATGTGTTTTGAACACGAGATAACGAGCAACATCGCAAAAATAAAGAAAATCATGACCAACTGCCATAAAATTAATATTGCAAATGAGATTGCAGTTATCAGGCTATTATAATTTTTTTAGAAATTCTTCATAATATGATTTTCAGTGTAATATTATAATTTCTCTCCTAATGTAAATTTTATTACCGAGTAAAATATTATATATTAATAACTTTAATAAGTACAAATATATATGAAATACTTTCAAATTTTTTAAATTTCTTAAAAATATGGAATTTTTTAATACATTACGACTTATGACCCACGGAATTGCAAATGATACTGTGGGAAAATCATGTTTGTATGTAATCAGTGGTGTACGTTTCTCATAGAGTTTTCAATTATAAAACATCTCTTTTATACGTTTATAAAATATTAAAAAAGCCAGTAGACGTTATTTGACGTTTCAAACTGTCCAGTAATTTCAAGAAATTAATATTGTAATCAATTCCAGTAACCGTGATATCTGAAGTAAAAAATTTTACTGCATTTTGAATTAATTATTGTGAAAATATAAAACTGATAATAAAATTCAACTTTTTTTTAAAAAAAGAATTAATTAGGTTTTATTCATGTATACAAATTGTGTCTTGCAATAAATATGTCCCTGTTTGCTGAATAACAGCTAGCACATTATAGCTTTGTTCCAACAAACAATTTTTGTACGGTACATGTACTGGTATGTCCCATGCTTGGATTAGTTCATGAATGACATTTGTGCGCATGTTTTAAAATGTACCAGTACGTGAACTGATTACTGAAACGGTTTTTTGTATGACAAACTCAAAAAGAAGGCGCGTAAAGTTAATAAAAGTAAAAACTCGTAATTTTATAAAACACGTATAAATATAAAAAAAAAAAATTATACTAAAAAAGAAAAATACCATAAATTAACGAAATTAAACAAAAAAAATTAATTTATAAACCAAAAATGACAGCAGGTAATAATATAAAAAATATTTTTAAATCATTGTTAATCCCGTTGTATTCATATAGGTACTGAGTATTTATTTATAAACGATTATTTTTTAGAATTAAATGAATTTCTTATATTACAAAATGAACAGAATATATCTATTGAAGCTCAAGAAGAAAATCAGTCCAGTTTGTATGAAAGAAATGACTTCAAATGTATTCGTCATATTGGGGTACTATTTATAAATAAAAAATAATATGTGTCTTTAAATAGTTTCGTAATGAATAAAGATATTGAATAAATTATTACCTAAATAATTTACATTTTTTTTTACTGATGTGTTCATTAAAAATTCTAAATCTTCATCTTCACTAGATTCAGAAACGATTGGGAAAAATCATCATTATCTAACTCGTTCATACTGATTTCAAAAGAAAGCAGTTAAAAATATTTCAAAACAACAGTCTTTATTTTATAATTAAGTCTTATCTTATTTTATTAAAAAAAAAGAAAAAAAACGGTAAATCAATCAGTTTTCAAAAAATTCAGTAAAATTATCTATTGCGCAGGTGTAACAAGTAGTTCACATTTCGATACATGCTCTTGACTGCCGACTAATTTGACCATATATGAATCAGTTCATGTACTAATCAGCATTTATGTTGGAACATAAACCGGAAGTTAAAATTGGTACATAAATATGTACTGTAACTTGTTGGAACGCTAACTTCATTATGCGCATGCTATAACCGTACAATGTACGATATTTTCGTTTGTTGGAACAAAGCTTATATTTCTCATATCACACTCCGCTAGGTGCTTCAATGAAGTAGAGCCTATAAATTGACTTTTCGCCCTGTTCATTTATTAATTTAATAGTGTTCATTGGTCTATGTTGAGCATGCATATTAACTAACATTACTCTAATTGTAATTAAATTTTAAACTCCAAATACTATCAAAATTTGAGCGAAATGGGATGAATAATAAGTATTATATCGATATTGAATGAGATTGGAAGGTAATTCCGGAGCTGCTATTTCTCGAACAGCGATGAAATTCATAAAGGGCCACCTAGAAACCGATAGTTTAATCAAAAACGTTCGAATAGTTTCGAAGGTGTGCCACTTGATGGGATTTTCAGATACATCAACGAAGACCGATACGACACCAAATTTGTTCTAAAAGCTCTAAAACGTAAAATGCGTGAAAATTTTCATTTTGAAGGAAAAAAAATTTTCATATTCCAAAAGTGATTACAATATTTTCGCTACTTTATTACTAGGCTCAAATGTGTGACTATTAGTGTTGGCTACCAGCGCTAATGACTAACCTTCTAATCAAAGCATTTCCCTGAACACGTGTTTGAAAGATCAATGTGCGTTACAAACCCGTACGCGTTTAGAGGACGGGGGATTTGAATTAGGCACGTATTTGGAAGGAGAGCCTAGCGCTACAAAACCGTGCCTCCTATTGAACACGCAAACGGAAATACGCGTCCGGGTAAACTCCATCGAAATTTTTTAACGTTTTTTAATTGTTCCTTCGGCTTCTTTGGCTAAGTAGGTTTTCCTAAAATATTTCAGTGTACAGACGCAATCCATTTACAGATTTTTTTAATCTTATGAATCACGTCTTCGGTCAAAGAATATTTAAAACACTTAAATCCCCATGTAAAGGATTAGATTAATTTGTTCCATACACTTTAATATTTTATTTCATTAACGGCCTGTTTTACATTCACATTTAAAGCCGACTTTAACACTAAAGTCAACTTTAAAACTGATTTTATTTTTGGTACTGTTTTACAATCAAATTTAAAGCCCCGTTAGTGTAAAAGTCGACTTTAAACTAAAGTAAGAATTATCTCGACTTTTACTGCTTAAAGTCGGCTTCAACTTATTTGTTATTGCTGATTATTATCATTGAATTTTGTTTATAAGAAAATTATTCTATAAAATATTCGTACCTTAAATTGATTATTTTTACGTCTTGGATTAATATCAAACATTCCTTTTGGACTAAACTGGCTGAACGATTTCTGGGTTACTCGCGATTTATTTTATGATTCATTGTATTTATGATAAATTTCTTTTAAAAAGAAATAATGTAGTTTTCTATTCCAATCTCACTGGCAGTAGCCAAATGAGTTAAATGCGTATTTTTTGAAATTCAATAATGTTGATATTTTCGTTTCTATAGTTATTTTTTTTTTTAAATGTAAGATTGGCTACGATCATTCATAGTTCGTTTTATCCACGCAACACTTAAAAGTCTTTTAACAAAAGTAAGCAGACCTGATCATTGTAAAACAATACTAAAAATAAAGTCGACTTTAAATTAAAAGTAGCTTTAGTTAAAGAACTTTTAAAATTATGAATGTAAAACCCGCCGTTAGTTTAAATAATTATTTCTTAAAGGCACGTCACATAGTAAATATTTTTATGTCTGCTACGTTTTTTTTTTCCGTGTGCGTTCATTACTATAATACAATACAATAATATTTTTACCATGTCAATTTCATTCATTAAAACAACAAAATGTATTTCTTGTTGCTCACCTCTGCAATTGCGTTGTGCGCTTTCTTCATGTTGTTGAATTAAACAACAATAAAGACCAGAGGCACACTCATATTATTATCAGTTATTACAAAAAGTGTCGTGGGCGTTTAGGCGGCGGCCCCTACGTTTTTGTTGCCGTTGTATTTATTGCTTGCCTGGCTATATTCTATCATCTTAACGTATGTACACTACAACAAAAATGCCCACAATAATCGGTATATACAGTGTGTTTACACATATATATCCGATTCCATATAGCCAAATATGACAACGTATCACGGTTTATATATTTATATTATTAGTTCTTGGTATAGTGACTTTTTTCACCACCCACTAATTCCACAGTATAAGTATTTACATATATATTTTATTCCCAGTTTTATTCACATTGACCAAATTTCAAAATAAAACTTGTTGAAAGACTGGCGTGACAAACATCGTTAAAGCCCACCCCTACTTCTATTATACTTGTCAGATTTTTATTCGATTTTACACAAAGAAACCTGTTCGATAATACTGAAAAAAATTGAGGATAGGAGGCAGGAGTTCCCAAAGTGCGATCCGCGAACGTCAATGCCAGAGATTTCCCCGGTGAAAAATATCACATTTCATACATAATATATCTTGTTATTGCATAGATTTTATATACACAGTAAAAAAATTTGTGTTCTGTGTAAAAAAAGCCAGTGGTTAAAACTTTTGTGTTAAATAAGTAACACAACCCTGCATTAATGTAACATTTCGTATTTGTGTTAAATGAAAATATTAACACAAATTTCGATTTAACAGAATAAAAATGTTATTGACGAATAAGTGTTTTCAGTTATTGACGAATATAGTTTTATTAAACGTTTAAAAATGAAACATTTTCTTACATTTTAAGATAATTTTGTTACAGATTCAGTTACAAAAATCATATAAGCTTATTGGAGATTGTAGTATATAACATACAATCTCGTAAGCTTACATGATTTTTTTTAACTGAATCTGTGATAAAATAACCTTAAAATGTAAAAAAAATTGTTTCATTTTTAAACGTTTAATAAAACTCCATTCGTCAATAACTGAACAAACTTATAATTTTTCGGTTTTGTTTAATAATAAGAACTACTCTCATCTTTTTTATTACATATATGTTGGTACATATATATGGAAACAAATAAGAATTTTTACCAAGGACTGACTTACTTTGCGTTCTTTGAGTCTCATTTATAATAATATATGAAGAAAGTCGTTATAGTTTTTGACGATTTTCAAATATCTTAAGTGGAAGTAAAATATTGAATAAAAAAGTTTAACAACTAACTCTGATAAATCTGAAAAATTAACACAATATATATGACCTCTTGTGTATTAAATCATTGATACAAATCTTGTGTATAGGTTTGACACATGCTTTGTGTTAAAATAACACAAAAAATTAAGTGGACCGTTCTGAACATGTGAAATGTGTTAAGTTTAACACAAATTTTTTCACTGGGTATCAGTGGCGTTAAAACCTTCTTTACTATGCAAGTTTCCTAATTTTTTTCGGGAAATATGATTTAGTTTCCGCATGGAATTTTTTCAGTTGTTTTTGCCATTCCGCTTTGTTAGTAATGAAAAAGTAATATCGAAAACCTATAAGTAACTTAAAATTTCAAGCTTCTAATATCGAAAATATGGTTTTCGAAACTTTTAAAAAATTTGGTATATGTGACGACGTCATTAAGTTTAGTTTTTTCAAATTCATTTAATAGCAACAAAAAGGAAATGGGTTTGATCCATTGGTGAATTTTCGATAATTTTCATATGGAATTTTCATTTTTTCTGTAGAAGTAATCGTGTTTATTTAAAAAATCTGACTTATTTTACCTTACTTTCCGAATATGGTTTTTCCTCCTTCTTTTATTTTGCTTAGATCCTTATTTTTAATTTATGAGCTAGAATCGACCAAAATTCTCTCTACGATTAATTGCAGAGTAAATTGACGCAATTGATGTATTAGACACCACTTTTATAGATAGTTTATTCACTTAAACCACAGAGTTTAAGTAAAAAGACATGTTTTTTTGTGTCCTATATTTACAGTTTCATCCGTCGACTCAAGACTTTGGAAACCTTCGCTTTATTGTATAAATCAAATGCGTAGTAACTACAATGGAACAAGACGAGCATCCGCTCCGGGTCGCAAAAAGGAAAAGAATTTTTTTTATGAGGAAGTGATTCTTTCTGCTGTGGTCTTTAGAGCCTGTGAAAGAAACTTGGAATTTTTTTTTAAATCCTCAGTGATATTTCTTGCGGGAAGGAAAGAAGAAAAAAATGGGCGTTGGGATTTTTTTTTACTCGCCGCGCCATTCATATTTTTTTGTGAGAAAAATAAAATCTTTGAGGCCAAATTTTTTCAATTTTCATATTAGTTTTTGAATAGCTTTCGCGTTTGAATAATACGTATAAACAATTTTTGGCTTCAGAGAGGAAATTTAAATTTAAAACATTTCCAGCTAAAAATTACATCTAGAGTTTATATAGTCAGCTATAACTCGAGTAATATATAGTACAGCTGAACTCTTTATTGTGCGGTGGATAGGGACCGCATAAAAAAAATCGCACAAAAAAGTATATTCAGAAATATCATAAATAGCTATAAAAAGTATAGTTCGATCCAGATTGTACAAAAAACTTTTTTTGTGCGGTTGGTCGGGACCGCATAAAAAAAGTTTCAGTGAAAAAACATTACTCAAAACGCTCAAAATTTAGAAATTTCCTTAGAAGTTGCTTCTGTAAACAAAATAAAGCATTAATTTACACGTAGAAACATTTTATTTCAATTTTATAACATTATGAAAATTTTGAAAAATACATCTTTAACAAAATTAAATGATGCAATAACTTATGTTCTTATGCAATGTATTGATTAAATGCTTAAAAGCCGTTAAAAAGTATCTTTATCGAAGAAAATTATTATAATAATTATTATTTAAGTTTCTTACTGTCTCGTGATTTTGATTCACATTATCAGCAAAAACAGTTCAGCTGTACTAAATTTGTAAGTACGTTATGTCTTCGTTTTGATTCGTTCAATATTATCATATGACCGATCGATACTACTTATTTCAATTTCTCTCTTTACTCGCACTCGACTACTTCTAATGTAGACACACTGTACACACCTAATATTATCCCGTCTACACAAACACATACCCACATACGTACATATCTACCTGTACACCGATTTGTTTATTGAAATACTTTTATAAATTTCATTCATTCACAAAATGCATCCACGGACCAACAGACGGACGGACAAGCGACGGTCTGCACACACACACACACACACAACACGCACGCATTCATCTGCGCGATCAGGTTTATGTATTTGTCTCATTTCACACCTACGCACATATTGACATACTTCTTATACGTACATACCTGTACATATATGTACCTGTATCCATCCATCCATATATTATACCGGATGTTTTAGATACAATAATGAAAATTTTAAACTCCGTATTTCTACCAAAATTCACGTAAGGATATTTTTGGACATTCGTTTTTATTTACCCTACACTTTGTATGTTATGACATAAACAAAAGAAGAAAAGAATAAAAGAGGAGCTTCGTATATTAAGGACTGGTCAAACCGGTAAGACAAACCGTAACACGACTGTAATTTAACCACCGGAAAGAAGTTGAAAAATCTTTTTGTTTTTTATATGGTTAAATTGCTCCCAAATTGCTCCTTTGAAATCAGTAATTGCTCCACCTGAAACTTAATTATTTAATTAGTTATTTATTTTTGCTCCCAGTTTGCTCTATTTAATTTAAAAGCTAAATCTTAATTTTTTTGAATAATTATTATAATATTTTGTTTTTTTATAATGTTATTTAACTTGTCAAAATTCAATTATCCTTAAATATATGCAAACGACTTAAAGGTATAATGGATTTCCTATACGTTTTAATAATACATAACCTAATTCATAATATGTTTTATTTTAACATATTTTAATTGTTAGTCAGAGAAATTAATAACTAACTTTTAAATTAGATGGAGCAAATTGGGAGCAATTTTTTGATATAAAGTAATTGTATAAAAATGCATTATTTGACAAGATTTTGATAATAGAAATAGTCAAACAAAAAAGTTTTTTTGTTTATAAATAACTAATTAAGTAATTAAGTTCCAGGTGGAGCAATTACTGATTCCAAAGGAGCAATTTGGGAGCAATTTAGCCATATAAAAAACAGAAAGATTTTCCAACTTTCGGCGCCAACTTCTTTCCGGTAATTTAACCGGATTGTGGACATAAACAAAAGAATAAAAGAATAAAAGAAGATCTCTCGTATAATAAGGACTGAACAAACCAGTAAAACAGACCCTAGGAGCTGGTTCACACGACACCGAATCGGTATTTTTTCTGAATCGATTTTTTTACTGTGTGCTTCAGTGGCATATGTATTTCAATGTGTACGTTCACACGATACGGACAAAACCGTACACAGTAAAAAGACCGATTCGGAGATTTTTGACATTCGGTTTTGTCACCGAATTCCGAATATAGTAAAACAGTAAAAAATTCGAATCGGTTGCTAGTAGCGCGTGTATTTTATACGTAAGTGTTCAGACGATACAGTATTTTTTACTGTTTTGAGCTGCTTCAGGTACAGATTTGTCATATTTTATATTCATGCAATCGTTTATTATTTTAATAAAACAGATGTATTACGAACAATTAACAGTATTAATGCTAAAATTTTAGTAATTTTAGTAGAATAAAGACATGTTCTATGAGACAAAACATTAAAAATATGTAAAGAAAAAGATTTGAAGGTATTAAAATGGAGAGAAATATGTATTATTTTAAAGAGAGATTTCCAGAAATCATTGTTTAATAATAATAATTAATGAATATTGTCAATACTACTTACTATTGCTTTTTTGGATTAGTGACGGTCACAACTAAAGCAGGCTCGACTCGGTAAAATAACTGATATACAAGGAAAAAAAACTTACCGTGTGAACACTACGTCCAATTCGCACCGATTCGGAAAAAATACCGATTCGGTGTCGTGTGAAGGAACCCTAACACAACCGCAATTTGACCGGATTGTAGCGTGTGACACTATGCGGTCAAATTGTACGTACATTCACAGTCCACACCAATCAAATTAGCAATCAAATCGTAAAACTATTTAGATAAAAATAAGTAAAATGATAGTATTGAAATTTTTGTACATAACATACTTTGAAATTATATAGGTCTATAATATAATTTTATTATACCTAGGTACTACTTGATTCATACTCAAACATTCAACCAGGTAATAATGTAACACAATTAAAGTCAAGCAGATATTGGTTTTGAACAAAACAAAAAAAAAATTGAAACATGTGTTAGTCAGTTTGCCACGTTTTCTTCTTTTACGTCAAATAATGTAATTATTTAATTATGGTTTTATAACTTTTGCATTAATTTCTTTTTTGTTCAGGGGATCAGGATTAAGGACCATATTAACTAGATTGGATTTGTGTGAACACGTATATACATTTAAATATATATGTTGAATTGACCGTGCGGCCGATCATCCATCCAATGTAACGGTGGACAGGATCGATCTGTCCACACACTTAAACAAACAGGCAAATCATTCCAAACTACACACAACCAATATATTGGTATCCAAAACCATTTTTCCAACTTCGGTTTGCAGCTTCCAAAGCTATAAACCAAAAATAGTTTCGAATCTACTGGAAACTTAACTGCTATAAATGATTTAATTAGTTTTAATAATAAATCACCTCATTTAAATATACTAGGTCGCTTGCCATAGGGCTTCCCTGCGTTATGGAAATGGACCGGAACCAGCGATTACCATAGATTCAAATTAATATTTTTAGTATTAATTATTATTAAAAAAATTTTCACGTAAAATATGCTATATAAGCAAAGTTATTAAATCAAAGCTTTAATTATTCTTATTTATTAATCAATAGCTTTTTTGATCTTCTGTAAAGAAAGTAAGATCTGGTAAAGCGAAATTTTACAACATTCATTTAGTGATTTTACACTTAACAATTAAACGACTAAGTATTTACCATTTCCACTGAAACATCCTGTATACTCAGACACGTACATATATGTACAAATCAGTCACTTTGCTTCACCATATTTGCTGCTTCCACGGCTTGTTTGGCTTCACTTGTTACAAACACCGAGATTTTTTTCTCTTTTTTTAATTAATATCGACTTTTATTACACATATTATTTTTATTGAACGATTATATCGGGAAAAAAAATCCCACCTTACAGATAAATAATTATTGTTTCTCCGATATGCAACTTTCGTACAAAGAATTATATATTTTATAACATTTTCATATAACTATTTTACCAAATTATTTTCTAATGTTATTTATAGTCTTTTTAAAGGCAAAACTGATTTCATTATAGCTTGAATTTCTCTGGGAAAGAAATTGTAATATCTCACAGCAGGGTTGTTTTATTCACTAGGCACAGTAGGCACTGTGGCTAGGGCCTAGGGACATACTGGGGGCTACAAAAGTCTGAAATTGGTAAAAGTTTAAAAGAATGTACCATATAATAGGGTAAAGGCAGGTAAGAGTACGCACTTAATTTTTAAAGTTACATAGCGCCTTTATTTTTAATTTAAGTAAAAATAAAATAGTGTTACAAAAAGAACATTCTGTTAAACTTATTACTAATGATAAAAAATCATAATTTTAAAATTTTAATAGGAAAAAAAAATTTTTTTTCTAACTTGCAAAAACGTACTCTTACAAGCACTTGCTTGTAAGAGTACCCATAGTTTATTTTAAGAGTACGCATTAACAATTTTCACAAATAAATTTTTAAAAGGAATGCTTTTCCCTTAATTTTATACATTTTAGGAATTTTGTTGGGAGTAACACTTATCATATCCATATTATATATTTGAGAAGCATCGAAGTGATACTTCGAATAAAGTGTTTCTAAATTGTGAAAAAGTCAATTTACTTGTGTCTCACTGAAGTTCATCATCCTCGCTAATGAATATTTTTCTGGTCGACGAAAAATTAAATTATGTCTTTTACAAAAATATACCACCCATGTTTTTCCTACTATTTTTCTTCTTGTTATTAAACCTATGTGATAATATATTATTTAATACAGTATATCCAGATGCAGTCAATTTTAGCCTTGCTATAACGTTATTATATAAAACATAATATTTAATTCGCGAATATGTTCAGCCAATTGTTGCTTCATAATTTCTCAGAACGTTCTTTTGTATCTCCCAAGGGAGGATGGAGCGTTTCTAAGTTTGAGTCTCTTTCTAAGAGTGCATTCCGCTATATCCATTTTTCTTGTTATAGCTCTTTTGTTTCTTAATTTTTTATTTTTTTTTGGATATTTTTCAAAATACTTTCTGTAAATATCAGTTTCCTATTGAATTTTCGTTGATAACTCATGTTTCAAAAACCCGTTTAAAAATAAATAGAAACGTGCGTACTCTTATAAATTTTTGGGGTACGTACTCTTAAGAATCTGTTTTTATCAGTTAAACGTTAACAATTAAAAATTAATTGTATCTCTGAGTTTATAGATGAAATTCAAATAAAAATAAAGTGTTTTTAGAATCTATAAAGGCAGTTATCTTACCTTTTGAATGAACTAAAGACAAAATACACTCTATTAAAAAAATGGCAATTTCTATAACATTTGTTTGATTTGAGGTACCTTAATTGCTTTTACAAAATAACTAAACAAAAATTGGGGCGAATTGAATAATATTTGGTCAATTATAAATAGGTATCGTGCTAATTTCTATAAACTATTAAATTCGATATCCACGGTATTCATTGACAAGATAAGTACCTATTTAAATTCTGCGTACTCTTACCTGTCTTTACCCTATATTGGTTTGTTAGAAATAGTCTTGCCACTCCGAGAAATGCTTCAAACATTATAAACAATGAAATTTTAATTTTTTTTTTAACAAAAAGTCTGATAGGATTGCTGAAGGTAAATTTTTCATATAATATGACTACAAAGATTTTATGAAATAGAGTATAAAGTCACAAATATGTACACCCACTGAATGTTTTGTTGATATACAGTTTATTGGTACTTCCACGCAATATCATCAACCTGGTTAAATAATGACTTTTTTTTTCTTTCACATAATTTTTACATATTATTGAATCAGCTTACTATAATTGTACAATATGCATGTATAGTATGTAGATACATACATGTATGCACAGTATGTCTCCATATTCTGTATTTAATTAACATAAATGCGAATTTTTTATAGTATTTTAATTCTGATATATCACTTGATGTGTGTACGGTAATGATCGCCTTGACTAAACAGTCTATAGTTTGCAGTCAAGATGCAAAATTGTCATCATAATTCGAATAATTTATGGTATTTTAAATTAATATTTACATATTATTTAAATACGCAAAATAATTTTTTTTTCCTTTTATATTGCAGTGATTATTATTGTTATTGAAAAAAGAGTACTTATTAACACTTTTGCAAATTTGAAATTATTGAATGGTGAATATTATTATGGATATTAAACGATAATTTATTGAAAAATCGATACTCTGTAGTAATATAAAATTTTAAAACTGCATATAAATGTTTAATTTTAATTAAAATTTATGATTTTTTTTCACACAAATATATCTATTGATGGAAATAGAATTAAAATTTAGACAAATATTAGGATATTTTGAAATTTTATCTGACATAAATGTTCACAATTTTAAATTTTGCAACATTGGGAAATATTTAATAAGCTAAATTCTGTAACCAATCAAGTGACCAAGCATAAATAGTGCTAACAGACAGTCGAGATTCGATACCAAAGGTTAGTTATACTCGTGAAGTTCCTCTATGAAGATAGTATTAATTCAAATTCCAGCCACTTACTCTACCTTCCACACACATCATAAATACATAAAAAAATATATTAAAGTTTAATAAGTATAGTGAAGCGTGCGTCATAGACAGGAAATCCGTAAAATGGACATTAAGGCCCGTTTCATTCTACAATGCCACTCTTGATACGCTCTCGATTCGATAAAATATTCTTACAGAAGAGATACATAATAAGTGTATTCATATTATTCAAGTACAGTTTCGGTCGCGATCTAATACATCTCAGAGAATATTTTATCGGGGCGAGATCAGACTTGTTACAATTTGTACCAGTAGTGTGAATACTTTCTCAATCCCACAACCACTCTGTTACCAACAACAATTAATTATACAAATAATGTGGATTTTATTAAACCGCGAGGGAACCAAGGGTGTATTGAGAATGGCACTTAGTGTGAAACGGGGTTTAACCCCATTATTAGGGTAAGTGTGGGAGAGATGCCGCGTCGGGAGAGACGCCGCAGTAGCCATAGTTCGTCCGTTAATTGATAGATAGCGCTATTAATGGATTATATGTTTAAAATAAGTTACTTATTTAAGCTGCATATGGCAACATTTATGATTAGTCCATTAGTTTAGTAATTATCCAACCTTTTATTATTGAAAAGTAAGTTTTTTAACAGATTATTTTACCAAGCATTTAATTCATTAGAATTTAAGAATGTATATTTCATTGTTTTAATGAAAATGAGTTTTGTTGTTAATTTAGGTATATTTTAAAATTACTGTATAAAATTTTAGGTTAGAATTCCGCACTATGCTTGCTATAGCAACATGGGGCATCTATCCCAACAAAAATGAGAGATGCCGCATTTAAAGTTGGTATAGGATCATATTACATGTTAAAAACATAGACTTATATACCTTAATTATGCAATTTTTTTTTGGACTGTAAATTATGCCACGTAAATATAAAAGATCCATTAATGAATCAAGAAGAGCCCTCATATTAGTGAAGATAACGAAAATAATGATGATTGCCTGTGTATTGAATGTTTTGAAAAGTACTCAGAAACAAAAAAGTTGACTGGTTAAGATGTATAAAGTGCCAAGAATGGTTATATATGGCATACATCATGTATGGAGATGTGTCTAAAATGCAAAATTTTTAATATGAACTATGCGGCGTCTCTGCTTCTTTGATGCGGCATCTCTCCCATAGGTGTGGGAGAGACGCCGCTTTGCAGGCTCTACAGAAATGTTAATTGTGAATCCTTTATGACTCAAAATTTAAAATTATTTATAAATAATTTTAAAGAACAATGTTTATATTTATTGTGTACCAAATTTCAAATCAGTTAAATGCATACTTTAAGAATTATCAAGTGTTTTCAAAATGTGCGGCATCTCTCCCGTATTCACCCTATCATTACTATTGTTATTGGAGTAACTATTCCAGTATTTATCTAATTTGCTAGTCTAAGTGTTAATAATTTAGTACGCTCCCCTCCTTGACTCCGGGACAGCATTAAGTCCAAAGGCGTAACTACAATAGAGCAGGTGGAGCAGTCGCTCCAAAAAACAGAGCATGATAAAGGGCACGACGAAGAAGAGTAGGCGGAAGAAGAATTAAATTTTTTTTACTGTAGGTTGTGTTTTTTTTCTTTTGCTTGTCAACTGCATTTCTGGGGGGCAAATGGTTTTCTCAAGCAGGGTCACCTAAGTCCAAATCGCTCCAGGGGACAAAAATTCTAGTTACACCTCTGAATAGGTCTGATATGTATATTTTCAAAATAAATTACATCATAATATTACCCTAGAAATGTACCGAAATGAACAGAAATGTAAACATTGAATTTGTTGAATGCATAACTAATGAAAGAAGATCTAGAACTTCCCTTGATTAATGTATTAAGAAATATTAGGACTATAGATCGATATAATAGTAACTCAGATAGCACGTAATTATTCGACATTTCATTTGCAACAACCAAATACCTACGTCAAAAACTTAATCCCTCCATTTATTCATGAACTCATTGCCAAAAATTATTATTTTTAAGCAAATTTCTTAAAACTGACTCACCGGTAATTATATTTAAATCGATCATAAATCCAAAAATATATTGAATACACCAAAAATAAATATGTAAACAACGTAAATTAACATGTTTGTTACTTTTTTTTCCTTAACAAAATGTCCTAAAAATGTAATCCTACAAATTTGAAATGAATTATACCTACAACAACAAGTACAACCCACTTGTGAAATTAATTGTAACCCACCATTTAAATGTTAAAATACACCGGCCACAAGCAATCAAGTGTAGAAAAAGACAAAATTTCAACCTTGCTATATTTAAATATATACCATCTCTCCACTTGCCAATATTTATGGATTAAACTAATTTTAATAAAATTGGTTTTAGTAATTAAAATATAGGTAATTAATTTGCATATTTTTCGATTTATCACATATAACCATATTTGTTTAACTATCAGAAAAAAGTAATTTTTTTAAAGTAAATTTATAACATATTTCGTAAATATTTCCGGCGTTTATAACAAATGTTTCAAATTTCTATAATCGTTAAAATTATCCTATTGAAAAATATTGTAATGTGTGCCCCCAGTTGAAGTGGGTCCCAGTTGTTGCACGCCTCTAAATTATACTCCTAAAAATTAATCAATAAAACATTTTATAAACATTATATTAAATGGTTTTGAATAATTAAAATTGAATACATAAGTTAAAAGATGAAAAATATTAAATAAAATCACATAGCAACGGCAATTAAAACGAGGCACTTAGTTCAAAATTACTGCAATGACTAGGGTTGCCAGACGTCCGGATAAAGCCGGACATAGTCAGGCTTTTGGGTTGCGTGTCCGGCCAAATTAGACAATGTCCGGCCTGTCCGGCTTTTGTTAGGCTTTTTAAATTTGACCATTTTTTCTTCTTTTTTACATTGCCCGCCCGTGATATGATTCATGAATCCTTTTTAATTTTTTTTTTTTTTTGTAATTCAGATTGCTTTTCAGAATTCATTATTATTTGCCAATATCATTTTTCCCATTCCGGGTCATAATGCAAATGTTTAAAGAGTTTTTTCTTTAGTAGGTCAACATTTGTCAAAAGAACGCAACAAATTAAATGTCGATACTATAGTCAAAATATTGGTTGTACAATTTAATTTTAAAAATTTGACTTGTAAAGAGTTTTATAACTCAATTTTAAAAGAAAGTGAGCTTTTAAAGCAGATGTCTGCTAGTGAAAAATATTAATTATTTTATGTTACAATTAATTTAAAGTTTATTTAGTTCATTAGTATTTTGTTTAATTTTGTTTTCAATTGCAATTTGCAATAGTAGTTACTGCTAACTATTATTGCCATGCAATTATTGAAATTAATATTGTAATGAATATTGAATGATTAATAATAAAGAAAACTTATTCAATCAATTTTATTGTTGTTTGATCAGAATTTAAGAAAATTGTATGGTAATTTATAAATATAAAAAAAGCCTTGTTTTGCTTTTAAAAAAATAGTCGTGTTATACTAAGACTAAAAAATTAAGGGTGTCCGGCTAAACTGACTGCTGTGTCCGTCTTTTCAGTTTTAAGATCTGACAACCCTAGCAATGACCCTAGTTACACCACTGGAACTGGATTTTAGATATTAGAGAAACATTAATTAGGTATATGTCAATTTATAAAACTATACAATACCAATTATGGGGTTGGCGTTAGCGTAGCCTTTTCATACCCGCAACTGAATTTTATACAATCTTTTTTATGTGATTTTGTGCTTAAACTACATCTTAAAAGACTATGAAGACAGCTTTAAGATATTTTATATTTGCGCATTCATAGTAACTATCATTATTCCAATAGTAAGATATCGACCTTTAATGGAATTTCATGATAGTGCCGTGGCTACCATTACTTCAATTGCGATGAAATTTGCAGTGAACCATTTAGGAACCAAACACAGACGAACCGACAGCAGACACGAAACCAAAATTGTTCAGGAAGCTTTAAAACATAAAATGTTCGTGAAAATTTTCATTTTGCGGCGAAAAAAATTTTATAATTCAAAAGTGACCACCAAACCCTAAGCGTATGTGTAAAAATTTGTGAATAGCAGTGTGTCTGAGTGTCAGATACCGCTTAGAGCATTTAGTTGGCCGGTGTCGGTCACCGAATGCATAACGCATTGTAATGTATTGTTAGACCATTGTTAGTTTGGACTGCACGTTGCTCTATCTGACAACAGGTGTTTTGTAGTTGTGTGTGTGACGACTCACACAGTTGCAAACATCAAACCAACACCACTACAAACAGTGTGTACCTACACAACATAGTGATGGAAAGTAAAGGGGATTTTTTGTCTACACTGGGGTCACTAGTGCAGAGATAGCTACTTGGCTTCTGATTGTTCTGTGGTGACCACAATGCTTTTGCTATTTAGTAGTCTGGAGAGCAAAATAATTTTGGAATTATTTTTTCCATAAATTCACAACTAAAGATATACGCATTGTACAGTAAATCTGTGATGTTCTGGTCTATTGTAATTGGCGCCAAGGTATATCCTTACGTTCTTAGTATATTTCAGCAAACACAAGTTAACAGTAGACCAACAAAAAGGCTTTAAAATTTTAAAAATTCGTATTGGCTGCAAGTAATAAAGGAACATGTCCTTTATGAAAAGTTGTTTATAAAACTTTGTTACCCTCACTATCAACTCCCAGTTGTTAGAATATAGAAATCGATATGGATTATTACATTAGTCTTGTGTTATAAGATTTTCCTTTAATATTTCCTTTAATACATCGACTTCTCTTTAAGCGGACAACAATACACAAATATCGTCCTCTTAGACAATTCATATATAGGGTGTTTCTGTACCCAATTTATTTTTATATAAAAGTTAAAGCAGTTTTGTTAAAATAACTTTCTAAAGAATATTTTCTAGCTACATAATATTTACATCTAATTGTAAGCTTGGAAATTATACATTCATATGTGCATTAATAATTTTTATTATTATTATTATCATATACTTATGTTAACTTCCAAAATAATCGCCTGTATATGTTAAATATTGAAAATTTGTTTACATAAAAATATTGTTTATTTTAAAAATATTCTCACGAAGACTGACTGTATATGTGAACACAAACACATAAACACCGCCCCCTTAAAGAATGTCCGCTTAAAGGAAAAGTCGTGTAGTTCATTAAAATAATTTTTCTAATAGCCACACTCCAGATACTTAAGGAATTTGCCAATAAGCCAAAATTTGCAGTTACTAATATGCACGTATTAATGATTGAAATCAAATATTTACTATTTCCAAACTAAACACACATATGCAAAATCTATAAAAAAGAAAAAAAACGATATTGCTTAAATAAATACTTTAAAAATAAATCATTTTTTCTATTTGTTAAATTTTATTAGATTTTTTTCATTTCAAAACGTCCATAAATCAACTATACCTACATTAATATAAAAAAAACTGAAAAAAAGCAAAAAGCAAAAAATCATTTAAATATTTTATGTCTAGTAACAGACAAACACGATGTTTAACAAAGAACAATTATTATTATTGAAAAATTCAATTTATTTATATCGATTAGTTTTTTTTGAAGTTATAAACTTATTCGTAATACTTAAATAAATCAAAAAAATTAAAACTTAACGGATAAATAAATTATGTATATTCGCAATTAAAATATTATAAAAGAACATTGTTGAAAATTTAAA
This sequence comes from Brachynemurus nebulosus, assembly GCA_035578155.1. Lineage (NCBI taxonomy): Eukaryota > Metazoa > Arthropoda > Insecta > Neuroptera > Myrmeleontidae > Brachynemurus > Brachynemurus nebulosus. The sequence continues at coordinate 53,628,342 of JAPWDM010000002.1, forward strand.
AAAAAAAAGTGATTTTAAAAATAATTTATTAAAAACGGAAATGACAAAACGGAAATCAAAAAAACATTTTTGGATGCCATATTTATTTATTATTATATGGCTCTCGTTGGCTGTTATAGTTCCAATCAGTGCCAAATCTGGACAAGGTAAGTCGCTCATTTTATTATTAAAATAACGCTAATAAGATTCAAACTATTTTTTTGATTAAAGTTATTATTTCCTAGTACCTCCAGCATAATAGTCCCAGTTATAAATGCATTCCCCAAAATCATATCCTACACAACAATATTGACTTAATTATGTTTTGCACTCAATAAAAAGTTGACCTCAAGACCTTTAAGGCCGACAAAGTAATGTCACAATATTTGATTGAAATAGTACAATATTGTTCTTTTTAAATTTCCTACACCTATGTATGTATATATATATTTATAATGAGATGATTTTGCATTAAATTATTAAATGCAAGTCATGATTGCAGTCGTGCGTAAAATTCTAATGTTTGGTCGACAACGAATTGACAAAGTAAAGACAGGGATTGGAGATAAAACAACAGAAAATGTTAACAGAGCAAATGCTTAAAAATAAAATAGAAGAAATTCAAAGCGAAAATTCCAATGTTGGAATCATAACAGACATGTTAGTTAGTTAGTTAGTTAGTATTGTAGTCTAACATCAAACTTGAAAAATTTATAAAAAAAAAGGCGCACATTGCGACGCAGTTAACGCAGGCAGGGCAGTACAGTTTTTGCGTGACTCGTGTTGTAGAACGGGACAGCGCGAATTGAAACGCAGAGCAGAGCAGAGCAGCACTGCATCGCATGAGACCGATATGATACTCGTGAATGTGACACGGAAACTGCGTGATGCTGCGCGACGTTGTAATACGTCCTCGAGCTTTAGTTAGTTTTATTTCGTCGAAATGAAAACAATTGAAGAATTTGAAGAAAAATAGTGCTTCTCTGCTTTGCTCTGCTTTTAAATTCATGCTATCTCGTTCTACAACAAGAGTCACAGAAACTGCGTTGCCCTGCCTGCGTTAACTGCGTCTCAATGTGTGCCCGGCCACATAGTTTATTTCTCGTGCTTTCATTCCCTGCTCTGCTCTGCTCTGCTCTGCGTGAGGCAGCTCAATTTGCGCCTGGCCTTAAGATGTGTCTAAAAATTTTTTACGAACTTCTGGAATTAATTCTGATTAGACGAAAGTACGTACAGTATTGTTCTTCACTCACTAGTGGATAATAAACCTAGAGAGCTGAAATTTTGTGTACAGGTTAAGTTAACAGCCAGCCACTGCTTTTTGGAGGTTTCAACTTTAACCCTTACCTCTCTAAGGAAACCTGGAGGGCTGAAATTTTGTACGTGTATTGAGTTAGTATCCAGCTAGTGCCTTTTACGGATTCCACATTACTTTGCCTCCCACTTCTTCCATTTTTACATCGGAATTCAATGGTATTGTTAAATGTGTTTTAAATGCATTATTTTTATTCTAAATACTAGTAGGCGAATAGTAATTTTAAAAAATTAAAAAAAAAAATGTACTTACTTTTATAACAAATGTAATACACAAATATTAAGTAATTTAAAAATATTATTAAAGTCACTGTTTATTTATAAAGTAGGAATTTTTCGATTTTTATTATTTATAAATTAAAAATTTTGGATTTTTTTGGAAAGAAAAAATATCTTCATAAAGGCCTCCCAGTTTCCTATTTAAGTTCCTTTTTTAATAATTAAAAATAAAACACAAAGACAATTGGCGAATAAGCATGGGTAGAAATGCCCTCGTATGAGTTGTGTTGGCTTTTTTTCTGCTAACTGCTATCGGCACAAAATTGAAATTTACTGCGATTCAGCCCTTAAAAACTTAAAACCTTTTTTTAAAACCCCGATCAACCGGACACTCATCATCAGTTTTGAAACCATTAAAATGACAAATCGCTTGTAGACTTTCAATTACATTTCGCTTGTAGACATTCAATACCGAAAATGAAAGGAAAAATTCGACTTCCGTCATGGGGCGCCGCTGCTCAATGCTTTTTTTTTCTTGTAATTACACAAAAATAAAATAATTTGTTTTTTTTAATTTTTTCATTTTACAAATAATTCTGCATTACTATCTATATTTTATAATTTTTAAACAAAAATTAGTATCTACCAATAAAATCACCGGCCACGTTAAAACCTATTGAACAAATGTTTAAAAATTCGAGTCAATTCTCGTTCGTTACATTTAGAAATACCGTGTACACCATCTTGAAAAGAAGAACTTGGACATAATTAATGTGCTTTAAGTTTGACGATTATTTTTTTTTTTTTAATGAAATTTAAATTTTTATATCTCAACGTTAATCGCAGCATCCTGCATAACATAGCTAGTTTACGTTTATAAACATTAGATTTCCTCGGAATCTGGTTGACATAGAACAATAGTTTAAAGCTTTTTTATGTAATTTTTTCTCCTCTTTTAAATGGTGTAAAAAAAATTGGCAAAAAATTTTGAATAAGTGGAAATTTTGGCAAAAAACTAATTTTTTGCAAGAACAAAAACCATGTTCCTGGCATCCGACGTGTCTGGCGGAAGAACTCATCCAAGGGTTTGAAACTTCCAATGTTTTCACCAAATTTCATAAATATTGGATACTTCGTTCGAGAGTTATTGCGCGGACACATATGTATAAATAAATTTTAGTGAATATTATTTTCGATTTCTAGGGACTTCAAAACAAATTTCTGCCATAGTCCCAGGTTCAAGTCACGTCATAACAGTGGCTGTAATAGCTGAATTCCATTCTGGTAATTCGCTAAAAATTTGCACCCATTTGCTTCAGTCCGCTTTATCCGCTAGAACTTTTGAAATCCTCAAATAAAAGTATAAAATTTTTACGAACAAATTTTAATGGTTTATTTAGGTGCTAGAGTAAATACAAAACTTTTTTGATTTTTTGAAAACTTTACAGTAGCGTAATTTCCTAAAGAAAATTCAGTGGATTTCTATTAAATTTATTTATTTTTTTTTTCTAAACTTTGCTTGCCTTTTATTTTTAATTTGAAATTACGTATTTTGTATAAACATTAATAAAACAGAACAACATTTGGAAATTCCCATATAAAAACACCTTAACAACACGTGGATTTTACGTCTCCATTAGACAAATAAAAATTTAAACAAATTGTTCAATTTCCACGGTTTACTAAGAACAATTACGTAACTCAAAATTTACAAGCTTTTTTATTTAGTTATTGTTGCTAAGTTCAGTATTATCATTTGTCGCTGCAGTATTAAAAATAATCACCCATACTACTATGAGATCATTACATGCCACTTCATCCAGGTCATATATAACCCATGACCTCAGATTTAGCTGAAAATTCTAATAATCTGTACAAAGTTTAAAAAAATTGTCTCTAATAGTTTTCAAGTTATGAATTTTTGAAATTGAGCAAAATATAGGGTTAAAATGGTGTTTCCGTGGCTATCACTCTCGGTGACGTTATTATATTAAAAAATCCATAACTTCTATAATATTTAACATAAAGCAACAATCTTTTCATCAAAATGTTCAGAAAAGTCAGGAAATTATAGAAAAAATATATTTGGTCAATTAATTATCACTTTATGTTTCTATGTAATGCTTTGTTATTAGACTTAAATTTTTAGACATTTTTTAATCGACAAACAAAAAATCTTTAAACGTCATTATTGACCAAAGGCATAGCAGTAACCACAGTAATTTTTTTTTAAATTTACCCTAAAGATGTAAACTAAAATAATCTGGAAAATAATGGTTTTTTACTTGTTAATATTTTTCAGACACGTCTGACGCCTGGAAGCTCAAAAAACGAGGTAATTGCAAAAATTTCCCAAAATTCAAAATTTATTTTTATACCATTGCAAAGAGCGAAAAAAATCATACAAAATACGTTTTTGAACGATTGTTCTATGTAAATTGGTTTCCAAGATATTTTATTTTTTATTGAATGATTTTAAGTCTAATGACCCTATGGCGAAAAGTCATTCTTTATCCTAACCGGTCGTGATCAGGACAAACGACTACTTGCAACTACAATCTCAAATTCTTGAAAATTATTTACATTTTTTCTTTTCAGAAAAACCAATAAATCTGACTGTAAGAAAGTTAAACATTTTTCCATTGAAAAATATCAAATTTTATATACAAATATATTTTGTTATTACGTAGATTTTATACGTCAGTAATGTTAATTTTTTTTACTACGCGAATTACTTTTTTCAAATTCGTTCAGAATAAGTTTTAGATTTTCTGTTGTTGCTGCAATTCCAATTTTGTCAAAAATGAACAAGTAGATCAAAGATCTATGAGCAGTTTCAAAATTCAAGTTTTTAACATCAAAATTACAATTTTTCTTCTTTAAATTAATAACTATACAAATAAAATGAGTTTTATCTATTAACGAAATTTGGGTAGGTAATTTATGTGCGAAATTTTAAATTTTCTTGTAAAAATAGCTAAGTTTATTCAGCAAATGTGACTTGAGTATTTTCTGGATATGATTTTCTGTTAGGCTATTTTCAGTTTGTAAATTAAAATACAAGATCGACTAAAATTCGGGTTGAACACCACTCTTATAGATATTATATGATTTGTTCACCGAAACCACGGAGTTTAATTAAACAAAGGCATTATTCCTTTGTGTTCTTCCTTATTTTACAATTTTTTCTTGCCCCGCCAAATATTTAATATTTACAATTTGGTCCACCGGCTAAAAACTTTGAGAACTTCTGATGTAGAGGAACAAATCATTATTCTGCGTAACTATTTTAAAGTATGTAACCACAAATTCCAGATATTCTTTGCGATATTCAAATATGTTAAAATAGTTCACTTCAAAAATCCAAAATTCTTATCTGACCAAAGAGAACAAAAAAGGCCGTAATTCAAAAGAGTAAAAAAAAAAAAACGCAATACTTGTACGTAGAGCTCGACTTGTACCCACATTGCAATTCGCGGCGCGGCGCGCTGAGAGCAGATACAGTTATATTTATTGGTCGTCGGCGTTAGCACGACAAGATATCAGTTTTCAATTACAAATGTCTTCCATTTAAGGTTTGACTCCGGCTGCATATTATTCTTTTTTACATACATAAAAGATCAACACAACAGCGGATTATATTATATATATTATTTTTATCTTTGCCTCGTTTGATTTCTTCAAATCATTATTGTTAAACAATGATAGTATCAATATAAATCAATTGATTCGACAATTAGGTTTCTTTTTTGCACAGTTGACAATAATTATGTATGTACGGGGTGTCCAATTTTTGATGGTTTTGCCGGTAAAATACACTAAGAAGTGACGTTGACAAAAAGTTAAGGTCTGCCGTCACCGATTTTGAACATTTCAAAATTTTCTATTCCACTTAAGGGGAGCTTTACTTGAGAGTCCTTAAAAATTATGTATTTTTCTGGAATTTCTTTCTCAAGAACGGAAGTAAATATAAATTTCAAATTTAGTACACATATTTATCAAGTATTAAACTATACAAAAAATACAATTTTTTATATTTTTCAAGGAAAAATATAAAAAATTGTCCATTTTATAGATAGTGCAGTGTGACGATCCGAAAATCCGATGCCTTGTTGGTTGACATCATAGCGCCGGTAATAAACCACTGAAATCCAAAAACAAAAAAGATTTATAAAATATATGACGAGTACCGGCACCTATACCTATAATATCAATAAATTGCTGAAAGAAAAAAAAATGGCGGATGTGTGAACTTTTGATTACGATTTTTGTCTTATTTTTCGCTGTTTAAAGTAAAATAAAAAAATAAAAATTATTGAAAGTGTATCGGACTTAGGTATAGATGCCCGAGTATTGAATTATCTTTAAAATAAAAAATTTAAAAAAAGGATCCATCAAATACTTTTTGAGTTATCGTGTCAACCAGTTACAAAAATGTGGTTCCGAGATATTATGAAAAATATATAAAGATACGTATTTTCAAAATTTTATATTTAATACTCATTTTTGCCTGGACTACGTTACTCGAGTTTTTTTTTTTTTATAGAAAGCTGGATTCGGTTAATGTGCAAAAATCTTTTTTTTTAATTATTTTTAGCAAAATCATTTTGGAAACCTATTCTATACATAATTTGCTATCAATTTCGGCAAAAAAAAAAATTGATTTTTTTGATCAATTCTCAAGTAAACCTTCCCTTAAATTACTCTCAGCAAAATCACTTTGGGAACATATTGTACACAAAATTAGCTACCAGTTTCTGCAAAAAAAAATTGATTTTCTTTTAGCGACGCTCAAGTAAACCTCTCCTTAAGTTTTCTAGTTTTAAACAACTGGTTTTTTATCATTTTTGTTTTAATCATTTCAAAAGTTAAAATACCTCTTCTGTTTGAAAGATGACGGAAAAGTAAAAAGAGATAAAAGGTTTATAAATAGAGTATACAAAATTTTTTTTGATACCCGAAAAGACATTGAATCCATAGGTATATTTTTAAGGTTCCGTACTTTAAAAGGGGAAAAGGAAACCCTTATAAGTTCATTTGCATCCGTCTATACGTCGGTCACAGAGAAATTTCTCAAAAACTATGTAACGTAGGAATTTGAAATGTTAGGTCTCAACGACGTGCCAGTCAACGATTAGAAAAATAATTGTTTTGGATTAAAATGAGGGAGGCAAGTAGTTCGATCCAAAAAAAAAGTTTTAATTAATATACCGTGTGACGTGTTATTTGAACCTAGCTCTTAGAATTTTAAAAATATCTTTTTTTATAATTTTTGGTCCAATGGTCTTAATGATATAACTAAAAAATTTGTTAGAAATGACCAACCCCCAAAAATTTCCTTACTATATAATAGTTACTAAGTAAAAAATATTTTAAATACCAAAGGAAACACAGTAATTGACAACGTATTTACTAATGTTTCAACACAATGCCGGACAGTTCATGCATTTTTTATTTAACACAAGCAAATTTGGATAGGATTTAGATTTACATAAATAAAAAATTTAATTTGGTCTGTTGACTGCTCCGAGTAGGTACAGTTCTAATCGCAGTGCAATACCGATACATCTCGGAGACTTTTTGATCCCACTAGATCCCTTACCATTAAATTACTAATTGTAAGTAATTAATATAGGAAAAGTTTACTTTGTGAAAATCGATATTAAAAAACATGGGATCGTTGCTTTGTCACTTTTCACAACAAAAATCGTATAAACACGAGTCGACTTTCGGCCATTACGCCATCATCAGGTGAAAAACACAGGGTTTTTACTAATTGTAAGAGTTTTTTACTAATTGTAAGAGTAGATTTTATTGAACCGTAAGCGAACTGAAAGCATCACTACAGTATGGATGGACATAACAAGATTTTACCGGACCCAGACTGAAACGAGAGTGTATCAAGTGTGGAACTATAGTGTGGAATGGGCTTTAGTTAAATATATTGGGCACTGTTTTTTAATTTTATTATAAGTAGATAAATAAACTAAATATGTCATTTTCTGATGCCTAACGATTGTAGAAAAGATAAAATTGGCAACGCGCGTTCAAAAATTATTTTATTTAACGTAAAACATTACTTCTCGGACTTAAGTACGTAGAGCCTCCACTTTTTCAGTTACTTTACTTACAAAACCAACGAATTTAAACACAATGTACAATACATATTATATTGGTAAAACAAAAACCGTCTACTATAACTACATACATTTGATTATAATACAAAATTGTATATATACGTATTATTTTAACTGTATTATGGAGGGAGAGTTATAATAATTAGGTCTTTTACCTTCTTTGTAAAACATTCTTGAATTAAAATGAAAAAAACTAATATTATGTACAAGTTAATTGGTAAGTAGTGGTAATCAGTGGCGACGTGCAAGAAAAAAGTTATGAAGAAGTCAAATAATGTTCTAATATTTATGAAAAAACTTGGCAATACAGTGGCAAATATACTCCTAAGGTTACCTATCTTTCAATTATTTATAGGCAACCTCGAATTCTGACAATAAACATTATTGTATCTGAAATAAGCAATTTTTAGTGTAACTATTATTTCTTGCTTGCTACTCGACTACGCCACAGATTTTCGACAAATCAAAAAACGCATCTGCGTAAAAAGCTAACCAAAAAGATGTGAGCAATTTAAAAACAGAGAAGTGTCCAAGAAAGTAAAGCTGCAGGCATACGTGTTGTAACAAGTTGAGCAAAAATATCTGATGCCCCCGACTGGTTTACTTTTCTATTCGCCATTCTGTTTCTTATATCGTCTTGTTTATATACTTATTTTTAGTTCGCTTTCTACGCAGTCGGGTTTTTTTTATTCTTTAAATTTTTCCCCCAAAATTAGCTATATGATTTGCATTTGCCTTTAAAAAAATACGTCTCCGTTCGTTGATTAGTACATACAGGGATGTAAACTTGCGCATACGTGACGCATATTCTATGTATCATTTGACCAACAGCGTCTACAAACTTATTTCCCAGCATCACCACCATAAGTATTCGTTTATTAGTATGGTCCATTTCAGTTAAATTTAATCACGCTTCATCACTTTGAATTTAAATAATTTCTGTTTTCTTGGCTTTACCTCTTTCATTATTGAATTTATGTAAATTTTAAATTTGAAGTTTGTTTTTAGAAAAGAAGATTGATTTGTTTCGAATATAAGAATTATCTAATTTTTTAACGATAACTCAGAATATAACAGAAACTATATAATCACATAATACACATAGGTGATTGAATGGTTCCTGTATCGGGCGGCTGTCGAAGCACATGGGTCGTTGGTGTAATGGTTAACACGCCTGGCTAGTTACCGGGAGATCCGAGGTTCGATTCCCGGCCGATCCGGATAATTTTTTCAATCACTTTGTGATTTTTAATTTACATGTGGTTTTTGGTCATACCATACCAAAGAAATCGAGTGCTTAAAAGTTTCAGTTTATCTGAACGATAAGTGAACATATACTGCGTGTGTTGAAATGCAAACAAGTAATGTCTCACAAGCACTTGATAATATTTGAAATTGAAAAAACGATAACTCATGATCAATTGTTTTTGAAATGAGGTAATAAGCCATTTCACTTAAATTTAACCATGATTTATCACATATAAATTTAAAAAATTTCCGCTTTCTTGGCCTTATCTTTTTCATTGTTGCACTTGCGTAAATTTTAAATTTGCAGTTTGTTTTTAGAAAAGAAGATTGATTTGTTTCGAATAAAAAAATAATTTAATTTCTTAACGATAACTGATGCTTAATTGTATTTGAAATTGTGTATTATATCATATATGCATTATTTTTATCTAATACTAAGTATGTTGTAGGATGGTTATTTTAAATTTTGAATAATTTATCTCTGCAAATTAGTCGTTAAAGTTCATAACCTACCTAGACAAGAGCCGGAGTAGCTAACCACTAGGTCAGTCCGGCATTAAAAAATGTATTAAGCTCCCACAAAATCATGGTTAAGAAATTGTTAGGTCAAAAATTAGAAAACATATTTCATTTATAACTGTCTTGGCTAGAATCAGCAGTTTTTTAATCTTTCTAAAACCCCCACCCCCACCCTAACCTATTATCCTATAGGTGGAAATTTAGTTGAAAAAGATCATTCTATCACACATTAGAAAATGATAAAAATTGAAACAAAACCAATGCACCAATTTCTAAAAATTTGTAACAAAATACTAATAACTGTTAATTAATTTTTATAATTACAGGTTGTAATAACGGATTAAAATACATTTGCCTCTTTTTTTGTTACAAATGTCATGCTATATATTATGTTTTAGGTGTACCTACGTGAAGTATTTAAAATTTAAATTGAATTTAGCAAAAAATGCAAACAAACTGTGCTGGTGTTTTAAACCTCCTAATTATCACAACATAAATTAAAATATCAAACTATTTCAACTATACATAAAATTAATCATTGAAGAAAATGTTCAGCCCACATTTATTGTAATTTTTGGTATGAAATCAAAAAGAAAACCAGTTAATTGTTTGTTCGATTGATTTTAAGATAAAATTTGCTATACACCTTTAAATATTATCAGGTTTTTCCCAAATTTTGCTAGTTGATTTTCATTGATTGATTTTTTAAGTGATTTTCCTTTTTAGAAGGACAGCGGGTGCCATGAAAAAAACGAAAAAAAACTTGAGCACGGAATTATGGCAGAAATTTGTTTTGAAGCCTCGAGAAACTGAAAATGAGGCTCACTAAAATTTATACATATATATATATATATATATATATATATATATATATATATATATATATATATATATATATATATGTCTGCGCGATAACTCTCGAACGAAGCATCCAATCTTTACGAAATTTGGTGAGAAGGTCAAACGTCCCAATAACCTGAATGAATTCGTTAGCCAGATACGTCCGATTTTTAGAAGCCAAAATTTTGGCCATTTTTCGCCATTATTAATGGTTTTTTTGCAAAATTTGGCCAGAATTCAAAAAGTTTTTTAATTTTTTTTACACCATCGAAAAAAGCGTTAAAAATTGCATAGACAAGTTTTTAAAACATTGTTCCAAGTGAACTAGTTTTTGAAAAAAATTAAGAAATTTGCTAAATTTCATTACAATAAATGTTTTACCGTTTTTATCATTACAATGACAATATTTATATCTGTTTCATTTGTTTCATCTGTTTAAAAATAAAAATAAACTAACTTTTAAAGAACACGTCATCACCGATTTTGAAAATTTTTTCACTGTTAGAGCTAAACTATTTTAGATGGATGTAAGTTATTTTATATGAGATCTGCCAATGTCCGGGAGTCCTAAAAACGCCAAAAATACTACTACCCAACCGATTTTGAAAATTTTTTCACCTTTTAAAAGTTAAATTGTTTTAAATGCATATACTATATGAGATCCGCCAGGGTCCTGCGGGCTCAAATGCGCTAAAAGTTAATTACTTAACCGATTTAAAAAAATTTTTCACTGTTAGAGAGCTAAACTATTTTAGCTGGATACAGGTTGTTATATGAGATTCGCCAGTGTCCTATCTTTGGAAATTCACTATGTTATACAGATGCTGCGACAGGGGTATTTTATATTGTATTTATTTATATTCTACAAAATATTCTTGAAAGATCTACAATAGAGTCATTTGAGAATACAGTAATGTTATGCTTATACGTCCTCAATCCCTTTTAGATCTTTTCTTTATTTTTTGCCATAATTAATCATTTAGAAGCACTGAATGACTTCCTTCGAATCAGTCATACTTTTAAAAGGAATTTTATCATTTTGATAACACTCAAATGAACCTAGTTCAAACATTCACCCTAATTTGAATCACTTCCAGAGTCAAAAAAATTAAACTGGGACCGAATTACGCTTTTTGCAAGTCGCTAATTAGAAACATTAAATTAAAAAGGATGTTTCTGGTTTCAAAATTGAAATTTTTATTGAGACATTTCATTAATAAATTTTAATATTTTTGAATATAACTATAGTGATCCGAAATGGAGCATAATCGTCATTTTTTCAACTTAAAAACATAGTTAACTTCGGAAATAACAACACAAGAATACGGAAAAATTTTGAAAATACAAATATGTTACGCTTTCTTATATTCGTATAAAGTTATAAACAATTCCGTTTGAAATAAAATCTAATCAGGTTGCTACGTTTATAATAAGTTCTATATGTATCGAACAAGATTATGTAAATAAATTCGGTACGAATAATTTTGACCGCTCAAATTTAGTCTAAACCTGATCTATATTCATTATTTCTTTTAAAACATCAACCAAAAGGAACTCTTTTATTATCCAGTTATCTTTCAAAAGACGAAAAAAACCAGCCCATATCATATTACAACGAATAACATGGTGACGTATCTTTTCCGTCTTTTTATGACCGTAGTAACATGTTTAACATCCAATATCTGTCCATATTGATTATAATTAATATGAAAATTATTATTGGTCACACAAAAAAAAAATCAACAGTATTATTCACCTCTTGTTCTTGTTCGTTTTTATTTATTCTTTTTTTTTAAATAAAAATGACTATTAAATTTTACAAAACAAGTTTTCTCTAATTACTTCCACACCCCAGTGTAATCCGTTTAGATAAAGCTAACAGATATATTGTGAACCAATATATTATACATATATGATATGCTAATTATTGCACACCTGGTCTGGTCAATTAAATAAAGTAAATCAATGATAATTTGCTTGTAATATGGTACATCAAACGTACACTAAGATATAACAGCTTCCGTAGTAAAAATTTCAGTTTCGTATAACTATATAGCTACATAATTATATTAGTTTGTACAGATTACTCATATTTAAGTTTGACATAGAAAAAACACCGCCGTGAGCAGCGAGGCCCCATCACGGAAGTCAAATTGTTCCCTTCATCTTCAGTATTGAATGTCTACAAGTGAAATGTGATTAAAAGTCTACAAGCGATTTGTCATTTTGGTGGTTTCAAAACTGATGATCAGTGTCCGGCGGATCGGGGTTTTAAAATAGTTTTAGGGGTTTTAAAAAAGTTTTAAGTTTTTAAGGGCTGAATCTCAGTAAATTTCAATTTTGTGCCGATAGCAATTAGCAGGAAAAAAGCCAACACAATTCGTACGAGGGCATTCCTGCCAATGCTTATCCGCCAATTGCCTTTGTGTTTTATTTTAAATATTAAAAAAAGGACCTTAAATAGTAAACTAGAAGGCCTTTATGAAGATATTTTTTCTTTCCAAAAAGATCCAAAATAAATAAAAATCGAAAATTCCTACTTTATAAATAAACAGTGACTTTAAAAACATGTCTAAATTACTTAATATATATATATATATATATATATATATATATATATATATATATATATATATATATATATATATATATATATATATATATATATATATTGCATTTGTTATAAAAGTAAGTTCATTTTTTTAAAAATTTTTAAAATTACTATTCGCCTACTTGTATTAGAATAAAAATAAAGCATTTAAAACACATTTACCAAAACCATTGAATTCCGATGTAACAATGGGAGAAGTGGGGGGAAAAGTAATGTGGAATCCCTAAAAGGCACTAGCTGGATACTAACTCAATATACGTACAAAATTTCAGCCCTCTAGGTTTCCTTAGAGAGTTTCTAGACGTGTAGCAGATCCTAGGTACGAACTCTGTCAACATACCAAATTTCAACCCAGTACGTAAATTCTGGGGGGAGGCGCTGTGAGCTTCTTAGGTCCAGCCAAAATAATTTTCCCCCCCTCTAATCCCTCCAAATCATCCTAGGAAGCTGAATTTTGAATATGCTGTAGATAGTTGACTGAAACATTATTTTCAACTGGTTTGGAAAAGTTCTACTGTTTTGTTGCCCTCCACCACCCCTTAAAGTTTGGGTCGAATCCAAAATTAGCCCAAAATTTGACCCCACTTTAATATTATTGTTGTGCATCGGAATGAGCCCCACTTACGAAATTTCAGCTCTTCCCTTCGACATTTAATGGAATTTTACGGTTTGCGCCGCAGTTACTATATCACTCCGATTGCGATGAAATTTGTAGAGGAAAAATCTAGGAATCAAATCGTATTTCTGAAAATTTTATCAAAAACAATTCCTACTTTTGACACGAACACAAAGACGGACAGACAGACGGCCGACAGATATACACAAAAATAAAATTTTTTTGAGAAACTTAAACGAAAAATGTGCGTGAAAATTTCCATTTTGAAAGGCACAATATTTTCAAATATTAAAAATGATGCTTCCGTTACTTTTGTAGTCTCGACAGCAATAAATAGAACCAAGAATACTTTCGTGTGATAATCCAACTCATGAACTATTTCAGCAGAAATTTCTATAAATGATCTCTATGTTATTTTGAATTCAGACGCCACGTAAATCATTATTTTTGTAAGACGGACTAACTTCCCTCCACTTTCAGAAGTTTTTTTTTTTCAAAATAATCCTTTAAAAAAATGTAATTTTTGAAAAATAACTTATTAAATTGGTTTTGATATTTTCTTATTCTGTCAGGAAACTAGACGCTGTAGGAGTTTTCACCTTTACCATATCAGTACGAACCTTTAGACCAAGTCTATTTAAATACTAATTTCTGAAAAGCATTCTTTTTGAATATTTTTCAGTATTTTCAGCACGGTTGTTCGGAACTCTAATGATTGATAAAGTCAGAAAAAATCTGTACACCTGTATACACATCTGTGTACACAAAACCACAACATACATACGTGTAATTAATAGTTTAAAATTTTCCATTGCATTCAAATTATGATCGTGATCCAAAAAAATTAAAAAGTTATTAATAATGGTTTGAAATTTAAATATTGTGATGTTTAAGGGGGACCAGTAGCGTGACCGCCTTAAAAAAGGTGATTTTTGAGAATTTTTTTAAAGAAAACTACTGTATGGAATGTTTTAATTTTTTAAGGATATATTCGTTGATATATAATAAATTCATGATAAAATGTTTGGACCAAAAAATTGAAAATTCATGGAGTTATTCGCGATCTTCCAAGGCTGCAAAAAAAGTTACCCCACTGCTGCAGTGATAGCGACCTTCACAGTGCCTGAAATCAAAAAAACTAAAAAGCCTATTAAACTAGAAGGTATTGCCCGTACCATGAATCTGAATCGAAGAAAAAAAGTTGAAATTTAACAAAATGGTGGAGTTTTTTAAAAAAGTTTCAAAACTTGCGCGAAAATTTGATGATTTTTGGCCTGCAAAAATTACATTTATTATTCGATCGGAAAACTGGAGGTTCATGGTACGGACAAACATATATAAAAGAAACTGCAATAAGAATCAACGCGATCGGATGATTTGTCTTCGAGTTATAATTGCAGCAAATTTGGAAAATGTAGTTTTACTGTATTTTACCTTTTAATTTTAATCACTGAGAATTTTTATTAAAATTATTTACGATGTACTCACTATAACGATCATAGTAATACTAGATGAGTCGTTTAAATGTGCCAGGTTCTAGCTTCTCCACAACATCTTAAGGACAACCACGTCCAGAAACTCCCGAACTATCAACCTTTATACATTTCTCAATACCTCAAAGTTAACAATGAAAATCAGAATCCGCTCTTCGGTTGGCTGTAACTCAAAAACTATTTGAGATATGCACTTGAAATTTTAATATGTTATTTTTAAAGGTATAGACTACCGAAACATGCAAATAAAAATTTTAATTTTTTTGAAAACGTCACACTGGTGGTCCCCCTTAATATACGTATATAACATTATAACGGAAATAAAGCAGACGATTATTTCAAAATACGTTATTTTTATTTATTAAATAATGCTTTGTTGCAATTAACAATCAATATATTATCTGACATTTTGTTGTAATTTCTTTTCTGTACACGACTTATTAGGTATTATAAAGTCAAATTTTATCTAATTTTAATAACAAATAAATTACGAATATATTCTAAGCAAATTCAGATAAAAAGCATTTAAATTTACAAAATGTAAAGGAAAAGCAAAGCAATATGATTTCAACAATATAAACCAATTTCATAATTTGCTTGTTAAAACACATGAATTTAAGTACTACTTGTGCAGTTTTATATTCTTCAAGTTCAAAGACTTACTAAAATTTTAAAAAGGTCTACAGTGATACTTGGCTTTGTACGAGTTTTACTTCTCTTGTCCTGACAAAATTTGTCAAAACCGTTTGTTCCGGATTTTTAAACTAATTTTTATCCAAAGTTGGCCGACATGATTATTAAAATTCATTTAAAGCAATGGGAAATGGGAAAATGTAACAATGAATTTAAAATACAAAATTTAAAATGTTTTTTTTGACCATATTTAAAATAGAAAATAAGAAATAATTATTCAAAATGAAGTGCAAACTATAAAATGTTTAAAAGGAGATAAAGAACAACAGTTTCAATAACAATTAGCTATGGTTCATTTCAGCTTCGTCACTTTGAATTTAAATATTTTCCGTTTTCTTGGCTTTATCTCTTTCATTATTGAATTTACGTAAATTTTAAGTTTGCAGTTTGTTTTTAGCAAGGAATTGAAGATTGAATTGTTTCGAATATAAGAATTATTTAATTTTTTGACGAAAACTCATGATCACTTGTATCTGAAATAAGGTATATGTAATTACATTTTCAGCAACTATAGTTAAAATTACATAAATAAAATAATCAAACTTACTGAAACTAAATAATGACAACTTTATAAGAAATTCTTTATAAAGTTAGAATTTGTATCATGTGAAAAAGTTAAACTCAGAAATAAATTTTTATAGGTACTTAGAACGTTGAGTTAAATCTAAAGTAATATCTAAGGTAATTGTAAGTGAAACTGAAATTAGAATTTTAAAATTTGGCTCGAGTAACAAAGTGATTTGAGTTGAACAAAACTTGAGTTTCACAGCCAAGTTTCATAATTAATAAAGAGTAGGTATAAGCGTCATAATAAAGATATAAAAATAAAATTTGAATATACAATATATTTTCCTTTTTAGTAAAAAATGGATTTAAATTTCCATTTTAAACTCATAATGGAAAATAGAAAAGAGTTTAACTGAAACTATTTAAAATAGAAAATGTAAAATACCATTTTGTACTGTAAATACAAATTTAAATTGAAATCATTTTAAATGGTTCCCAGCATTGTCATTATCACCTTATAGCACAAAATAGTTCAGTAAAATTAGAAATTTTTGTTTGGATTTGTATGAAAGCTTCCCTATTGAACGTAAGACTAGACTTTTAGTTGTAATGGTGTTGTAGGTCAACCGTATTGTTGAGATAAAGTTCGAACTTAATTTTCGACTACCTCCATAATCATAAGTCTGTAATGACGATGAAAAAGCCTGTAGTGCGTGCGCCCCGGTTTGGATTTGTAAAAATATGCACTACGTAGCAAAACTATTTAGGTATTATAATATTATATAACTTCTTCCATCATTTTAAAGTTGCATCCCTACTTTAAAGTTTTAGAAAAGAATCTCAAAACTACGGCGATCATAGAAAGAAAACACCTATGATGAGCTTTTTTCTTTTAAAATACCCTCGGTCAACAGCGTTCGAACGTTTTTCGAACATCATCGAAGAACATTCGATAAGAATTATTTATTGTGAGAAAGATTTCAAGTTGAAATAAAAATCGCCAAAATTGTTGCAATTTAAACTTGCACTATAATTATAATATTTTCCTGTGGGAAAAACATAAAATCAAATCTGCTCGTATCACACAAAAAACCTGTTAATATCAAACTAATTAAATTTGCACATGATGTTCAAAAACAGAAATCTATTACCGGTTAATTTTTTCTACCTCCAGCACAATTAATTGTTAAATAATAATATAAAAGTTCAAAAAATCGATTAGCCATGTTTTTTCTGTCTTATATTTTGAACTGTAATACTAATTAATTATGTATAGTTAGTCTTTTTTTTACTCTAATAGTTAAATCCAAATGTGAATAATGTTTTTATGGATACTAATAAATTTAGACGCAGTTATGAAATTAGTTATAATAAATTTTAGTGGCCAACATCATCTCATTAGTCATCATTTTTATTAAGTATCACAATTTTTTTGTTGTCCATATTACCATAACAAATCAGTTGTTTATTATAGGTAGATAGATACACTTCTGTACAAGAAAATTCAAACAGAATGAGCACAAGTTATTCTAATTTCAAATGATAAATTCATACAAGTTGGATTATGTCATGTTTTATTAACCCGTAGAGCGAACATCTTCGGAAGAGAGTTAACAAGCGGTCAGTTGTATAACATATCCAAAAGCTTATCATGTCAGAGGAGATAACAAATCTAACGACTAAAAAAAAAAATTATATTTTGCCTAGCCATTACGGAAATTTAAATTTTACACAAGTTGCGTTTCTTCGAAAAACAATGAAACATCCTCAACTCTAAACTTTTATTGTTTTAAGGAGGCTCACCAATCCAGAGATCGAAAAAAACAGGTTTTTTTACGATTTTTTTTTAGGTAAATTAGACAATGAAAACAAACAACAAATAATATCAGTTCTTTTATTAGCTATTCAAGATTACAAAATTTTTTTTTCTTTGACGTATATTGACATATATACCTATATATAGTTAAGTATCTAAACAAAAAGGTGTTTCCACTTGTGACAAGATTTTGAAGCTCAGAAGTATCTAAAAGAAAAAAGTAAAAAAAAATTCTTAATCTATATGAGTATGGCTATTGGTGGAATCAGAATTAGCATGTATAGAAACAAAATGGCGGCAGATTAAAAAAAAATTCTGAAATTTTACCATTTTTTTGGACTAAAATGGTCATAAAATGGCCATATTTTATCCAAAAAATCTGGTTGTGGTTTAGTCAATAGCGAAATGTGTTGTAAATATTCTATCGAAATTTGAGTTAACTTACATGAATCGATTTAGAGTAATCTTGACACGAGTGTCGATAAAAGTCATTTCGAGAAAAACTCGTTTAAAGTGATTTCTGATAAGTATAGCTACAAGAAAATGCAAAGACAAAAACATCGATTTTTTGAAATTTCTGGACTGGTAAGCCCCCTTAAGATGAAGTTTTTATCAAAGAACATAAAAGAACAAAAATGCAACATTATTCAATTCGATAAAACTATTTTCATTTCAAAAATCGGTCCACTGATTAGACTAGGATTATTTTCTCAGGATTAGTAGCGGACGAGAACGGTAAATCAATTTCAGGATTGGGGAGAACAGTACAAAAAAATTATCCCCAACGATATCTTTACCTCTAACTACAAGGACGATTGGATCTATTAAACCCGGTTTTTTGGATTTTTTTCAATTCTAATCGAATTTGGCATAATTTCCAGAAGTCTTGGGGGTGGGAGAAGTCGCTCTTGTTGCCCTATATTTACAAAGCAACTGCCTTTTAATAGCTTCATTTTTGTTCTGTAGAAAAGCTTAGTTGTAAAATATTCGCGCTGAATATTCTTTTCAGGTCGATACCTAGTAAATCCTTAGCTTTTAAACAGTATTTCTGTTAGTTCCCGTAATTATGTTATAACCTCTCCTGTAATAGTGTCAATTGTAACATTACGTTACCTAAATGGTGAATATTTTGGAAACGGTTATTATAAGTTAACTGTTAATATTGCTGAAGAAATATTTTAGATCGATTTGTAGAAAATTTTATTTCAGAAAACAGTATTTTAAAATTGTTCTCAAATTGTTTAGATTTTCTTGCACCAGACTGTACGATCGTATTACATACGCTACACTAACTCTCGCATAATGTTATAAAAATCCATATTTAATTTGTTAGAAGAACTAATAATTAATAAATAGTAATAAATAGATAAATAAAATATTACTTTAAACACCTGGCGAAATTAATTAATTAAATCATAGATCTGTGTATAATTTTTTGAATGTGTCAAAATTTATTGCATAATAAATATTTAAATCATTTTTTTGCTTTTTGCTAAATCATTTGCAAATTATAATTATTAGAAGCAGAAAAAATTGGAATAAGTTTTTTTTTTGAGAAAACGATTACCTAATTGATTTAGAAGAAATAGTGGTTATTGTTTTTGCAACTGAAAGATATTAATTAATCATAACTGGATTTGATAAATGTCGATATACTAATATAATATAGTGTATTCTTTACAATCACTTAACACCCTGGTGGTCATAACCTATAATGACAAAACGCCCAACTAATACACTTTATGTGGAATTGTTGACGTCCTACGACGTGGTGTGTGTGTGAGTAAGGTTTCATTTCACCGTGAAGGTGTTAATAGAAAATTTTAGTAAATATAGAATAAAAGTAGCCAAATTAGTGGAATCTTTTGGTAACTTAGGATGCGCATCGGATGTTGTTACTAAACGGTTTTTGTATTAAAGTATTGTCCGCTATCTTCTACCTATATTATTTTGACTTAATATTAAGTCTAAATTTTAATAAAAACGGGAGAGCAATTTATAAATCACTTCAAATTCCTCTTAAGCTATAGTTAAAAAACGCCGTGAGCAGCGGGGCCCCATCACGGTAGTCGAATTTTCCCCTTCATCTTCGGTATTGAATGTCTACAAGCGAAATGTGATTGAAAGTCTCCAACCGAATTGTCATTTTGTTGGTTTCAAAACTGGTGATGAGTGTTCGGCTGATCGAGGCTTTAAAAAAAGGTTTTAAGTATTTAAGGGCTGTATTTCAGTAAATTTCAATTTTGTGCCGAAAACAGGTAGCAGAAAAAAAGCCAAGACAATTCGTACGAGGACATTCCAGCCCATGTTTATCCGCTAATTGCCTTTATGTTTTAGTTTTAAAAATTAAAAAAGGACCTTAAATAGTAAACTGGAAGGCCTTTATAAAGATATTTTTTCTTTCCAAAAAAATGCAAAATTTCTATTTTATAAATACTAAAAATCCAAAATTCCTAATTTATAAATAAACAGTGACTTTAATAACATTTTTAAATTACTTAATATGTATGTATTTCATTTGTCGTAAAAGTAAGTTCACTTTTTTTTAAATTTTTTAAAATTACTATTCGCCTACTTGTATTTAGAATAAACATAATGCTTTTAAAACACATTTAACAATAGCATTCAATTCCGATGTAAAAATGGGAGAAGTGGGGGGAAAAGTGATGCGGACTCCCTACAAGATACTAGCTGGATACTAACTGAATACACGTACAAAATTTCAGCCCTCTAGGTTTCCTTATGGAGTCTCTAGACGTGTTAGAAAACAAGCAAAAAAATTAAGGAAATATTGGCGTAAAAATCGTGGGGGTAAGGGTTAAAAGTTGAAACCTCCAAAAAACAGTGTCTGGCTATTAGCTTAACTTGTACACCAAATTTCAGCCCTCTAGGTTTATTTGGGGAGATTTTGACCCGAACGAAACTGTTAAAAAACAAGAAAAATCATGTTCTTTTGGGTATAAAACTGGTGGGGGTAGGGGTTAAAAGTCGAGACCCCCAAAAGGCACCCCCTTGATACTAACTCAATCCGAATACAAAATTTCAGCCCTCTAGGTTTATTCGGGTGACCTGTGCGAGTGGTACAAACTTCGAAAACGTCGAAAATGCATGAAATTGTAGCTTAAAAATGAGGGGGGTGGGGGTAAAATATTAAAACCTCCAAAAAGCACAACCTAGGTACGAACTTTATCAACACACCAAATTTCAACCCTCTACGTTAATTCTGGGGGGCTGGGGGCCTGTTAGATCCAGCGAAAATCGTTTTTCCCCCCTCTACTCCCACCATATCATCCTAGGAAGCTGAATTTTGGATATGTTGTAGATAATTGACCGAAACATTATTTAAAACCGGTTTGGAAAAGTTTTATTGCTTTTCCGCCCCCCACCACCCCCTTAAAGGTCGGGTCAGAAAAAAAATTTGCCCAAAATTTGACCCCACTTTGATAGTATGAGGTGCCTCGAAAATGAGCCCCATTTACCATATTTCGTCTCTTAACTTCCATAGGGGGGCCCTACACAAATTAAAAGGTGGCGGGAAAATATATATATATATATATATATATATATATATATATATATATATATATATATATCAGACATTTTTTTTTCTACATATTCGTGTTCTACGGGTCCGAAAACGGATAGCGCCCCTACTCTCGCCTCTCGCAGCTCTTATCGTATAGACTGTATAAGTCTAATTTTTCGGAGAAAATTCGACTAAAAACCGGATATTCAATTAGAATGAGAAATTAATATTGTAGATAATATGATACATTCAAAAAATATACTTTTTTTATTACTCATGCGGGAGAAGTACTAACTTGGCGCACACATTTCTGTACGCAAAATAGCTGTTTGCCCACTGTATTCTTCCCACATACTTTTTTGCGTGCGGAAAGTAACTTTCCACACGCAAATTGACAATAAAACACGCAAAATTTAATCAAAACACGCAAAACCGCCTCTTGATTTTTCATTTAATAAATATTTTGTTAAGATATTTTTATCAGGTAGCACTAAATAACTTATTGAGTCCGCATTTGAAGAAATATAAATGAATATATTGAAGATTAAAGAACATAAAACAGATTAAATATTACTTAGAAAACATTTGTGACATGTACGTAACTTGAACACAGAGAAAGAGAGAGTAGACAGTACTACTCTAAACAAAATTAGAAAAATATATTCTTATACTTGACTAACGTGACGTAACGAATTTGGCGGAAAGATTTAAATCTAACATATTTCATAATTATTTCTATAGAAACCACCAACAAAGTAATCTAAACAATAATTAGTTCAGAAAAAAAAAGACGAACACTCAAAAATATTATTTTAAAAAGTAATAATAATGTCAAAAATAGTAATAATAATAGAAAAAAGTATGTCAAATTCGGAATAAAAAATAGTATGTGCAACTCGTGCGGGATTGTCGATTGCCCACTCAAGCGAATGAGCGCACTCACTACGTTCGTGCGCTCAACTTCGCTTTCGTGGACAATCGACAATTTCCCGCACTTATTGCACAATATACTATTTTAAAACTGATAACAATAAAAACACAAATGGAACAAGTAAGTACCCCATGAAATAAACACCACAATGATACTTGGAAAAAAGTACCGCAAGTACCCAGTTCAACCAATCACACTAATTCAAATCACTTCAATATGCTTCTTTCTTTAAGAAACTTTTAATTTAATAACATGGTCAAGTTTACTACAATTTTTTAGTTCCTTAAAAACCGTAAGTAAAATAATAAAATGTGGAAATTGGAAGCGAATTGTAGATTTTCGAGGTTTTTTCAGGTTTTCTTTTCATTTTTACGAAAACTAGGCAAATAGTATAACTAGAAAAAAGGAATTGGGTTATTTTTATAGAGCAAAAGTAAAAAGTTCACACCGAAATTACTCCGTTCATACCGAAATATCAAAAAAGCATTGTGAAACCTTTTCCAAAAGATGTAACCCCTCGTAATTTGAGAGCTGGATCCGCCCCTACATTCGTAGAGAATTGTAATAAAGTACAAGAATAAATTACTGTCTTTATTAATAAGCACATAATATTGTACATGTACGTTTATCATAAAATCATTACATCTTACCAATTTTACACACCGTACATATGTACAAACGTTGTTAATTCATTATTATTAAAAAAGACAAATATTTCATATTAATAATTTATGTTCCGTACACACGTCAGTAATAATAATAAATATATCACATGAGAAATATGCAACCAGCCAACAGTTTTATTCAAATAAATCATAATTCTTGATAAATTTATACTTAAATAATAATTTGTACGTAAGTGTATACGTGTTTAACATAATACGTGCTGATTGAACTTCAATTTTGCAATATGTATTATTATATTCAATTAATAATTTTGTTATTTAATAAGGAAATATATAAATACAGTGAGTGCAAGAGTTATCCGAATATTCGAGGCAATTAGCGACATGAATAAAAATATACGGAAAGAAAATTCATCGAAAAATTACTGTGCTCAGCACTACAAGCGACGGGTAAAAGGCGAACATATTCAATTTTGTACGGTAAAAATATAAAAATTATAATTAATCATAGAAAATTTAAAGGATAGAATATTGTTTCCGTAATATTAGCTCCGTAAAATTTGTAAAACAGCACAGTAAAAAGTTCCATTGCCGACAATAAAATATTTTGTAATTGTTTTTCTTACAAAAATTACCATGCTGTATTATAATATTTGAAATGCTATCTGCCAATAGTAGAAAGAAAAAAAGAGAAAGAAGGTTGTGTGTGTTGTGAACGCTGTTGAAATGTACCTCACTCGTAGCAAGTCACATAGCCAACCATAGGTGTGGACCATCAACTTGGTCGGACTGGTCGGACCAAGCACCTTGATTCATTAGACTTACGAGCAGCAAGCAGTATTCATTACACTGTTTTAGAGGACGGGGATGTCACCGTTTAATTCATCATTTTGTTACTTCACTATATCTTTAGTATTAGAATATATTATTGGCAATCATTTTTGTATGCATCATAAAAAATCGAAAGTCGGAAAAGATCGGGCATCTTCGAAGTTTTACAGGTACAGCCCAAGCAACATTAGGTTGCGGGTCAGATGCGCAAATAAAAGAGTGCGACAACAAGAATTAAACTATAACATATATATGCATAAGAGTGTGATAAAAGTTGTGTTAGCACATTAAATTTTACCATGCTAGCACATATTTTTTATTTTGGTCGTCGATCGCGCATGCATCATAATAGAACATGGTAATTTTTCTGAAATTTTATCTACAAAAATTATATGATTTTTCTTTCCGTGTAGCTGTAATAGTTTTTTAGCGAAAACGAACCAAATTCAATTAATATTTAAATTTCAATATTATCGAATGCTTGTGAACATTATTACTATTATAAATATGACTGAAGTTATAAAGAATCCTGGGTTTTTAGTTCCGGTCGATTAAACTTGAAAATTTTTCGACACTATATAGTTATTAATTAAAAAATAATGTCGCTTGACTGGTTATCTAGAATCCTAGGTTCCAGTCCCAATCGATCCGTTTTGATAATTCTTCAATTACTATGTAAATTTTAATAAAAAATTAATATTTACTTTCTGAAGAATTTTCGTAAACATTAATAAGGATTTTTACAATAGTTAAAGCTTATCCTAAAATAAGAAGTACCTGAATGAAACATTTCTGGTAAAAAACTGGTTTTCTCATAAACAAGCTGTCATATAAGACACCTATTACAACCGTTAAATATAATTTTTATCAAACTGGATTTAGTCAAAATAAAAGGCTAATGATTTTCTAAACAATGAATTTGTTTCAGTGAGAATAATGCTATTTAAATTTTTCTGTGTCTATTCATTTTTAAATTATGGCCCCGAACGCTTGTTTTTCTTAATGAACCTGAAGTAAATTTTAGTACAATTAAATACTTTGGCTAGCCGCCCTTATGTTCGTATAAATATATCATAATTATCTATCTATCTATCTATCTAAATATCTATCTTTAAAAACAAGCACAAAAATTGAAAAAAGATTTGTATTCTGAAATTTTTTTGAATCGATAAAAAAAAACAAGTTACATGAAATTAAAAGAAATTGCGCTTGCAAACTAACTGAAATTTTCAAACTTTTATTCAATTTTGCAATGAAATTTGAGCCAACACCACATGATCTCAATTTTTTTTCAAATTTTTAGTTTTAATGACAATAAGCCCAATAAATTGTCGAATAATATTTGAAATTTAATTACACACTTATCAGTTATCACGTAATTTGTTTATTTCTTAAACCAAACTTAGAAAACATTTTTTTCATATACAATTATTACAAATACATTTTAACCGAATTTGCGATATTCCCATACTAAAATTTTTATTATAGACACTCTGTATCGATTAACCATTACATAATTTTTGTAAATAAATCTTTCTTAGCTGTCAGTTTTTGTTACACGCTGTATGTAAATTTTCCATGAATAAAATTAAGGTAAGTAGTAGAGAAGTACATAGTAAGATTAAGTAATATATTGTTAATGAAACGGAATAATAATTTGTTATGAATCTGTCATATTTACATGATCTATAGTTATTAATTTTCATAAATCGTGAATAATCAAATAAAACAGGCGTAGTAGGTGTGCTGTTTCTGTTGAAGAATTAAATGTAATACTGCAGAATAAAAAACTGATTTAATATTACATAATTTTGTAAGTTTAATTGAATTTGGTAGTTTCTGTAATTTCCAAATATTCTGGGATTTTTTTTATTACGAAAGTCTTAATAAATGTTTGAAGTGTCGTCAAACTTGACAACTTTGTCAACCCACAGATTAAAATTTAATAGCTCGTAATGTTTGTAGAAATTGTTTAATTGCTTTTTCCATGAATTTTCCAAAAATTTTTCCATGTATAAACGCAATTTTAAATAAATTAAGAGCCCTTTAAAATCCAGTCTCTTTCATTTTATATGGAGGTCAGTTGTTTCAACTTACAACGTATATTTCGAAAACTTTATTTGTCGTAGATACAAAGACTTCCTGTAGGTACTAATTTACAGATGAACTACATATAATATTGTTATGATAATAATAAAAACATCCATTAAAATCACTTGCAAACAGAAATATGTATATGTATATGTTCAAAGAACGAAAACGCTCATTGAGCGAACTGGATATACCGTAACATGTTCACAACATTTCGCTCAATGAGCGTTTTTGGTTCTTTGAGCGTAACATATACATTAAAAATATCTTAACATTAAAACAAAGTCGCAGCGCTCCCACCAGTTGCTTAAATTCCTTTCCATTATAAAGTATACTTACCAATGCGATATCACGTTATCTTTCCCAATATATTACGTCATCAACTAAACAAATTTTAACAGTAATTACTTTTTTTGTTAAAGAAGTTTTCAACTTTTATCAAAGGCAACCAAGAAAATTTTGGCAATTATTAAACTCAACTAATATTTCTAATTCTTTTTTTTCAATTTTTAATAAAAAGTGCCATATTCAAGTTAGATGTTTGTTCCATATAAAAACTAGATTTACGAAAAACTCGAATATGCTTTCATTAAAAACTCGAATATGCCTCTTTCTATTTTCGGAAAATATCAAAGATATATTACATTTTCACATATAGTTTAAATATGTACAATATACTATTTATTTAAATATGTTTCTGAAAATAAAAAAATAATAATAATAAAATAAAAATAAAAAAGATTGTTTTTTTCTTTGTTATAAAATAAATAGTAGGAACTAATTGTTATAAAGCAATTTGTACTTATTAATTTTTCATTTATGTAAGATTAATAAATATATTATTATAATATTATTTATTTAACCGATAATTAATTTTATTACATTTTATTTTATTTTATGTATATTATTATAATATTATTTATTTAACCGATAATTAATTTTATTACATGAAAAATTAAATTGAGTCATAATCCTGTTGTTGTTTGACATAATAAATTAATACATACTAGACAAATTGTCGTAATTCCTTTGCAACATTACAAAATTTAAGAGTAGTCTAGCGAAGTTGTACACAAAAGTTTAGATTTAATAAAAATGTTTTTTAAACTTGCTTAACTACACTTAACTGTACCGAAGAGTTAGACAATAACGGATATGTAAATTACAAATCACAAAGTGATTGAAAAAATTATCCGGATCGACCGGGAATCGAACCAAGGATCTCCTCGAGGCAGTCGAGTGCTTAAAGTTTCAGTTTAACTGAACGATAAGTGAACATATTAACACTGCGTGTGTTGAAATGCAAACAAAAGTTTGTCATACGTAGTAATGTCTCACAAGCACTCGATAATATTTGAAATTAAAAAAAAAAGAAAAATAACGGATAGATATTTTCTGTTCAAAGAGGATAAATTTTTAATATGGAAGGGTAGTATTTCTGAAATGTATTGAAAATCTTTAGACGACCAATCAAAGTTCTAGTTTGTTAAGGAGAATTCAATAAAAGATTTCACCGTTTCCAAACTTCGACAAACAGAAAGGAAACGTTAAAAGTGGTCTATTTAGATAAAGTAAGACAACATATTTATTTTTTAAAAATAGTATTTATTTTTTAAACAGTTTTATTATTTATAACAGAGATAAACATACATTTACAATAATGATAGAAATAAACCTCTTTATCTTATATGATATTTAGAAAAGATACTATTTTTGGAAAAACAGTTGTTGTTTTTTATCTTCTTTTAAAGATAGAAGCCGTACCAAAAATTCATTTTTCGAAACTTTTAATACAAATTGCAAGAAATCTTCCTATAATATCTACACACACCGGCAGAATTAGCGGAACATACAAAAAATCTGTAAAAATCAAACAAACCATTTAATTTCAAGAAAATATTAATCTTATTTAATTATTCATTTAAAATTACATGTTCACATGTCGATATACCTTTCTTTTGGTAGCAAAACAAGTAACCATATAAAATGGCAAATTTTTGGAATCTTATGTCGTCTAAGAATAATTTAAGTTAAAGATTATTTAACAAATAGAAAATGAAACACAGCGTTTTAATCCCGCCTGGTTCCTCCCGTGCTCTTATCAAAACTTCCATTCGTTTTTTTATACTCAGCATGATGTTATCTATAGTTTCCTGGGATAGTCTTTGCCATTCTTCAATTACGGCAGTTTGAAGCTCGACTACATTGAGAAGAAACGGCATTTGAATTCGAAAGTGACAGACCTCTTAAAAAGAATTGCATCAGTAATAAATAAAAACAATTCTATGGAAAGTCAATTGATTCGTTGCTTCAATATTATTTTAAGTAAAAATGAAAAAAAAAACCCAACTTTGTTTAATAAATAAGTTTTTATATATTTTTTATGTTCCGCTAATTATGCCGGTGTGTGTAGATATATAGTGTAGATATATAATGGAATCTCAACCAATATTGTCTCTACTAGTAAAATATACAATATATAAAATCAAAGCTGGACGCAAATAATAAGGATGCCTTTTTTGTAAATTCCCAGAATCGTCCACTAAATATTGAATTTCTAGTCAACCAATCTGTAAAAAGTGTGTTACAAAATACAAATAAGAGCATCATTCTGAAGTCTAGCACTTTTCTTTCTTGAGATAATTTAAACTCACCTAATTTAGAAAATAAACTTATCCATTAAGAAGAATGCCTATTTTTGAATGCCTTACTTTTCCCTTTTTTCTACATTACCTATATTTTGGGACATACGGTATATGTTTAAATGATTTTCATATCAAATTCTAACATTCATTAAACTTATAATTGATCAATTTAAAACTTAGGTAACGATAGTATATTTTTTTTTTTTTAAATAGGTATTATGTGTATTGAATGATACGTACATAATATAACAAGGCAAACAAGATCCACAACACATTTCACGTATTATAGAGTACCTATATATTTGCACGTAAAAAATGAAAGCAATATAGGTACCTATTTACTAGCCGTACCTGCGACGTCGTTCGCGCAAAGAATTGTTATAAACTCAATAAGAAGTATATATATATAAGTGTAATAATTATACAGAACTTGCAAAGAGTAATAATTTTTGTGTAATGTTTGCACATGCTCAAAATGGTTTTTCTACTTTTCCGTGGGAATGAGAAATTTTCCCGGAGTAAAAAGTATCTTAAATGTTGACCCAAGTAATAAGTTATCACCACACGAAATTTCATCAAATTTTCCCGGAGTAAACAGTATTTTATATGTTGACCCAGGTAATAAGTTATCATCACACCAGTTCATTAAAATCCGTCCAATAGTTTTTGCGTGATGCGTGAACAGACAGACAGACAGACAAAAATTCTAAAAATCGCTGTTTTGATATATACATCGATAACTATTTACAGTACCAGTACAATTTTCCAAAAATATTCCATGTACAGAAATGGTCTCGTTACAATTTTATTATATGTACCTATAGATTTATTTGGGGAATATAGAATATCGCCTAAGCACGGAAAAAATGAACGCTCTCTTTATAAAATATTTGGAGACATTTGGCATAGCGAAATAAGCAAAACAAAACAAAACAAATATAGGATAAATAAAGCAAAATTAGACAAACCTAATTTTCTGTCTCTTTCCCTTTTTGATATTTTTATATTATAGGTAGTAACTGTAGTAACTTAAAATATTACATCTAACTTTGCTTTAACTGTTTGACGTACCTCTGCGATCTATCGTTCAAAACAAAGAAGTACATTCACAAAATTTTACCCCCTACGAAAATCTAGAAAAATGAGGGACGTCCATTTTAAAGTTAAAAAAGGTATCAATCATTTCCGGCAAAATCGGAAGAGGAGAAAATAGTTCCGTTATACGAAAAGGTAATAAACATTACCGCAAACATGTCTCTAGAATTCCATTTCTAGATTAGTCCGCAATCATCATAGGATCGTCCTAATTTGTATAATAAGACGAAAACTCTTGGGTTCGTTATTGAATTGTTTCGTGTAAAAGATAAGCATCTCGAATAAAAATTAATAAATTAATTTTAATTTTCCCAACGCTCCCACCACAGTTAAGATAAATTGTTCTTGTTCGCTTCGACGAAATTTAAAGTGGAGAAAATATACAATATTCCCCTATGAAATAATACTTATAGTATTATTTCCTAATCAATATGAAAATTGACATTTTATGTATTATTATAAAACATTCATATATGTGTTTTTTTCATCAATAAATAAATAATCAATCTACCTGAAGTCTTAATTTTAATTTCAATATTTTTTTTTGCAGTTAGTGAAATCATATCGATATAAATATTATTGATCTCATTGTTATTAAGTTATAAAATATCAACAAAGAAAATAAAAATCCGTTAAATTTCAATTGCAAATTTATTAATACAAAATTGATGCCAAATATGGGTACTGGTAACATCTTGAAATGGAAATCTCAAGAGATAATTTGAAACTGATGTCGATTAATTTCGAATGATGATTTTCCCACATATTTATTTCTATAACGGACTTTAATGACTTATCTTTTTTTTTCTTTAAGTTAAAAGTACATGAATTATTTATTTCGATAATATTGTTACTCTAACAAAGCAAGGTCTAGGTGATCCCAGTACCTACTGCAACTTTATTCTCTGTACCAGAAGTTAAGATTTTTGTCGAATTTTGTTCGGTTTTGTTTAAATTAACGGCTGCATTCTCTGCAGATAATATTGATAATCCTTGCCTGTACGTATCTGTTTTTCTTCAATAAGTGGAAATCCAATAAGCTAAATAAGCTCGCACATAATGACGTTGTTTAAGAAATATTTTTTTAAATTATTTTAAGTTTAAATACAGTTTTAACTAAATTAAAAATCCTGGAGGACTTAACTAGTTCATTTTTTATAAAAATTATGGGAAAAATGATTCAAATTACGTCGTTTCAACTTTTGATGCATAATTCGTAACATTTCGTAAATACGAATAGGATTTTCTGTACTTAATAATGTCATAGAATTGAATTTTTCTTTTTTAACTAACTAATCATGAGTATGGTTTTTAGAACCCTCCAATTCATCAATTTTATGCATAACTTGCAAGGAAAGATATCCAACTGTATCTCTCAAAAATTTTTGAAACTGGTGGATTTTAGATCTTATTAAACCGAATCACGAGCCATATTTCGTTCATTCCCATAAAAGCGGTTTAAGGGAAAGAAACTAACCCCTGAAAATTTGAGTTTTTTCAACTTTAGTAGTAGTTAGAAGTAAATATTTTTCATTATTACTATCAAAATGTTGAAAGTGATTTCAGAGATATATGGTTTATAATCCCGAATATGGAAAGAGCTATGGTGGAAGCCTAGTTGAGCAGTCCTTTGGACTCAAACGAGGAATTTAATAGCGGAATAATATTGTAATATTATACTAAATGGTATCATACCAAATAATTTTCAAAATTTTTAAAGATTGAATTTTTGTGGTTGCTAAGTGTTGGTAGAATTTTAACACCTTAACAATCATTGACGTTATAAGACGCCAAGTGAAACTCTACTAACTCACACACCACGTCATCCGACGTCAACAATTCCACATAAAAAGGGAGTTTTGTCATTATAGGTTATGATCCTCAAAGTCAGGGTTGCCAACTGTCCCGATTTTAGGCCTGTGTGTCCCACGTCCCGACAACAGTAGTGGCGGGACGCTAATTATCCCGATTTTTAACATCTACAATTTTTTTTACATTTTTAGTCCCGCCAGTCTCGCTATTGTTGTTTCCAGATTATCGCGCTTGCATGTCATGACGGCCAAGGATGTAAGTATACTTGCTGTACCTACTGATAAAGTGTACTCTGTCTACTGATTTATAACTTATACAGCTTACAGTGTTGCCAGATTAACTCATTAAAATTCCTCCAACATTAAAATCACTCCAAAAAGTGGGAGAAATTATTTGACGTACATGAAATACGTAAGCCTAAAAATAATCAATGCCAAAGACGGTCAACTTGATGAAAATATTTTTCTCCAGAAATAATATATAGTAGTTGATAAGCAAAAACAAAAAAATTAAAAATTAAAAAAATTCAGTTTACGATTTTGTAAAAATTTTACGATTACATAATTAAAAATAAAAATTTTTTGAAATGCGCCAAATCCGAAAGTATAAATATACTTTTAAGAAAAAAAATTGAATGTAGGTATTGTATGTACCTAATAAGTAGTTCTATACAATGTTTAAATTTGTAGTAGAAATTTTACCTTTTGTTGATTAATGATTAAAAACTTTTTTTTTAACAGTCCCGATTTTACTTGTCCCATCCCGATTTTTTTCCCATTAAGTCCCGAAATATTCACTGGTAGAGTTGGCAACCCTACTCAAAGTGTTAATCAAATTCCATTATTTTTAGAAAATTTGATCAACTTATAGCTACTCATTTATCGTTTCCGCACAGTCCCAATTATTTTCTTCGATGATACTAATTTCTAATTTATTCTTTTTCAGGTTTATTCACAAAATATATCGACGAATATGAGGAAATCTATCCAATCAAAGTGTCATCGAAAGGTGAATGGATCTCGCATAATGTGACGCACCATCATGCGGACGATGCGAGCACATTATCCGATAATCATATATTTTTTGTAAATATTACAACACAATCGAAACATTATCATCTCCATATGCGCCCGACACGGCATCATTTCCTATCGCCAAACGTAACAATTGAAACACATCGAAGCACCCATCGAACACGACGTTCCATTCCAATGTCAAAGAGTCACTGTCATTATCAAGGCCATATACACGGGCAGCCGAATTCACAAGTGGCCATATCGGCATGTAATGGTTTAGTAAGTATTACGTCATTTTTTTTTTTAAATATTATTTTATATATTAAGGTGGTTTGCACGATAGAGCATTCTAATGTGTTCATTTCTTAGCATTTCACACAGAGGAATACGCCTGTAGGCCAATTTTGGCCGGCAGGTCCGACGAGAGGGTGGGGCAGCCGGGATTGTAGCCCTAGGATCCGGGATTCAAAAAAGGCCCTGGAAAGTATGGAGAAAATGGTTGTGAGCCGGAGTAAAAATGTCGAAGTTTTTTGTTTTTTGCTCGTCACCTATATTTTTGAGGAAAAATTTTTGAAAAATCTGGTTCGTCCCCGGGGGCCCGCCATTTCTCTCCGCGGCCGTGTTGGCCCGTTGATAACCATTAATTACAATGAACCCTTCCATCATTTCTTTGGCCTTTCGACATCTCTTCTTCCATGCGGTGACATACCTCTAACTATTCTTGCAATGCTTGAACTATCCATCCTTCTTATATGAGTATCCTATTGCCTTCACCGTTCAAGTACCCAACGGTTGAATATCGTAGTGAACCTGTCGTATATCAATGATTCTTACTCTATCTTTCAGCGTTTTTCCCGAAATTCTTTTCAATGTTTTCATTTCGGTAGCCTTAAGAATTTTCTTAGTATTTAAAGTATCGCACCACGTTTCACAACTGTACGATATTTATTGTGAGGCTACATGTTGTTTAGGCAGCCTGGTATTTTAGACGTTTTCATTGCCTATATTGATACTTCCTCAGGTGTGGAACTATAACTGGTTACGATAACCCAAGCAGTTATAATACCTGTTAGGATACCTGTTCTATAATTCTCCCTCTAATTCTATTTTGTATCATACTGGAAGTTTTAAACTGTCTTGGGTTTCGGCAAACAGTAGTGCACCATCTGCATAAAATAAAAAAATTTTAAAGATGAAGCTGCAGTTTATTTTCACAGTGATTCATAATCACGCACAAGTGGGAGGGAGTACATAATATATCGTTGAATATTAAAACTGGATCACTAAAAAAGTACAACTCTTACAAATTAACTACTCATGAAATTACTCTCCAAATCATTAATCGTAATTTTTTGGCCTTGTCAATTATTTATCTATCTGGTCTCCTACAAACACCACACATGTGTTACTCTGAATCCAATCAAAAAATGAATTTATTCACAAATCAGAATGAAAAATGGAAATTTGGCCAAAGAAAAAAAAATATTATACGAATTACATTTTGATAAATTCGCCTACGCTATCTATATCATCTCCATATATACATAAATTATGAATGAACATTACTGAATTACGTATCACACTGTTATACTAATTTACATACAGTAGCGGAATTAAAAAAATTAATCAACGTAGTTTTAATTGGGATTTCAAGAGTTTAATGATTTCGTTTTAACCAATTACCCAATGAGTTGGGTAATTGGTTAAAACGGAATTAAAAAAAACTCAAATAAGGGGCCCAATTAGAATCATCGCATTTGAAAACAGTTCCTTTAAAATAGTAAATAGAGAAAATCTGACAGATAAATTAGTAAGAATACTATTAATAGATTTGAGCGTTACTTTATGGTATTCCATATTTGTAAATAATAAACAAATATTTTACTTTGCAAAATACCACTTTTTTTGAAACTGTGACAATATTGTTTCGAACCGTTAGTTCATTTTCAAACAGAAAAAAAAGCCGTTAGTTTGAAAATGAACTAACGGTTCGAAACAATATTGTCACAGTTTCAAAAAAAAAGTGGTATTTTGCAAAGTAAAATATTTGTTTATTATTTAGTAAGAATAAAATCGAAACAATAATGTGCAAGAAAGTCCAGATTTTACCCATTTTTACTTCTTAGGCAGTTAGGTTTACTAATATTAAAAAGATTCCGAAGGTGTAGAAATTTGTATCGTAAAGCTGAGTTAGTATCAGTAACCGTTATATTTTCGGAGTTGTAAAAGTATAACACCTCACAAAAACATAGGAGATGAAACGAGGATTCTCTCAAAAACTTTTCCAGGGAATGCCGCACACACAACTTAGATTTGCTTCTTGTTAAGAGACTTTATATTAAAGAAAATTTATATTAAAACTGTTCATACTTTATTTAAACATAATAATTTTTAATAGTGTTTTCATTCCGAAACTCTATGATGTTACCGTCATAATGTTAACTTCATTCTTCAAGAGGCAAACATTAAATTGAACTTTATTTTGCAACAGTTAAAATAAAACAGAGTAAACAAAACTAAGAGTTCATTTTATAAGGACTGTGATCAAACTGAAACCGAACTAAAGTGGATCTACTACATTCTACTACTCAGAGTGAACTTTAGGACAATTAAAATTATTCAGAAATACATATTTCATACTCTTTGTAATTTTTCCTACTGTATCCGTCACTGTTTCCATACGAATTATATTTTATTAATTATGTATTTAGATTATCATTTTTTTTTATTTATAACAATATTATAAATATGGTAGGTTCGAAGGAGTGAAGGGGAGTTTTATTAATTAGTAAAATATTTAAATGCGATTGTCGTAGGTGATTACAAAAAGAATGATCCATCCATTTATATGTTATTGATCGTCAGGGTGTAAAATGAGTCGATTATGAAATAATTATATTATGACAAAATATTATAATTGATTACGGAAAATTTTCATTAAAATTGCTTCGAACGGCTGGCTACAAAAGGAAGCTTTCTAAATCGGAAAGAAAATCACCTTGCCCCAAAAATATTTTGTATTTACGTCGCAGATTTGTTTGTAAACAAATACATTTTATTACATGACTGTTTAGTTATAATATTTATTATGTAGGATTTTATTATAGGATAGTTTTCCTAATATGTATGTATTCCAAAAATTAACTATAAATTTTTTTTTAAATTCACCTTTTTTTAATAATTAAACTTTTTAAAACTTTTCAAAAAATGTCGGACCCTTGTGATTTATTACGATGAATAACAATATTTTGATATTTCAAGGTTTCTTAAAAACTTAATAATTCAGACAAATATCAACACTTTTAAAGTATTAGAGAAATGTTTAAAAACATTCTATTCTTTAATTTTAACGGGGACCACTAGTGTGACATTTTGAAATAATTGGATATTTTTTTTGCATGTTTCAATAGTCTATACCTTTAAAAATAATATACTAAACTTTCAAGTGCATATCTCAAATAGTTTTTAAGTTACAGCCATCTGAAGCGCGGATTCTGATTTTCATTGTTAACCTTGAGGTATTGAGAAATGTATGAAAGTTGATAGTTCGGGAGTTTCTGGACGTGGCTGCCAGTCACATGTTTAGTGATGAGCAAATGCAAGACCAAGACTTGGCAGTCTTGGTCTTGGTCTTGGTCTTGCATTAAGAGTCTTGGTATTGGTCTTGCTAGAGCAGTTTGAGTCTTGGTCTTGGTCTTGCAAAATGCAGTCTTGGTCTTGTTATTGCTAAAAAATCTTGCACTTTCTTGCATTTGTTTATTAGCGAATTTTTTTCTTCTAAAATCAGAATTTTTACTATCTTTACGTATTAATTATACTTTCAAACTATTTAAATAGTTTAGCAAAAGTCTTGCTTTCATTACCAACAAAGCTGACAGTTCTTAATGAAAAACCAGTATCAATTAAAAAGGTTTCAATATACCAATGAGAGAGTGACTTAATTCGTTTCTTCTGATCCTAATATTTCATTTCGCACACTTGGATCAAACGATTGGCTTAATAAGAAAAAATTAGATTATAAAAAATATCAACCTACTAGAATTATTCTCGGAGACGAAAATAATCAATCATAAACTTCAAACATAGGCAATCAATTTTAAATTTCAAAAATGGAATTGATCGTTTATTAGATCTCGCGAACAGAAGCCGTTTCAGTTTGTTGCTCTTATGTTATTCCATGCACCAAAAACATGACATTAAGCAAACATATTACATAGAAAGACAAAAAAAGCTACTAGCTAATGACTACTGAAAAAAAATATATACATATACCTACCTAACACTTGATAAAAACAATAATAAATTAACACACCTCAATAATTGATGTATTAATAAGATTATGTATTTTATTATTTTTTTTATAAACAAATTGTACATTTTCAATAAAAAATAAAGACATAATGTGTTTAGTTTTTTGTTACACACGATTAATCTTCTAATTGGAGCATAAAGTGTCGTAGTGAATTAATTAAGGTAAAGATTTGATCATTAATAAAAGCCTTGTTATTATAAAATTGTATAATTATGTACTTGAAGATATCATCATGAACAATAAAATCGATAATCCACTAACCAGTTATTATAATTTTTAATTATTATCCGAAATCATTTGCATATACAATTAAGTAGATTATCTCATCCATTGGGTCAACTTTTTTCCAAATTGCAAAAAAAAAGAACTGCTTTTTTATGTAAAAGATTAAATAGAATGCAAGATGTAACAAAAATGTTTACACATATCTACTCAAAGTGTGACATCGAAGTGGTTTTTTGAAAATCTTTTTTTTCATGAGCTTCCATACTTGTAGGAAAATATAACTTTCCTTCAACCTTAGGTTGTGGCAAATTAAAAATGAATTTCATAATTTTCATAATTTATTTTGTTGATGGTAAATAGGGGCAACATTTTTCGTGGTTAAAAGATGGATCAAAGAGAAAATTTATAATTTCATTTACGAGGAAAACATACAGAGGCTTTAGGCTTTGGAGTCGCGGATCGTCGAGCTTCTTGTCCTAATTCAGTGAGTTTATATGTAGATGGCATTTCTACCTCTCACATACAGTAGACTGAAGTATTTGCATAATTAAAAATGTCAGATATCTCAGATTTGATAGCTTCATTTTGTAGATTCATTTCAGACTTTAAATTGCTTCAATTTTTCTTTTTTTTAAGAATGCTTAACTGCGAGTGTTTAGTAGTGGTGGAAGCGTCGAGCAACCAAGTGACATTTTTATACCGGGAAATAACGTAATGGAATTTTGAAACACTTGGTATTCTTAATATTTTTATAGTAATCATTCATAGAATTAAACAAACTTAGTTGACATTAATTAGCAATCTAAATACAACAAATAAAATAATATTTTTTTATTTTCAACCACAAAAAAAAATTTTGGATTATGTCTTTCTTTTGTTTTTGTTTAAGGGGAGAAATACCTTTAGAACGAACAAAGTTATTTTCATAAAATATTAGTAAAAATATATAAATCTACATATGTATATAAATACTATTGTGTACCGAACTGCCGAAGTAGTTTCGTTTCTATTATTATTACATTCTGAGATTCTAGACAGCTTTTTCTCGTAACAGCATTTTAAAATTAGCAGAAACTTTCAAATATAGATACGGTCGACTCCCGTTAATTCAAACCTACGAGAATTCGAACCTCTCTGTAATTCAAAGTTAACACGAGTTTCCTACAAATATGTTAACAACAAAAATATTACGAATTAACGAGAGTCAACTTTCAAGCATTCGATAATTCGTAATATTTTAAGAGTCCTGCGAGTTTCGAATTAACGAGAGTCGACTGTACTTTATTCTATATTGTTACCTTCTATGTGAACTAAACTTTTATCTCAATATTCGAACAACAAGATTTTTTTAATTCAAAAATAGACAAAAATTGCATGAAAATTTAAATTTAAAAAAAAAAAAAAAAAAAAGAAACCTTTACAAATTCAACAATTTTTAATTTTTTGGAAATTTTTTGGATTCATCGACATTTTATATACATTAACAACATTAATAAATTTTTTTAATTTGTCAAATAATAGTTATGGCTGTTAGAATACCCATTTGGGAACTTATGGAGTGATCCTCTCCAATAAAGGACTTCTGCAGCCTCCATTTTTATATAATATATTGAAATAAAAAAAAAATATCCTAGTAAATAAAATACTAAACTTCAAAACTATAGATCAGTTTCTTCCTTCCTATAAACTATAAACAGGGCCAGCGAGAGGGTAGGGCAGGTGGGGCAATTACACGGGGGCCGAGCCTAAAAGTGGGGCTTGGAGGTGTGATTAGGGGACCGGTGCCAACGGGAGGAGATTTCATGGTCCTCAAAAGTGGAACACTAAAAACGGGGCCCGAAGGTTCTTGGAAGAAATTTGGAGGACCCGGTAAAAGGCAAGGAGGTTTCTTTTTGCTTGTCAATCGTGTTTTGTGGGAAATATGAGATGGCACGAAGTTGTCGCGGAAGGTAGATTGAGGGCCTCACTAAAGGTCGATGAACTTTTTTTGGGCTCACCAAATTATTTTTAAAGGTAAAAAAATGTTTTGAAATATCGACCGAAAATTTCTCGGGGGCTCGAGATCGCTCTCACCGACTCTGACTATAAACTATAGATCAATTTCCGGAAATTTTCTTTATTTTCGCCTGCCTAAAAGTATTTCTCCCCTTAATAATTCAAGAACTCGTATCAATTTAAAATCGCCCACAAATAATTAAAAACAATCTAATCAATTTGTATGAAAATTAAATGGAGACCAGTACATTAATTATAAGAATGAAAAATAAACCAGTAGCAATAATTAATTGGAGCATTTATGTAACATAGATTTATCATTTTTATACAAAACTCTTGTGACCATTTCACCTTGAATTCAATAAAGATATAGATTTATAAAAGATAAAGCTTGAAAAAAACATTTTTTGACTTTTGTATGTATTTTCAGTCTGACTATTTTTGAAAAAGCGTGATAAAGAATCAAAAAAATCATACCTCACATCTTACAATTAAAAAATCTAAAGTTATCAAAGAAACATTTTATTTAGAATTCGTTGAATATAATTCAGAGTTATACACTTATTATATTTAAAATAAAACAATTTTCTTTAATTTAAAAAAATAATTCTGAACATAAATCAACTTTATTGCTTGTTTTTTCCTTTAGATTAATTATTTTAATTTATTTTCTTTTTTCATTTAAATTATTGAAATTGAATCTATTGTTATAAGTTTTTTCTATCGAATTAATAATAATATAATGAAAGACCTATGGAGTAACATGAAATTAGAAATTGTGGAGTTGCTATTTTACTATCAACAACAAAAATCTGTAGTTAGCAAGGAACATCGTATTTCAATCAGTTAAATTAAAAATCTTATAACCTCTTAGCTAAAAAAATATGAAATTTAATAATGTCTTAAATGCAAATTTTCATATTTTGTTAGTAAAACATTGTATAAACGATTTACAAAAGCTTTGACAGTAAAATTGTATTAACTGAACATTTAAAAAAGAATACAAAATTGATGAGAGTCTGAGAGAAAAAACACCGAATTACATTTTTGAATTATTTTCAATTTATGAAATACGGGACTTCCAAAATGCATTAGATTCATTGCGGGACTCTTTTAGCAAAAATTAAAATAAGGGACAGCAACTGCGGGACTGTTCTGCAGAATCCGGGACAGTTGGCCGCTTTACTTTCGGATCAATTTTTCAGTTGTTTGTCATACAGATTAATTAAATTTTTGCAAATTGAGCATTCTTTTAGTGATGTTCTGAAGGTTTATTAGCAAACTTTTAGCCTTCGGAAATCTCCGAAAGATCAAATCACTTTTTCAACATTTTGAAAAATGAATTTTGGAATAAATTTTCCATTTTTTGAGCAAGATATTCTTTTTTAAATACGACCTTCATACTATGACTTTATTTTTGGGCAGTTACAACCTAATTTTAAGGAAATATTTTCAATATAACTTTTCTAGCAACAATCCCATTGTTCCTACACAATTTAATTTCAATATTACGTTTTAGCAATTTCCAGAATGGAATTCAGCTGTTACAACCACTGTCATGACGCGACTTGAGCCCGGGACTATGGTTTGTTTTGAGGTCCCTAGAAACCGAAAATAATATTCACTAAAATTTATATATATATATATATATATATATATATATATATATATATATATATATATATATATATATGTCCGCACGATAACTCTCGAACGAAATGTCCTAGGTTTACGAAATTTGGTGAAAGGCTTGGAAATGCCAAACCGTTGGACAAGTTCGTTTACCAGACACGTCAGATGCCAGGAACATGCTTTTTGTTCTTGCAAAAAAATTAGTTTTTTGCCAAAATTTCCACTTAATCAACAATTTTTGTGAAATTTTTTACACCATTTAAAACGGGAGAAAAAATTTCATCAAAAAGGTCTTTAAACTATTGTTCTATGCCAACTAGTTTCCGAGAAAAACTAATTTTTATAAACGTAAATTCGCTATGTTATGCAGGAGGCTGCGACAGGGGTATTAATGTTTACATTTATATGTTGTATTGGTTTTTTATTTTGTTTTTTTAACATATAAAATCTTTGTTCACTAGGTTGGATATATACGCTCAGAAGACGATGACGAATATCTAGTTGAACCAGTACACACCCATTCACAGTTAAATGAGAGAGGACATAAGCATATTATATTTCGACGGTCTGCCGTGAAATCTAAGCCGGCATACAAGAAACAAAGGAAAAAGAGGAAGAAACACAAGTCAAGAAACTGTGGTACCCGTCAACCAAATCGCCCCACTGAAACAAGGTACACTATTATTATTATTATTATTATTATATAGTATGTCCTATTTTCATTGGTTTAATCATCATATTTTTTAAATTTTTTAGATTGGAATGGCAACAATATTCAAATCTTGTCCGAGTTCAGGGTAAAAAACGATCACACCAATTACATCACAATAAAAGACACGGTAAACGTAAACCACGTTCGGTTAGTTTACCACGGTTCGTTGAAGTATTAGTGGTAGCCGATAGTACAATGATCGAGTATCATAATGAAGGCGATGTCGAAACGTATCTTCTGACGATCATGAATATGGTGAGATTTCAAAAGGGTTGGATGCATACAGGTCGATTTTGGCCTATTTCGCAACCGTCGAGAATATATTATGTTTATATAGAGACAAAATTCAGAAGGTGCTGACTGGAAATAGCTAACATTCAGGGTATTAACAAGAGAGTTCAAATTTTTGTATGGTTTATCTGAAAACATCATCAAGTTTACTCAATTTTTTCAATTCCGTAACAATCGTAAATAAAATGAGAGAAAAATGAAATTGGAAGTAAATTATAAGTTTTCCGAAGTGCTTCTTTTCATTTTCGGTAAAATTAGGCAAATAGGACCACTAGAAAAAAGACTTCTATGGCATCAGTAATATTTATAAATGAAATTGTCACATATTAATAGCGAAAATAAACCGCAATTATCAACTAATCTGCTCAAATCAAATCATTTCCATAAAGCTTAATTTGAGAAAAAAGGAAATTTTTTAATTTGATGACGTTATCAATTTTACTGAAATTTTTTAGTGCCTTAAAAACCGTTAATAAAATGATAAAATAATGAAACGGAAGATAATTATTGGTTTTCAAAGTCGTCCTTTTAATGCCAGCTTAA
This sequence comes from Brachynemurus nebulosus, assembly GCA_035578155.1. Lineage (NCBI taxonomy): Eukaryota > Metazoa > Arthropoda > Insecta > Neuroptera > Myrmeleontidae > Brachynemurus > Brachynemurus nebulosus. The sequence goes on from JAPWDM010000002.1 coordinate 53,670,617, forward strand.
CACATTTTTTTTTAAATTTGCAATATCAAAAATGTTCTATAAAGTCTTTCAAGAATAAGTCTGAATTCAAATTTTACTTACGGCTTACAATGTCCCATCACGTGCCACTAACCTTGAATATAGTATTTTTTTATATTGATTACACATTGAATTTTGGCTTAAGTTTCTTCAGGTTTAAGTAAAGAATATTCTGAAAAAAATTAGATTTACAACAACTTACCATGTTCCATTTAAAATCTTAAAGCAAATCACTAATTGAAAATCAAATCAAAAGTAACACAAAAAAGTAAGCACAACTTTGAACTATATAAAGTTCCAGCAAGTTTTTGTTCTATTCTTCAATCCGTTGTCCATGTAATTACTTAAAAAATTAAATATTAATTAACTAAAAACTGAAAAGGCCAGAAACGCTCAAAATTAACGCAATTACTCAAGCTCATGGACTTATTTCCAAATTACTTAAGAATAGTCGAAAAAGAATTTACACTGAATTTAAAAGTACCTATATACCTTTCAGTTTTCGAAAATAGTATTAAAACATTCAAGGGGAAAATTTTTAACGTTATCATAGCCCAAGTCGGTCCTTGTGCATCCAACTTCTTCACATCAATAACTTGTAATTTGCTTAATAATCCCGTAGTTTCTATTCACTTTCAGGTCTCATCAATTTTCGCTGACAAAAGTATTGGTAATTTAGTTAAAGTAGTTGTAGTCCGTATCGTTTTAATTGACTATAATGATCCAGACTTAGAAATTTTACATAACGCTGATGTTACGTTACGAAACTTTTGTAAATGGCAACGTAAACACAATCTAGATAACGATACGCATCCTATTCATCATGACGTGGCAATACTGGTGACACGGAAGGATATTTGTGCTCGACAGAATTCACCTTGCAACACGCTAGGAGTTGCACACGTTGGTGGTATGTGCCAAACCGATCGAAGTTGTAGCGTTAACGAAGATAATGGAATCAGTTTGGCGCATACCATTACCCACGAGCTTGGCCACAAGTAAATTTGAATTTTCTCTGAAATTGTGTCAACCACCTAAATAATATTAATCTTCCCTCTGCTTACAGTTTTGGAATGTATCACGATACCGAAAAAATAGGATGTCATCGTAGATCGGGGCACACGCAACATGTAATGACACCATCATTCGAAGCAGACACAGTCTCCGTTGCTTGGTCCCCATGTAGTCGTCGCGACATTACCAACTTTTTTGAGTAAAGTATTTATAGCTACTTTTTTTCCGATTGTTTCCATCCATTTTGGAATTAAAACGCAATGTCATTTTTATTTGTAGTCAAGGTTTGGGCGAATGTTTGGATGATGAACCGGGAGATGAACGATATGATTATCCGGATCTACCACCTGGCGCCATGTATAACGCAGAACTTCAGTGCCATCTAGAGTTCGGTAAAGGAGCAGAAGTGTGTACTCCACTCGATGAAATTTGTTCGAGATTGTGGTGCGAAGTTGATGGTATGTGTATTACGTCTCTAAAACCTCCAGCCACTGGTACACATTGTGGAAAACATATGGTAATTTTCATAATAAATGTATTAACTAAGATCAAGTGTTTAAGTCGGAAATATTTTTCAGTGGTGTCAAAATAAAGAATGTGTTCCAATCAGTGAAAAAGAACCAGTAATTGCCGGTGGATGGGGTGACTGGAGTGAATGGAGCGAATGTTCTAGAACATGTGGAGCGGGTGTATCAATTCAAGAACGTAAATGTAACAACCCCGAACCATCCTCTGGAGGTGCCTACTGTATTGGAGAACGTCGCCGTTATCGAATGTGTAACACCCATCCATGTCCAGAAGGAGAACCTGGTTTCAGAGCTGTACAATGTTCAAGTTTTAACAATCAAACATTCAAAGGCAAAAAATACGAGTGGTTGCCATATTTTGAAAAAAGTAATAATTAGTTAAAATTGTTTTTGATTAAAATTATAAAACAACGTCCCTTTCAGGCGAACCTTGTGAATTATATTGTTCCGATGTCAATGAAACTGTGATCGTACCTTGGGGTAGTTCGGCGAAAGATGGGACTCCGTGTAATGTTGGCACCAGAGACATTTGTATATCAGGTGTTTGTAAGGTTGGTACGAATTTTTTGATTTGAAAAATGATTGGTACGAGATGATATGTAATTTTGTTTAGAAAGTTGGATGCGATTGGGTAATTGGATCCGATGCTAAGGAGGATCGTTGTGGAATCTGTAACGGAGACGGAAAAGACTGTGATTCTGTTAAAGGTATTTATGTGAAGCAAGCACATGGTGCTGGTTATAAAGAAATTGTTGTGATTCCTGCCGGTTCACGAAATATCAGAATTGAAGAACTTGATTTTTCCAAAAATTATATCGGAATCGGAAGTGCAAGTTCGTCAAAATTTTTTCTCAACGGAAATTGGTAAGAATTATTGATATTCTTTCAGCAAGAACACCTTTGAATTACTTGAAATTTTTAATAGGGAAATAACTGTATCTGGCGAATATAAAATAGCTGGAGCTGAGGCCCTGTACGAACGAGACAATGAATGGGAAAAAATATTGATTCCAGGACCCATTCACGAGGATATTTTGATATTTGTAAGTGTTGATAATGAAATAAATTCACGAAAAAAAAAACAACTAATTAATTTAAATGCCATTTGCTAGATGATATCTCGTGGTAAAAATCGTAACCCTGGTATCCAGTACGAATATACGGTAGCAAAGAAGAACACAAGTCTCCCCGAACAGTTTGATTGGCGAATGACCGACTGGACACCATGTTCAGTTACTTGTGGTGGTGGAATACAACATCGGATACCATTGTGTGTTAATGTGATAACAAATATTGAATCGCCACCACCTTGGCCCTGTCTAGGTGACGAACGTCCCGAAGAAGATACCAGAGCCTGTAATACGGAACCATGTCCAACCAATTGGTGGATTGGTCCGTGGCAACCTTGTCCAGTTACTTGTACACGAAAAGTTGGTATAAAAAATGTTTAAATTTTCCTAATAATAATTCTGTAATCTGGTTTTCTTGTGTTTAGGGTGAAATACATTACAAAACTCGTACTGTTATTTGTGTGGATCATCGAGAAATTGCATTGGATGATAAACATTGTGAAAAGACACGAAAACCGAGGGAACGAGAATTGTGCCGAAATTTACCAATATGTTCGGAAGAACGTCGTTGATAAAATAGTGATATCTTGTATTCTACTATTTTTTTCTTTTTTTTTCATAAATAAAAAAATATAATAACATATTTTTTTACTGACACTGCTACTCATATTTTTTATTAAAATTTATTTAACATTTTCTTAGGCATTAATTATTCTCAAAATCATTATTGTACAAATAAATAAAATTTTTAAAAAATTATTTCTTTATTGTTTAATAAAAACCTATTTGTTTTACTCTATTAAAATAAATATATAAAAAAATAACACTGGTAAACAACAAAATAATTTTTTTTGCACTCTAAATTTTGTAAAATACCTTTATTAGTCATACAAGAAATGTATATACTTTGTTTGGATTGACTCTGGTTCTTGAGATAAACGACACGACAGTAATTGGAAAGAAGTTTAATAATATACCCTCATAAACTGTATTAATTTTAGTATCCGCAACCAAATTTCGTTTTTTATTGCCGTAGTAAGTAGTAGCAATCACAGTAATCCAATATGAAAGCTAAAAGCTATCAGTTTGTGTCCTATTTTAAATACAATTGTCATTTTTTCCTCGAAAAATATGAGCTTGTCGCGTAAGTCTTGTGTAAATGATCATGGGCGTACCCAGGATTAAACCTAGAGGGGGGCAAGTGTTAAGTTAGGTTGTAACTAGGGATGGCGGCCTTTCAAAAATAATCGGTTTTCGGTTATTTCGGTTTAACCTTACGGTTATAACTGCACTAAATAACTTTTTTTTTCTTTTTTTAGGAAAAACAACACTTTTAGAAACACATTTTCATTTTACAATTATATCTATTTTTAAAGGATGATAATTTTCGTACCGTAATAACCATAACTAGCTAAATGTATTAGAATTTTAAAGAAATTAACATAATTTTTTTTTAAACAAGTTATCAGACAAACATAAATTTTTAAATTTATTTTATTTCAAAAAATATTTGCCCGATTTTATTCTCTGGTTATTGATTAAAAAAAGCGTCAAGAAAATAACCGGAATAAACCGGTGAGGTGAAACAGAAAAGCCGGCTTTAGGTTATAACTGGTAGGTTTTTCCTATCCCTTGTTGTACCATTTTAGTACGGAAAAGGCAGTGTGGTAACCCTAATAAAAAAAAATTATATATGAGCATATATAATTTTGTTTCGTTTTATCACTTTATAACCATTTAATTTTTTTTTTGCTTCTAAGGGGGGGGCAGCTGCCCCCTCTGCCCCTCGCTGGGTACGCCCATGTAAATGATCTTACCAGTTTTTGTTATTTGGCAAATTTTATCAACAATAACATAGAAGAAAAATCACTGAGTTTGTAAAACAAATGTACCAAGCACTTCGAGCTAAATCTTATACAGAAAAATAAGTATTGGGTGTCCAATATAGTTTGTAAGTCATGTGTGTAATCTCGGCGATACTAGCGTGAAGGCGGACGTAAAAGGCTTAAATTTGGAGTACCAATGAAATGGACTGAGCCAACCAATCATTTTAACGATTGTTGCTTTTGTGCAGTAAAAGTGAAGGGTACTAACCGGTATAAAAAAGAAACGTCAAATCAATTTGCATTTTTTACATAGACATTTGGATAGATTCTCGGACAACCTAGGCGATTACATTGAAGGACAAGGCGGACGGTTCCACCAGGGCATAAGAACAATGGAGGGAAGATACCAAGGCCGATGGGATCGCCATATGGTGGCATACTATTGCTGGACTTTAATTAGGGATTGTCCTGAGCAAAAACACTGTCGAAAATCCCCCCGAAAAAGCTTTTTGTGATGTAATTTGTGTAAGAAGTATAAGTTTTAAGTTTTTATATCACTATTATGTAGCCAACGATAAAAATAAATATTTCGATGCATATCAATTTTTTTTATTTTCTGTTTTTCAAACAAATTTTACTATGTTCAATAGTCTTTATCTTATAAACTAGAGTCAATTTGACGAATCTGATATTTTTCTCGTATTCAGCATGCTTAATTTACACAAAATTGACTACTCTTTACCAGGGCGCAAAATGGCTGTTTACCAGTATAATTTTTTATACAGACAAAAAAAGGGGTTCATTAATAGATATCGATATATCAAGGTATCGGTATTTCTTGATAAACATATCGATTTTTAAATTTCGATATATCAGAACATCGATCGGTATTTAATTCTGAGTATCAAAAGTTAATATCAGCTGAGTTGAAGTCATTTAATGAAGTAATCTCGCCTGTTTACACAATCACTGCATTGATTTCGAATCTTTCCTTCGAATAATAAATGAATTATTAATACAAATCAGTGTACAGGCACGGCTCCAACTCGCGATATTTGCACTTATCTTCAATTTCCATGCACACTTTGTAAACGTCATCTAGAATATTTCTTTTCACTTCATCTGTTGATTTTCTACAACAATTTTTTTTATCTATTAACTCTAATTTAGCTCTAATTTACTTGTATATTATTTTGCACTTACCGAAAAACATAATGAAACATTTGAAAAAAGAATCCTCTAGCATTAAAATCCTCATTGAAGTAGGTGCAAATATGATTTAAAGCACAATAATATTCCTTTACGCCAGATCTAAAAAAAAAAAATTCAAAATGCAATGGTCTGTACCCTATCGAGAATTAAAGCTTGCTTACATTTCTATCATTTCTAATAAATCGCTAAGTAAATCTGACGATATACTCCGCTTTCTACGACGAAACGCATGCATAGGTTTATGCGGCAAATCCCACGCAACTTTAAATCCGAATGCATGTGCAATAATTGTTGTATATGGTAATACTGTATCCTTAATGTCCATTCGAAGCTGAAATTTAAATAATTTATTTTTAAAATTATAATATTGAGAGAAAACAAAGTTCTTGGGTGAAAATACATTTCTACTTTTAAGTCCAATTTAATCATTAAATAACAACTATATATAAATAAAAACTATATTCTATAAAATTTATAACAAAATTTTACAAATTAATTCGTAAGAATGTATTTAATTCATTCCTTTGCGTCACATATCTACCATGGGCGCCCATATGATGGATTCCAGGGGGGGGCCGAAGGGTGAAAAGTGAACTTCCGGAGAAAATTTCGGCACATTTTTTTTTCGATCCTTTTTTCCCCCCACAAATCGCGAGGGCTATACTATATATAACCCACAAAAAATACCATTAACGACGTCGTTTTGCTCTCTTCGAACTCCTTTTTTCGAATTTTCTTCTAATCCTGGCTAGCTAGGGGGGGGGGCCATGGCCCCCCCCTGCCCATAGGTATGGGCGCCCATGATATCTACAATTTTCATTAAAAAATTGATAGCAGTCAAAAACACTTTTCTTAACATAGTTGCTCTGAGAAGGTCAGGTACAAAAGTATGTCTCAAAAAAATTTTTTTCTTTTATCAAAAGTTAAATAATGCATTAATATTCTTCAGTGATTATATTTGTATACCACTTGTTGTTTTTATTTTTTAATTTCCGCGCACTTATGTTGTAGTAATATAAAAACATTGTTGAGAAAGCGTTGTAAAAACGTTGTAAAATGATGTTTATAAATTATATTTCAAAAACGGCGTGATGCATAATTTTTATTTCTTATTAAATATGGTTTGTAACTTTGTATTTTATAACATATTAAATTTTTATCAAATTCCTTTGACACGTTTTCATTTTATTCAAAAAAAAATAGTTTTTCCATAAGATCCCGTGTTAAAATTACAAAACTTTGAAATCGTTTTTCTGAAAATTGGGGTGGTCAATTTTCTTTTCGGTAAGGGCTCGTATTATTGGTATTGAATCAAATAAATATCTAGAGAAGTTTTGTTAAAATCCTTTGAATAAATCGTTTTATCGACCAACTACCTTAAAGTATTAAGACGGCCAATACAAGATCACTAATACTGTCAGTACTTACTGAAAAAGATAATGAATCGATACTAATGAATCAATACTGACAGGTTTGCTGATCATGATCAGGCCCGTCTTAATCCATTTGGCGCTACGAAAAAGCACAGTAGTTACTTACGGTAAATCTAGTAGCATCTCCAAACACTAATTCCCGTTTAACTCGTCTATGACTCATTACAAATGTAATATTCATATTTACAAACACAACAAATAATATCTTCCTTAGATTCATATTTCTTATTTCTTCTAATTATCTTAATCCATGTTTTCAATTGAATGTTTTGTCTGTAACTGTAATACATCATTCGAAATAGGAAAAGATATTTCTAAATGAAAACAAATAATATACTTATTTGGAGTAAAAAAGATAATATATGCATTTTTTTCTGTTCTTAATTTAAATATTAAATACATATTATTGTTGAAACGACATACATATATTTAAATATTCAAAAAAATTCACATTTCACAGTTATTTCTACAACGACGTTAATTGGTAGGATTTATAAAATTTGATTATGCATGCATTGTCACAAAGACATTTTCAAATATTTAGATAAATTAGAGCACATTTGCATTTCAATTTTAAGTAGTTGAAAAGAAATGGTTAAATATATGAATGAACATAGTCCATTCATTATTAAAGGTGTTATGTTTTTTTAAAAAATTACAGTACAAGCTCTCAATAATGCCTACATCTCGGTAAGGATCCTCCCACTTGCACCACACAGTCTTATTCCCAACGGGATTTTCAAACGCTTCATCCAAGTTTAAAAACATATAAGTACTTGTGCTATTTTTTCAGGTGTAAAAAAATTTTTGAATTTTGGTAAGTATTGTGAAAAAAATGTGTTTTTTTTTAAGATTCCAGGTATGGGACGTGTTTGACTGAAGAACTCATCCAAAGACTTGAAACTTTCAATATTTTCATAAAGTTTCGTAAAATCAGGATGTTTTGTTCGAGAGTTATCGGCCGGACACATATATACATGTACATATATAGTTCTGGTCTTTATATTTCTTATAATATATAACGCAATGGCCAGATTATTCATATAATTTTAAAAAAAAGATAGACTATGAATTTTCTGTATAGGTATTCCTCTAACTCAGTGTTTTTCAACCTTTTTCATGGCGCGACCTCCTAGTATGGGAAAATATTTCGTGACCCCCCTAGTATAAAAAAATATTTCGCGACCCCTACCCTCTGCTATTTCTAACTTTTATTTTTTTTATTTTATGTTATAAATATCGAATCCGTTCATCATTATTGATTATTTTCAGTTAGGTGTCAATTAAATACGTAACAAAGGACTTTAAACCAGGCATATTTTTATATCAACATCGAAGTTGACGACTTATAGTAGCTTCTGAACGCGCGCGTGTCTTGTGTGAGCGAGACATAGCGCAACGTGATAAGCGCTGCGTGGAGCATCAGGCAAGTAAAGGATGACACTTTTGAATTCTTTGAATTATAAATTGGCCAATTGACTTTGAATTGTGTTTAAATTTACTTAATTGACTTGTTTGTAGTTGCTCACTGTCTTTTATTGTCTAATATCCAAAATTCTGTGCTCATTGTAATTGTTGAAAATGGATGAGTTTCTGGAAAGACATGCACAACCGTCAACTTCAAGTTCCATTGAGAGTAGTCAAACGAAAGTATGAAACCATCATATTAATATAACCTTTAATTAACCTTTTCTTTATTAAATATTATATATTGAACTAGAGGGGATTTATTGTTAAGGTAACTGCGACCCCCTTAAAAAGGCTTTGCGACCCCCAAGGGGTCGCGACCCACAGGTTGAAAGACACTGCTCTAACTTAAGGATGTATATGTATATAGTCAAATTGAGTACTACATCTAAAATTTTTTGAAAATTAATCATAATGTTAAATTATTACTAGAAACACTTATTTTATGAATTAAGATGTGTACTGTATAAAAAAATTATATCAATTAATAATTTTTTTCTATAAAATAAAGAGTTAATTTGACTATGGTTGATACTGGATTTAGCACCTATCGGAATTATTATTTTGACAGTTGACGTATAGAGAATGTTCCATTTAGAAAACATTGTGTGACGCAATGCATTTTCTTTTTTTTTATTAAAAAAACTAATTTTTGTTAAATTTTATTGCAAAACTAATCTTTTAATTGCATCTAAAAGCAATTAAAAGGTTAAAATTTAAAAAAATTAGTTTTTTGTGCAAAAAAAAAAAAAAATGCACTGTGTCGTCTGTGTTTCCTAAATGGAAAACGTTCATTATATGTTTGTCGTCGAACCACATTTGTCGTCGAAAATGGTGGGCACAGTTTTTTGAAATAATGTCAAAACCGCGTGGTTCCGGCTTCTAATTTTTATTTTAATTTTTACCAAAAAGATAGGCCGGTGAGTTCGATTTTTTTTTCATTAAAAAATAATACAAAGTATAAGGTTCATAAAACTATTTTTTCTTCTCACGAAAGTTGGATAAAACATGATAAATTTTACAAATTTATTCGTAGCTAAGCTACTTCCGGCTCAAACAACACACTAAATGAGAACATTAACATTAATTATTTCGTTTAATTTGTCCGTGACATACAATTTTCTTTTTGCTAATCGGTGCAGAATCGTGCATTGTTTAACATATTTCAAACTCAATGGAACAAGTTGGAATTTTCTTTTTTTGTATACATCCTTAAACTGAAATCTTGTAAATTAAAAATTACATAAAAACTAAACAAATAAAGACATTGTGACAATTATTTTTAAAAAATTATGTTGATTCAGTTTTCAGTATTTATTATACTCATATTTATGTCAACTTAATTATCGCTTTGGAAATATAACGGTTTATTATCGTCTTCTTTTAAAAACAATTGTCAAGTTTGCATCATTTGTCTCTTAATAGTTCTAATTGTGTGACTCTTGGAATCCGGGAACTCTAAATGATGTTAATTTATTTTAAATTTTTTCTTATTTTTTACTTAACGCTAGTGATGTATTGTTTCCAAATTTCAATACCGAAGAAATTTTTCAACTTTCGTCATAAACGTTCTTTAGGTTTTACGGAAGAAGTAAGCTTCATTCAGGTATTGGCAATAATTTTAAATAAATACACTTTCAAAGTGCAAGCTTTATTTTTGAAAATTCTCTGGTTTTTTTTAGTATATATTTGGTATTGGTTTACCCATTGAATTACAACAACAAAGTATTACAATTGGAGCCGTGGCAAAATGCACCTATGAACTTCCAAAAAATAGCTCCTTTTTTACACAACACACTGAAGTCGTATCGCTACGACGAAAACAGACCTCGGTATTAAATCGTTGGAATATTTACGATATTCTTTCTATTGTAGCAGAGAGGTAAAATGTAAATGTAAATTTCAATTTAATTTTTAATAAATACCTTGAATATTTTTAGTTTAGGAATTGGAGGCAAAGAATGTATTTTGCAAGCTATTTGCCAAATCGCTGAAATACCGTTTGATTTAAATCATAGTATATTCGAGGAACTTTTACATCTTATTTTTACGTGAGTCCTTTATACAACTTGTTTTTTTTTTTTTACTCTTTACTCATATGTATACTGAATATTTTAGACCTTCATCTACATCAGAGACACTACAAAATCATTCTGATAATGAATATTTAGCTGCTGAAGAATTAGGAAAGAATGGAGTGGAATGTAAAAAGGTTTTTTCTAATTGTGAAATTAACTTTGTAGATATATTTACGAAAGTAGGTTCAAAAATTTTTTAGATAATGGTATGTAGTCATGTAAAATAAAAAAAATTTTGACGAAATGTAACTTTTTTATTATATTTCAATTCTTTTTATACATTTTTTGAGGTGCAGTGTTTATATAAATATTTAAATATAAATTAATAACAGACTTTGAAATCAAAAAACATTAAAAGAATTCATTTGAGAAATTTTTCCTAAGAAAATATTTCGAGGAACGATATTGCTGGAGGAAATTTTGGAAGTACAATTTCTTTGCAGGGTACTTTTAACCTATCATTTAAAAAAATATAATAAAAAATTCCCTGAATGTAGCAATGTTTTTTACTTAGTTTTATTGAACTAAAAGTCAAGTAAGTTTTAGTTTAAAAGTTAAAACTAATAGTTATTCTTTTCCTAAATTTTCTTTTCCTTTTTTTTTTTTTTTTTTTGCTCATCAACTCTATTATTTTTGGAGAAAGACATTTTTTTAAAAAATTGACTGCCTTAAGCATTTATTATATTTTAGTTATTCTGCATGCCGTTTATGTACCTGTACTTCATGTACCTTAAATAATTTCTTCCATTTTTGGATTTTTCCCCCTTATAGATCATTTTTGAAGGAATTTTTACTGATGTTCCGGGGGATTTTGATGAATTAATTTGGCAATACTGTCCACCATCTTATAATACAGTTACTGCCAAGGCAACCTACTATTAATAACGATATTGTGTTTTTAGCACTGAGCAGTGAATCGAACATGTTAACATATGTTTCCTAGAGATACCACAGGCATTAAATTTTGAAGCATGACTCCATTTTAGTAAGCCCAAATTGTAACTACTGAAACTTGTTTATATAAATATTAGATAAACCATTAAATTAATGGTTTGAACGCCATTATAGTAATCCCATCATTCGATTTTTTTGCTCACATCAGTCAATTTTTTGGCTTCAAATTCTTAATGTATTTGTAATACACAGCATTGCATTAAATTTTGAAGCATGACTCCATTTTAGTAAGCCCAAATTGTAACTACTGAAACTTGTTTATATAAATATTAGATAAACCATTAAATTAATGGTTTGAACGCCATTATAGTAATCCCATCATTCAATTTTTTTGCTCACATCAGTCAATTTTTTGGCTTCAAATTCTTAATGTATTTGTAATACACAGCATTCTCTCTAGTCGATTTTCTCCTCAATGGTTTTTAGGAGCACAAATTTAATTTATAAGGATTTTCTTTAATTTTAAATCGTGTTTTATAGTTACTTATTGTTTAACATTTAACTAGGTTCTTACATTTCAACGAGGGGTTTCCCCTCTTCGGGAACCACCACTGATTTTAGCATATTTGAAAATAACGAATGTTTTTAAACAATGTTTAGATGTTGCAAATAAAAACAATAATAATATTTATAATAGTTTTATTTAATCACTTGGATGTAACAAAAAATTCAAAAATGGGAAATTACATTTTTTTATTATTTTTGAACAATATTTCGTTGACAGCGTGGCATTCTCTGGAAATGGTACCAAAATATTCGAGTACCTATTTACAGAAAGAAATTAAACAGTATTGAGTCAAGTCATGAAATTTCCAAAAATATTTTTCAATTACTTACGTAAACAATGTCACGAAAAAATCCTCCATCATTGTTTTCTCCTTAATTTTCTCTAATATTTGCGCTTCACATCTTATACTTTCAATGCATGTTTCACCGTCGAAACCAAATCTAGAATACATAAGCTCTACAATCGATTTGAAAACATTAAAAATTAATTGCAAAAATTTACATACGATTCTAAAAATCCAGCCAATGAATCATAGATCTCTCGACGTTGTCGATAATGTAAATGTTTCTTGTGTTGAGAACGGAAATAATTTGCCGATGGTAATTTAAATGGTAAATCACCTTCCAAAATTATATTCCAACCTGGTGGAACTTTTACCATTATTGCCTTCACAATGGATACTCTTAGCTATAAATCAAAATAAAAAATACAAGGATATATAATAATGTTTCCATAACATAGAAAGCATCAAGTTTGCCTACCGCAAAAGTACTGCCTTCAGGAAAACCGAGAATGTAACGTTTTGGTCTATGCAACAATATATCCCGAGCATTTCTATCAACTCTCGTCACTTGAAAATGGCAACAATTACAACACATTAACAACAAAAAAGAAAAAATTATGTTAGACATTTTTATCTCATTTCAATACTATGTTAAAACATGATACTTCCGTCCATTATTGGTCTAATTGTGCTTCTTATTGCCTTATTCAATTATCACTTTTTGAAAAGTAAAATTAACGGTACAGCTAGTAATTGTCGGTGAGTGATATGAACCAAAATTCTAATGAAATGCAACACAGTAGGAAAGAAGAATTGGTTTCAAAACTAGAACACATTTTACATATTTACATGTTAATTGTAGCTGAATAGAAATTCGTTTTTGAATAATTAGAGAATACGTAATATTTAAAATTCAAGTAATAATATTAGCTTATAATTTTATTTAACTGGTAAATTTTCGTTAGATCATAACCATGAAATTAATAATTTTTATTGTTGCAGTTATTTGTACAAATGTTTGTTGCATATATTCCTCGTCAAGAGGAAAACGGTCCCTAATATATCCTCCTGGTGGATCAAAGATTCAAGTAAGTTATATATTTACATTAATATTTCATTATTAGTACACAAAACTTTTTTAATTCATTAAAAAAAAATATTTTCAGTTCATCATGGGTTTTGGTTTACCGGTAGCGTTACAAGACACAAGTGTTACGCTTGGTACAGTTTTTAAATGTAATTATAGGGTCCCGACCAACAGTTCGGATATTGTACATCGTAAAACATTAATTAGTATCGCTGGTGATCAACAAAAATCACAATCGTTGATAAATCGATGGGATATTTACAATGTTTTAACTAAAACATTCGATCAGTAAGAAATATCAAATTTACATTTTCTCATTCATTTTTAGTTTAATTTGTTAGAAGGTAATATTGTTTTCTTCCAGTTTTGGTTATTCTGGAAAATCTTGTATCATGAAAGCCATTTGCCAAGTAGCTTCAATTCCATTCTATAATAATGGTTTTGAAATTATGGATAATTTAATGCATGTATTTTTCACGTAAGTTTTCTTAACTTTAAATAAAAAAATAATGTTCCACAAATTTTATAAGATGTTAAGTTCTTCATGCAAATTTCGATAAATCAAAAGTAGTTTATATATACTAGGTATATATATATATATATAGGGTGTTAGTGAATAAGTGCGAAAGATTTTAACAGGTGATTGCTGAGGTTCTTTTATTTAAAAAAGTTCATATAAACCCAGGTCCGAAAACGCTTAGTTTCCAAGATATAGGGTGTTCAGTTTCTCGTCTTTTTTAATATTTTCCTAAATATTTCAAAACCGTTTTGATATATTGACACAAAATTTGGAACACACTATGACAGGATAAATGCCCATATTCTGAAGTAGACAGAATATTTTTACTCAAACCAGTGGCGTCCGTACAGCAATGTAATGACATATTTTTTAAGAAAAAAAGGCACCCCAATGATTTTTTCCAATTTGAAAATGTTTTTTCAAATGTCCCATAAACTGTTGACAAAAAAGACCTCTTAGTATTTTGTCGCATATGTAGCCGTTTTCAAGATAAAAAATAATTTCCAGTTACTGTTTCTACCACAAAACCGGTATGGGGTATCTAATAGCCCATCTACTTTGTATCTTGGATACTAAGCGTTTTCGGAACTGGGTTTATTGAACTTTTTTATATGAAAGAACCTCAGCAATCGCCTGTTAAAATCTTTCACACTTATTCACTAACACCCTGTATATATATATATATATATATATATATATATATATATATATATATATATAAACTGTAATCATTGGTTTATTATATACTAGGTACATAATTTTCTAGAAAGATCTGCTATTGAATACGTGACAAAAGTATCTTGTGCTTATTGTCATTTTATGTTCAAATTTTGTTTTTCTTAAATGTGCATTACTTTTATCATAGCTTTAAACCTTAAAGACCAGCTTGTACAGTGCAAAATGTAAAAAAAAATGTTTCAGACCATCCAGCACCAACGAAAATATCAAAAACTATCCTGACAACGAATATTTGGCAGCAGAACAAATTGGTAAGACTTTGGAAGAGGCTGACTGCAATAAATATTTTTCTGATTGTGATTTAGATGTATTAAAATTGTTTACCAAAACAAAAAATGGAACGTACAAAGAAAATTAAAATTGATATTGTAATTTTGTTAATTTTTTATTGAAATAAATTAAATACAGACGTTTGACATGTTGAATATAATTTTGAACAGTCTTGTAAATGAGTTGAGGCTTTATTAAAATGTAGGTAGTCACCATCAGTTGCATCAGGATCAGGATTCCATCTGTTATAAAAAAGAAAACAACAACGACTTGAATAAAAAAAAATTAATTTCTGACTCAACGGTTGCATGTTTTTTGCAGCCGCCTTATTTTTGTATCGAGTAAATTGGAATATAGAAGAAATTATCATGTTCCCTTTTAAGAGGAAATTTACTTGAGATCGGATCAAAAAATCGATTTTTTTGCAGAAATTGATAGCAAATTATGTGTAGAATATGTACTCAAAGTGATTTTGCTGAAAGTAATTAAAAAAAAAAGATTATTGCACATTAACCGAATCCATTTTTCCATAAGAAAAAAAAAAGAAAAAAAAACCTGATTTACGCGATAATGAGTATTAAATATAAAATTTTTAAAATACACGTTTATATATATATATATATATATATATATATATATATATATATATATATATATATATGTATATGTATATATATATATATATATATATATATATATATATATATATATATATATATTTTATAATATCTCGAAACTACGTTTTTGGAACTGGTGGACACGATAACTCAAAAACTATCCGACGGATCCTTTTTTTTCATTTTAAAGATAATTCAATTCTCCGGTACTTATACCTAAGTCCGATGCACTTTCAATATATTTTTTTTTAAATTTTACTTTAAAGAGCGAAAAAAGGGTAAAAATCGTAATCAAAAGTTCACACGCCCGCCAGTTTCTTGTTCAGCAATTTATTGATATTATCGGTACTATTCATATTCATATTCATATTTTATAAATCTTTTTTGTTTTTTGATTCCAGTGGTTTATTATCGGCGCTATGATGTTCTCCAATAAAGCAAATTTTTTCCGATCGTCAGAGTGCACTATCTATAAAATAGACAATTTTTCATATTTTTCCTTAAATTTTTTTTTTTTTGTATATTTTAATACTTAATCGCTTAAAATAATTTTTTTCACTTAAATATATGTACAAAATTTGAAATATTTGCTTCCGTCTTTAAGAAAAAAATCCAGAAAAATACATAATTTTTAGTCTATCTCAAGTTAACCCTCTCTTCTTAAATAATAAATTCATACCAATTTCTGAAAAACATATTTTCCAATTTTCAATTTACTTACGTAAAAATTACTCGCATCAACGCTTCAACAAATGTCCCTTTTTCTGTTTTTGACGCTTGACTCACCTCACACAACGCTTTTAATATACAAGCTCTACCATCCAATCTTTGCCTATATAAGGAAAACATACAATACTGAAAGGCTAAAGTAATAAAAAAAATATTCTTATTACTTACGCATTAAGAAATTTTTCAATCTTGATTAATAAATCCCTTCGTGTTCTACGATGAATATGATGAAATTCTGGTCCATTTACGGCATCATAATAGTTTGATGGTGACTGTTTTTGATAATAATGTTCTTTAAAATAATTATTTTTGATTTTCCATAAATATTTATCATTGTACAATGTCGGTGAAGCATATGTTTGTGGTTTTACATAGTAATAAATAGGTTTCTTTGTTACGTAAGTAGTGTACTTGCTGTATTTAAAATGACTGTTCGACGGAAATGATTGTTGAATTTTATTTGCTGTTTTAACATAAATTGGTTTTAATTTTGTTTTATTATCTTTACGTCGATGTATGGCTTCAGCTTTTTTACGTAATACCGCATACGGATCATGAGGTAATTCCCAAGCTAAACTGGCAGTTAAACCGATCGTAAAAATGTTTCCTTGGAGGGCAAACGTGGGCATTGTTAAACAGTAAACTAAAATAAAATAATTAAAATAAAATCGTTCGTTATAAATAGTTTCACCTTTTCAAATAGGGTTAATAAAAATTATTTTAGAATTAATTTTAGTGCTTTAAGTTACTTAAAGTGGTTAAATTAAATATATCAAAGTAGTCCAACAAAATTTATATATTCCAACTTTCTGATACCTTTGAAAATTTAACACTTTCTTAAATTTCACTACAACAGATTTTTTATTAGGACCGGACTTAGTTAAGTGGGGGGGTGCGCAGGCAATACAAATGAATAATTGTCAAAATCAATTTTCATTCCACTCTAATTTTCTAATTTATATCTACCGAATTATGTTCAATGATGAAGTTATTCAAACTATTTTAAATACGATTACTATTAGTGATCAATGATTTCAATAAATCGACTAAAGGGAAATTGAACCTGCATTTGCCGCATTTGCCTTCACAGGCATTTATTAATTGTATCGGTTATAATGTCCAAGTTACCAGTTCACAAATTGTCAAAAACAGATTCTATAAAATAGTTATATACCTACAAAAAAAAATTATTTCCAAGCTTTTTGTTAAAGTTTATTAAAACTAAAGTTATTCAAGTGCAACTTATATTTATCTTTTTTTAATTTCAATATTATCTAGTACTTATGAACATTACGAAATATGGCGAATTTTGTTCGTATTTAAACATACGTTAATATTCATATGCTCACTATTAGGGTTGATTCACATGATAGTACCCACCACATTTCATTCTTGGTTCTGTCTCGGTCCGATAAAATGTTTTTAAATAAAAACAAATGAGTTTATTCACACTATCAACACCAGTTCAGCTCCAGTCCAATTACAGATCAACACCAATTCATTCCAAAGAATATTTTGCTTGTGATTGAGCTTATAATATATTACATTACAAATTTAACGTGATTTTACCAGACCGAGACTGAAGCGAGAACGAACTGTGATCGGCACTATAGTGTGAATCAACTCTTAATGGTCAAACTTGAACACACTATTTATTTTGGTACATATGACCCAGTCATTGTTTTAATTAAAAATCACATGAATTCGAGTCCCGGCTGAATCTGACCCAGGATTCTTAATATCCTTACCACTAAAGCGCTTGACTAGTTATCAAAAATTCTTAGTTTGAGTTTCAGTCGATCCATTTTCATTAATCTACTTAATAAATTTCTAACACTGACTGACTGACTGACAGATAACGCACAGTCTAAACCGTTGGGTTTAGAAGAATGAAGTTTTGCATAGGAGTTCACTATGTAATGTAGGTGAGCACTAAGAAAGGATTTTTGAAAATTCGTCCTCTAAGTAGGTTTAACGGAGGATGAAAATTTGTATGTAAATTCGTTATTTTTGAAGTTAGTGGTATATAAAATCTACTTATTAAATTTCTAACACTGACTGACTGACTGACAGACAACGCACAGTCTAAACCGTTGGGTTTAGAAGAATGAAATTTTGCATAGGAGTTCCCTATGTAACGTAGGTGAGCACTAAGAAAGGATTTTTGAAAATTCGTCCTCTAAGTAGGTTTAACGGAGGATGAAAATTTGTATGTAAATTCGTTATTTTTGAAGCTAGTGGTATATAAAAATATGTTACTATGGCTATTAAAATTAATAATATCTTATTTACTGAATAAGAATGAAATTTCTATTTATAAATAAAAGTCATTTTTTTCTGGAAATTTATTCCTTAAAGGGTTAAAACAGAAAATGCAAGTTCATATAGGAAGTTCGTCACTTTTGAAGTTAAAAACGTGGATATTGATTTAGGCTTTTGTAAAACATTAAAAGTGAGCAGAAAGTGAGTACCTAATAAAAAGATGATGTCGATGGGAAATCCCATCGGGCATACGGCTAGTCACTATATAATTTTTTTACAGTATTTATATCATTAAAATCTATTCTCTGTGGAACTTATGAAATACATATTTATTCACAACAGTAGTAAAGACTTACCTAACTGAAATGAACTTCCTTCAGGAAAGATGAGATATCGACGTTTTCTTGATAATATTCGTTCATTTTGTTCCAATAAATCTACCGTATTATTTAAATTGTCATTTATTGTTGAATAATAACTTTCATTATTACTAACAAATGAAGTGTTATTAATATCCATAGAATAATTATACCCAAACCATTGGCCGATGATAAATATTACTATTATTATAAACTTATTACTCAAATATCGTTCCATATTTTATATTGCAATTAATAATGCTCTCCACCTATATGTGACAGAATTTAAAATGTATTTTCAAAATAATTTAACAACTATTGTCATAATATTCTATTGAACCAAGAATCTTGATAATTATAAAATTGTTTTTGTTTACTAATTTTATTATCATTGAATGTCGTCTCTTCAAACACATTATTATAATCCGTTATTATTTAACAATTTCATGCTATATTTACAGTCTGTCTGTATGTGCCTCCACATGTAATATTATATTTTATGTAATAATTATCACTCTAATTTCATTGTTATTTATCATAATAAATTGCTACTGAATAATAGATTTAGTGTTTGTTCGATATTATGGGTGCATTTCGTCATTTTGATATTCGCTTCAGACCAAGTTTAATAAAGGCCACATATTTTACCTTAAAAAGAGTCTTAAAATGAAACTGTTTTCAGTAATAATTATCTAAAAAAAAAGCGTAAGAGGTTTTACGATATTTTTTCAAAGATTTCAAAATAAAGTGTCGTTTGACAGTAACATCACTAGTAATTTTATTTTTATTATTTTGTAAAAACAGGTATATGGATATCGTAATTAGCACTCGCTTTGAAAAAACCAAGCACAGTATAAAAAAGTACCTACCTTTTCTTTAAAAAAAAAAAATAGTAAAATTATGTGCAAACAGCGTCTGAAAACTGATACATTTGTCTACAGCTTGGCCGCAATTGTCGAACTTCGTATCCTTCCAAACAGGAGATCATAATAAGTAAAACTATATTCTCAAAGCTGGCTAATATGCTGGCAATATTGGCTAATAACAATCGGTAAATGTTACGATCGAATCCCTTCGAAACTGAATCGAAATTTTTTTATTTCGAGGAGAAGTGTGATCGCAACTTTATTACGTAAGATTTTATTTCAGTATAGAAACTCCAAAACTACTCACTATATCAGAGATATTTCTCTAGCTAATTCAATTTTTAACTAGTTTCTGAACTCACGGTGCCGAAGCAAAAAATTAATAACCCTTTTTATTTTTTTAATTAATTTATTCCAACTTGGGTGACAGACAGGAGACCGCTGCTGTAAACTAATCAGCTCCTGAAAATTTAGAATGTGCACTGATGCTTTGGATACATCCGAATCCACAATTTAAAGGAACCGACAGGAACTTCATCCTAGTTGCAGGTTTCTATAATCGCTCTTTCCATTTTTGACACAATTGAAATCATCATATTAACTAAAAATCTGTTTTCCCAAAAGAGTTCCTAAATTTTTCTAACAAGAATCTAAAATTTACCGTAGGAAATACGAAATTCAACATTTTTATGGTAAAAATCAAAAATTTACCCTCAATTTAATACAATTCCATCAGTATATTCGTATAAAATTATTTAAATGATATTTTACAATATCTAAGACTGATATGAAAATTTATTTGCATGATACTATCAATATATCCAATTGTTTTGGGTAACAGAATCATATTATTCAATTGTTTTGGGTAATAAAAGAATAATGTTTTCAATTAATACACTTATTTCGTAAGGAACTCTTTTGTTGATACACACTATATTTACAAAAAGCCGTGAGCAGCGCGGCCCTATCACGGAAGTCGAATTTTTCCTTTCATCTTCGGTATTGAATGTCTACAAGCGAAATGTAATTGAATGTCTACACGCGATTTGTTATTTTGGTGGTTTTAAAACTGATGATGAGTGTTCGGTTGATCGGGGCTTTAAAAAAAGGTTTTAATTTTTTCTAGAATCTCAGTAAATTTCAATTTTGTGCCAATAGCAGTTAGCATGAAAAAAGCCAACACAATTCGTACGACGGCATTCCTACCCATGCTTATCTGCCAATTGCCTTTGTGTTTTATTTTTAAATATTAAAAAAGGAACTTAAATAGTAGGCCGTTACGAAGATATTCTTTCTTTCCAAAAAAATCCAAAATTTCCATTTTATAAATAATAAAAATCCAAAATTCCTATTTTATAAATAAACAGTGACTTTAATAACATTTTTAAATTACCTAATATTTGTGTATTGCATTTGTTATAAACGTAAGTTCATTTTTTTTTAATTTTTTTAAAATTACTATTCTCCTATTTGTATATAGAATAAAAATAATGCATTTAAAACACAGTTAACAATACCACTGAATTCCGATGTAAAAATGGGAGAAGTGGGGGGAAAAGTAATGTGGGATCCCTAAAAGGCACTAGCTGGATACTAACTCAATACACGTACAAAATTTCAGCCTTCCAGGTTTCCTTAGAGAGTCTCTAGACTTGTTAGAAAAAAAGCAAAAAAATTAAGGAAATATTGGCATAAAAATCGTGGGGGTAAGGGTTAAAAGTTAAAACCTCCAAAAAGCAGTGTCTTACTATTAGCTTAACCTGTACACAAAATTTTAGCCCTCTAGGTTTATTTGGGGAGATTTTGACCCGAACGAAACTGTCAAAAAACAAGAAAAATCATGTTCTTTTTGGTATAAAAATGGTGGGGGTAAGGGTTAAAAGCTGAGACCCCCTAAAGGCACCCCCCCCGATACTAACTCAATCCGAATACAAAATTTCAGCCTTCTAGGTTTTGTCTGGGTGACGTGTGCGAGTGGAACAAACTTCGAAAACGTCTAAAAAGCTTGAAATTGTACCTGAAAAATGGTGGAGGTGGGGGTAAAAGGCACAACCTAGGTACGAACTTTATCAACACACCAAATTTCAACCGTCTGCGTTAATTCTGAGGGGCTAGGGGCGTGTTATATCTAGCCAAAATACTTTTTCCCCCTCTACTCCCTCCAAATCATCCTAGGAAGCTTAATTTTGGATATGTTGTAGAAAATTGACCGAAACATTATTTCCAACCGGTTTGGAAAAGTTTTATTGTTTTACTGCCCCCCACCACTCCTTAAATATTGGGTCGGATCGAAAATTTCCCCAAAATTTGACCCCACTTTGATAGTATTGTTGTGCATCGGAATGAGCTCCACTTACCAAATTTCAGCTCTTATATCAGACATTTTTTTTTCTTCAGAATCGTGTTCTACGGGACCGAAAACGGATAGCGCCCCTACTCTCGCCTCTCGCCGTTCTTATCGTATAGGCTGTATAAGTCTAATTTTTTCAAGGAAAAATTCGACTAAAAACGAATAGAATAACAAATGATTTGCTTTATGAATAACCGAACTTTTCGACAATATCTTTTAATAGAAAATAACTGGAACATTTTATTTTATTTATTGGCAACAATATGGCCACATTATTCAATAAAAATTTATTTTTTAATTATTTTTTAATATCCTTTACAATTATCATAATTGTAAATTCACAATCGACAATTTTATCACGAAAAAAACGCTACGTAGTCTTCCCAGAAGGATCAAGTTTTTCTGTAAGGTCTACGATACCTTAATATTTCAAACTTTTAGGTAATATTTTTATATTAATTTCAGGCGGCACTGTGTATGACAATTCAAGTATATGAACCAACCAATATTTTCACCGAAGGATTAAATTGGGGTATTGCATACGATCTACCAAATGACACGCGAAATGATATTCTGCCAGAATTTAAAGGTCCTCGACCGGTTCTGATGCGAAGACGGCGTAGTGAATTATATAATAAATTTGAAACTTTAATGGATTCGTATGTATCATACAAAAAAGTTTTTATATATTTTTAAATTTTTTTTTTTTTTTTTTATTTTATAGAGCTGGAATTAATGGACGTGCTTGTGTATCTCGCACACTCTGTGAAGTGACACAGCGATTGTCTAAAGGGAATAATTTAATTGATGAGCTAATACGAATCATATTTCAGTAAGTTGATTTTATTTAAACTAAAACACCTTTGGGAATTTTTCAGAAAATCTGTTTTAATGATGGTGTTTAACTTTAGAATAGGCCAAAATATTTAGTTATGTATTTATACAGGTGATTTTGAATATAGTTACACTCTCAAAATAATTTATTTGTGCTCAAAGATTAAAAATTTATTTAACTTTCTTTTTAAATGAAATAAACATTTTTTGAATCAAAAAAAAACTTTTTTAAGATAGGTAATCATTAATTTTTTTTTTATTTAAAAAAAATTAAAGAGATTTGTTTCCATTTGCACTATGATGTAACTAACTATTTTTTTTTTTAGTTTTCCTCATGAAGATTTATCGGATGATGAACCTTCTATGCATCAGATGTACCATCTAGCATATAAAACAGGAATGGACGGCCTTAATTGTAACGAATTTTATAACGAGTGTCCATTTTCGTTACTCGATTTGGCTTTCAGTGGTTTTGAAACATATTAATTTCAGATGATGTAAAAAAAAATTGTATGAGAATTGGCAAATAAAAAAATTGATACTGATTTAATAGCGCTAATTTCTATTTACTCTTCTTCAACTTTTAATACCTAGAAACTTATATTTTACTTCTGCACATTGGCTAACAATATTTTAAAGACGAAAATAGAACGAATTGTCGAAATGGACTGTAATCTCAGAAAAAATTTAGGATACTTATTTCCTTAGCAAAAATCAACAAAACAAAGTTCTATCAACAAAACATGGTGACTACATTGTCAATGTGCTTTTATTTTTTTAAAAAAAGAATAATTCAAAAGACGGAAAAAAATAAAGGACACAATTATCTAGCTTTTTGAAGCAAACAAAAAAGGACTATTCTTTTAAAATATATACTTTATTCTTTATTTATTGATTTCAACAGGGTTACTTGTAATTACCGAACAGGTCACTTAATGACCCACAGGTCGCTTGCCATAAGTCACTCAAGTAAAATTTGATTTAAAAAATATAAAAATTTTATAACTCTTTGTAGGTTACATAACAATACAATAAGTCATTTTGAAATAGTATTTTAGCAAATAATTAACTTTTATTGGAACAGTAGACAGAGCCGGATTTACATAAAGGCACTTGGTACACGCGCCCTGGTATCTCCACACAATAGGGGCCTCCATAAAATTGATAATGAATTCCTCAAAACAGCAGTAGAATAGAGAGGATAAGCGCTTTTTTCCTTCTTTTTCTTTTGCTCATCAATTCTATTTTTCGGGAAAATTTGAAAAATTTTAAAAATTACCTTATTGTTTAGGAACGGCCTCCACAGGAGATGTGCCCAGTAACCTCGCCAATATAAATCCGGCCCCCCCAATATAAGACCCATTTTACTGTTTACAACCGAAGATAAAAATGTCGCATATAAACTATAATAATGATCAACTCATAGAGACCCCTAGTTGCGTCCTGCTCTAATAACGAATGAATCTTTTTCTGCAATTTCCAAAACAAAAACATTACATATTCTAAAAATAGAATATTTATGCTTTTTAATTAAATCTAGCAATTACTATAATTTTGTATTGTTTTTATAAATCAAGTCCCGCCCTTTATATATTGACTAATCGGGTCGGATATATTCGGATATAACCGATGAAAATTTGCGATAAATTTAAATGAATATACAATACAGTCAGTCAGTACTCGTCTATGTTGTCTGTGTGTAATTCTGTAGGGTAAATACATTTTATATATAGGTATAGGAACAACATCAGCATCAGAGGATATCATTTAGAAAATATTCTGCATGTTCTATATGTTTACAATCCCGACGTGTGTGTGTATAAAGTTCTCTCGGATGCTGGGAGTATTGCAACAATCTTATCACACATGCGCTCACAAGTCTCATTTCATGTGCGTCACACGGTTCACAGAATTATATTATGGGTTTTATCTATTAATGTTAAGGCCGTAAGAATACACTTTGTTTCACATTTTAGGGTGTGTATTTTATTTTACTAAAACTGATTCTTAACCCTTAACCGGTAAGGTAAATTTTTATAATACTCTCGGTAAAGTGATGTCTGAGAGACATCAACAAATTAACATATCGCGGGCTGGTAATATAGATTGCCAAATCTAGAGACCACACGTATATGCATGTATCAAATACTCCCCTTACGCCAGCAGGGTAAAATTTGCCCTAAACCATAAAAGAATACACAAACGTTCTTCAGTTAACAAAAACAAGCAGGGAGGAAGAAAACTGAAAGAATATATTTGTATACGACTCACAGACATCATCATTTTTGCAGTTACTCTAACATAGTATTAATTCCATATTGAGTCATTCTGAACAGGTAATGGTACAGTTGACTTTTTTAAGGAACGAAATTGTCAAGACATAAAAAGCTACCACTGTTGTTAATAAGTTAAGATATAAATTTTTAAGTTAAATTTACTTATAAAGCAAATGACTCATTTTAAAAATATAGTTTTGTCGCAGATAAAAGATATTATAATTTATACTATCCTTTTTCAATATATCAAGATAGTAGATCTTGTGAGAGATAGCTACATTACGAATCTGTGTAAAAAGTAATGTAAAGTAAAGTTTGATGAGAAATTATTTTTGTACTATTTTTTCTAATAAATTTTTTATGGTGGAAGCGTTGGGAAGCACAATTTTTCGGAATAACATATCAAAATATAGTCGTTAGTTAATAATTTTAATAGCCTACAATAACGATTATTCTAGTGTCAGCTTTCCTGTACTACTAGAATTCTATGTATAATAAAAGCGAGAAAATGTTATATGATTTCCTAGCGTCAAGTTGCAGTGAACATTTTACCATTGAGCAATGAGTTACGTTACCAAAATTTAACAAAGAAAAACCGTATAAAACATTTTAAAAAATGATGTTCCAAAGAACAACTGTTATTTAAAACTAAAAAAAATGTAACAATTAAATTGTTTAATTAATAAAATAATTAATTCTTAAAATAATTTGTTAAATGTTTTAACTGCAGATTCACTAATTTTTGCACAAGTGATTTAATTGTTATATTAATATATAAGTTAAAAATAATTAAATGTATGAGTTTAAACAAAAGAAAAATGTTCATCTTAATATTTAAATAATAGAAAACTATTAACTAATTCATCGGCTATCTTATTTAATTGTTTAATTTTTGTATACTAACTTACAAACAAATAAGTTAACGCCTATCATTTAAAGTTTTGACAGCTTTACTACTGCCTTGCACTTTCATCATAATTTTGAATAAGTTAATATTTCAAGGATAATTTTCAACAATTAAAAGAATATAAAATAAAATAATAAAATGATTAAAAAAAATATTTTCCTTCAATTAATGTCCATAGCAATTGGACTCTTGTTAATTATATTTGTGGATCATTGTATCGCGAATCCGGATGCTAAGCGCCTCTACGATGATCTCTTAAGTAACTATAACCGTCTAATTCGACCGGTTGGTAATAATTCGGATCGTTTAACGGTTAAAATGGGTTTACGATTATCGCAGTTGATTGATGTGGTATGTATAAAGGTCCATTCATATCTACAGACACTAAACGTAACCGACACGTATCGTGCCAGACACGACAAATATTGTTTAATGCTTTTCTTATGGGTGTATTCATATTATAGCGTAACGTAAACGTACAGACACGTACAGTGACAGACAGTGTCCGCACAGTATTCTCGAGAAGAATATTTTGTCTGTGCTGGAACGTGTCTGTTGACTTTGCGCGGCTAATATGAATGCATGTTTCGAAATGTACAAACAAAATTCCTAAAATTTGTTTATAAATTTTCATTGTATTCGTTTTATGAAGTACAAACAACGAAAGATTAATCGAATTTGTTAGAAAATAAACATTTTCTGTTAAGTCTATAAGATATGAATAGCAAACATCTAATCGAATTTATTAGGTTACTAGCCGTATACCCGATGGGATTTCCCACCGGCAACATCTTTTTATTAGGTAATCACTGCTCACTTTCAATGTTTTTCAAAAGCGTAAGTACCAATTTCCACGTTTCTAGTTTCAAAAATGACGAACTTTCTATAGGAACTTTCATTTCCTGTTTTAACCACCTAGGGAACGAATTTCCAGAAACGTTTACACAACTGACTTTTATTTATAAATAGAAGCCTAAAGATCAATCTTCATGATCTTCTGTGCTAAATTTCGTCCTTCTTAACTCAACAGTTTAGGCTGTGCGTTGTCTGTCAATCAGTGTATAAAATATTATTTATTTGAATAGTCATAGTAACATATTTTTATATATCTAACTTCAAAAATGAAGAATTTCCATAAAAATTTTCATTGCTTATTTAATCCACTTAAGGGGCGAATTTTCAGAAATCCTTTCTTAGTGGGCACCTACGTTACATAAGGAACTCCTGTGCAAAATTTCATTCTTCTAAACCCAACGGTTTAGGCTGTGCGTTGTCTGTCAGTCAGTCAGTCAGTCAGTGTTAGCAATTTATTAAGTAGATGTACATTTCTCCACAATCAAACTGATAAGAAATTTGGCGATGATCAACAAAAGTATGCAGCAAGAAAGGAAATTTTTCCTTTTCCAATAATAACGCAATTTCAGAAAAATCTTCAGTATAAAAATCACATAACGTTGTCAGATCTGCTACAATTTAATTTTTGTAATTCACTGATACATACTAAACGTATAGTATCTACTGTCTGTGTCTATCTGCTAATTGTCTGTGTAAATAAATACTTTTGAAAATGTCGTGTCTGCCACGATACGTGTCTGTGACGTTCAGTGTCTGTAGATATGAATGGACCTTAATTAGTACTGTAACAATTTTCAATTTGTAATCAGTTTCTTTGAAATTCTTTTATTTTGTGCAGAATTTGAAAAATCAGATTATGACAACGAATGTTTGGGTTGAACAGGTACGTATTTAAAATAATTAATATTGCGATATTGAGCTGATCTTTTAATATTTTGGTTTTGACGATAGGAATGGAACGATTATAAATTAAAGTGGAATCCAGACGATTATGGGGGTGTGGAAACGTTACATGTCCCGTCCGAACATATCTGGTTGCCGGATATTGTACTTTACAATAAGTAAGTAAGTACTTTTTTACAGGGTGGCGAATAATTTTGACGATCATATTGTCAATATGGCACTTTTGATTGAACACAGGTGCCAAATTTTATATCCAGACAAAAATACAGATTTCGTGTCTTAATCAAAAACGAGTTCCAAAAGCACACAACATTTTTAGTAAGACATTACTGAGAATCAGAGATTACTGAAAGAGTTTCAAAATCTCGCTCGGAAAAATTGTTTAATTTTTAATTGTTTATTTGTTTGTTTATGGAACAATTCAAAATGTTTTTCTCAAGGGAAGAATTAGGGCACCTACTGTCAGCCCGGACCTACGATTTTTTAGAACCGGGGCAGAAACTTGAAAATGGCAGCCTCCCTCTCCAACGTTTGACATAGAGTGTCAAAAAAACTCATAAGTATATAAGTCCTTTATAAAACGCCAATTTTTCCCGTTGCGGCAATGATAAAAATTGAGGGTTTTGTAAAGGATCAATATAGGTACGAGTTGATTTTTTATTTCAATAAATCTACTCCGAAAGCACTACAAATTGTGCAAATTTCAAATTTTTATCGCCAGCCCCATCAGAGATACAGGGGCGTAAAATTCCAAAATTTGGAGAAAAAGTCAGTTTTCGGAAGTTTGTAAAAATTAAAGGATACAAGTTTCACAATTGAAATAGTGTGTATTTGTTTCATAATGGGTAGTTGTACCCGTATAGCTCATAAAAATACTAAACGAGGTTTAAAACATTCCTTCTATAAGAGGAAAAAAAATGTTCCAAGAGTGAGTTTTGCTAAATTTTGATATCCAACTTTAAGTAAAGTTTTCTTATGGGAGGGACGAAAATAGGTTAAATATGGACATCACTTAAAATAAAGAGACATTTATTACCTTTAAGGTGGTTTTTATTTCAACCATTTAGGATGAACGGTTTATGAAATAGGTGCATTGGCATAAATGGCTGCAAACACAAAAATCAACGTAAATTCGAAAACAAGAATGGCTACCATGCTTAAGCTGTTCAAGATAATTTTTTTTAAGAATTGTTCTCAATACTTCAAATATAATAGAACTAACTGGAAGAATATTAATTTTTTCTAAAATGGTCAAGCAGCCAACTGTTTTTTTAGACCATTTGATATAGACCGACCTAGTATGATTTTGGTGCCCCTTAAAACTAACACCCGGAGCAGTGGCCCCGGTTTGCCCCCCCCGCTTAGATCCGGGCCTGCCTACTATGATGTAAGAAATTTCCAAACTTTTTAGACCCTCTCCGCCTTTAAGATAGATATTATTTCCTGTGGCGCCCCCCGAAAACCAGATTTTCCAAAAATTCCCCCAGAAATAAAATATGTGACGAGTAAAAAAAAAAAAAAAAAAAACATTTTTACCCAGCAATAAGATTTTTCTACTTCTACTCAGTAATTACCCCAAAAAATATAACTAACAAGCAAAAAAACAAAACCAGCGGCTTTTTCTTTTACTTTTGCTACTACCTATACCTAAAACTATTAACATTATATCCTCCTTTTTGACGAGACAGCCGTGACGCTCCTTGTGATGCTTGATGGCGCACAGTTTGAGAACCACTGCCATTTAGTCCGTTTATAATATAAGCCAACTTTTATTTACATGAAATACTATTGTTATAAAAATAAAATTATAATTTGATAAAAATTAATTTTAAAAAAATCGAACTTCTAAACTTTTTCAGCATATTATAAAGCACAAAAGCTAATATTACAATCTTTTCTGGAAATATGTGCATATACTATTTCGAACAATTTTAAATATCATAGATAGCATCATTTTCTCCGACTTGAGTTTTAAATATTGGCATTTTTTGCCAAACCTTTACTGTTTTTAGAATAAAAATAAAGAGTTAATAAAAAAATAGCCCTACAGTTTATACATAATCAAACCAACTCGTTCCCTCTTTATAGCTTAGATTAATTTGAATATTTGCTACCCAGCACTCCGACCAAAGAAGTTCAATTGTTTCATATAAAAAGGTAACATAACTTTAAAATTTATTTTAAATTATATTTTTCATTCTTATGGCGTTTATAAACTTTTATGAAGAGTTTAAAATGTGAAAAGAAAATATGTTGCTTAATCTTATTCACAAATATAAAATTTTTCAAATCTTTTATTCTTACTTACATAGACGTTTTCACTGCAGACTTATACATGCCATGATTAACTCCTTAAATGTATAACAAACAATTCATATTAAACTAATCGTGCCTTCTCGATGAAAAAAAGGAAACGATTATAAACTTTTTTCATATACAGGGTGTTAGTGAATAACTGCGAAATATTTTAATGGGTGATTGCTGAGGTTTTTTATGTAAAAAGACTTCATATAAACCCATGTCTGAAAAGGCTTAGTTTCCAAGATACAGAGTGTTCAATTTCTCGTCTTTTTTAAATATTTAAAAACATTTTGAGATATTCGCACAAAATTTGGAACACGCTACGACAGAGTATATACTCCTATTCTGAATATTTCTACTCAAACCAGTGGCGTCCGTACGGCCATATGATGATATATTTTGGAAAAAAAGAAAGGCGCGCCAATGAATTTTCCCAATTCGAAAATGTTTTTTTTTTTTAAATGTTCTATAAATTGTTGACAAAAATGACTACTTAGTATTTTGCCGTTCATGTAGCCGTTTTCAAGATAAACAATAATTTATTACTGTTGGAGGTAATTGGAACTACTGCTACCAACTACTGCTGAGGTAATTTTATGAAAAAGCCTTACCATTAAAAAGGCGAAGACGCTTCACTTCTACAATATGACCAAAAAATTTGTTTTTAATTTTATACAGAAAAATATTTTTAAAAAACAAGAAAATGAACACTCTGTATCTTGAAAACTAAGCGTTTTCAGACCTGAATTTATATAAACTTTTTTACATAAATAAAAACCTCAGCATTAACAACACCCATTAAAATCTTTCGCACTTATTCACTAACACCCTGTATATTGAAAGCTTCATCTTTTTCAAAGTAACTGTTGCACAGTGGATCAAAATTGTAATTTTAGGAACTTTTTATTTACAAATCGATAAACCTCATCAATCTTATTAAAAGTTACCATGTAGTATTTTTTGCTGAAACTTCTACTTCTACCCTGTTGAAATGAATCAGAAAATGTTGAATTCCTACTAAACGTTTAGGGATCCCCTTTGAAATATACATTAAAAAATATTCGTCCCTTAAAGTTTGGACGGTCCCAACTTTAGAAGTTTGTACGTATGGTATAATGCGAAAACGTGTTGGGAATGATTCTCGAGCGTTGGGCAAAGAGGAACATAATGTAAGCACCCTTACAATTTTTCAATTTCAAATATTATCGAGTGCTTGTGAAACACTACTACGTATGACAGACTTTTGTCTGCATTTCAACACACGTAGTATTCATATGTTCACTTATCGTTCAGCTAAACTGAAACTTTAAGCACTCGACTTCCTTGGTTAACATAACCAAAAACCACATATGTAAATTAAAAATCACAAAGTGATAGAAAAAATTATCCGGATCGGTCGGGAATCGAACCCAGGATCTCCTGGTAACTAGCCAGGTGTGCTATCCATTACACCATCGATCCTTTGCTCGACAGGCGCCCGACACAAACAACATTCAATCATTTATGTGTATGTGATGGATAGGTGTAATGGATAGCATACCTGGCTAGTTACCAAGAGATCCTCGGTTCGGTTCCCGACTGATCCGGATAATTTTTTCCATCACTTTGTGATTTTTAATTTACACCCTTACAATTGTAAATGTCGAAAGGGACGTCAAAGGAAGCCTGGCGTAGCCGCATTTATGGGTAATTACTTGAAAAATAGGCAAATTTATTGTTTGTTGTTCAAAAAAGAAAATTACGGAAATGAAATATTCAAAGAATGTTCGTGGAAATTCTCAAATAATCTATTAACTATTTCTATACAAAATTAAATTATAATCAGTAAACAAGAAGTAATCAATTTTGAAATAATAACTACTCCTATATATCATTATATCATTATTCATTTTCCCCAACATCCCCCTTTCTTTCCCCTTTTTCGACTATATCTCTATCAGTGGCACAGTGGCTGTATGAGCTAATGATCGATCATTATCATGGTGAAAGAAGTTTTTATAACAGGAAGGCAGCTTATAGTAATCGGAAGGAAAGCACTTATGTACTACTCCTCAAAATTCTTACAATAACACAGTTATTTTGTTATGTGCCACGGTTGTAGTAGGTACCTACCTAATAATATCTACTTCATCAAAAGTCCCTTTTGTATAAAATAATTTGTTTATTTTTATATATTATATATTCACGTGGGCGTTGTGATAGTATAAAAGAAAATTGATAAAATACACACGAGACGTGTGTAACACGATTAGAAACTTTCATATTTTTGTACAATGTGAACAAAAAATGTAACACTATTCTTTTAACACGAAAATAATACATAATATTTTTGGTTACATTTTGACATTATTAAAAGAAACTTTAAAAAAAAGGAAAAGTGTTACTAAAAAGGAAAGAAAAATTAGAGATTTAAAAAAAGTTAGCTTGTTTATCTTCAGTCATTTTCACCAAACTATAAGTGATAAATTGAATCGTTTATTTAAAGTTTCAGTTAACTGTTACACACAAGTATTAAAAAAGGCAAATGTTTTCTTTAAAAATTACGTGAGCCATTTCAGTGTTGGGGGTTTATAGATCTTAAACCCATAACTGAAACTCTTGATCTTAGAACATCCCTTCCCAACATCCATATTGTATGTAAAATAAGGATAATAGATATATTAATTAAATCCACCTTCTTTCAAAACCAATTGAGAGTTATATATAATTAAATAAATAAGCTGCCGAATGTTTAAATACCTACACTACTAGGGCAAATGAAAAAAAGTATATTGATAAAATAATCAACATTTTTAAAATAAGAATAATATTATATTAAGATAATGTATATTAAGAATATGTTAACCTTTTTTAGCGTTCAGGACCTTAAAACAGAAAATGGAACACTTATAACAGGGATTCCCGAACTGTTCACTGCCAAGTGTGACAAGGGGTGTCGTGGCTGCCTCGTTAAAAAGGGGGAAATAATGTTAACAATTTCAGATTTGGGGTGAAAGTGCCTGTAAAACTGTTTTTACTTTTTTCTTTCTTTTTATCTATTTCTTCAAGGAAATAGAGAAATATGAGAAAATTGCTACTGCTAGGTAGAAGTTTTTTTTTGATCTTCACTTATATTTTGGAGACAAAGTACCTTAAAGGCACCGCGAGTCTAAAAAGTTTGAAACCCCCTGCCTTATATGATCACTCTTCTGTCCAACTGTCCGTCTGTTACAAAGGTTTTGTCGGAGGAGTTTTTTCAAAGGATGTTAGATCTTAATAATGCGCAGATATATCGCCAGTAAGCAATTAGAAAAAAACAAATTTTTGTTTTAAAATAGGGGTCAGTTTGGTCCAAAAAAAAGTTTTAATTAATATTTCGTGTGAGGTATGTTTTATTTTTGTGATTTTTGATCCAGTAACCTTCATAACATAGCTCAAAATTTGCTAGAAATGACGATTCTCCCCCCCCCTTTATCTCACAAGTTTCTAAAGCTAAAATTGTGATTTGAGTAGGACTAGTAAATACTGAGCCATAAAATACTAGAAACTGCGGCTATTGCATCCACAGTGTGTAATGGTAGTCGAAAAAATAGCGTATTTCCAGTTTTGGAAATTCGTTAAAAGAAAATAAAAATAACAAGGGGAAACACAGTTATAGGCTAACGTTTCAGTACAACGCAAGGTGGGACAATGCATGCAATTTTTCATTAGGTACTACAAACTTCAGATTTAAATATACATTAATAAAATAGTTTAGCCTGTTCACTATAGGGAGCCCTAGTGTGCCAGTCCGATTCGCTTTTAGCCAATTTTTTTTTAATACCTACATAATGTAAATTTGATATACATAATATTTTCATTTTACAAATATTTTTCTAGTGTACACTTTGTTTGAGCTAGTGGTGTACTTTTATTAGGGATGATCGATATTAGAAAAACATCGATGTTAACATCGATTCAAGAGTATCGATTCAAGAGTATCGATATACGATATATATCGAAAGAAAGACATCGATGCTCGAAAACATCGATGTTTCTGTAGCAAAATAAACAACCGTTATAATCTATTATTTTATTTATTAAAAATTCACATTGCCAGTATTTATTTGGTACACTTTGCAAAAAAAGTCACTTTGTTAGAAGTTTCCCTTTTAATATGTTCCTTTGTTGATACAAAAAGTTGCTGTGAAATACAAATATTTAATGGCAATTTTTTTCAAGTTTGGATAAGTGGATTCTAGAACTTGCCATAAAAGTAATGGATCTTGTTTTAAATCAGCGACAGGACTTTATAAATACCTACTGGATAGGTTATAGTAATATCGATGTTTCGATATTATTCTCCTAACATCGATGTGTCGGTGTTATCGAAGACATAACATCGATGTTTTTACATCGATGTTTTCCCCTTAAACATCGATGTTTTTCTACCATCGATGAATATCGATCATCCCTAACTTTTATAAATACTTAGCATACTTATTTATTTAATTAACTTTCAATTGTTTTTCGGAAAAAGATGAGCTGAATTTATATATTATCCTTACACATAAGATAGAATTGAAAAAAAGTTCCAAGATACAAGGTTGAAATTAATAATTGATTTTAAAACCTATATGTAATCATACTAAAGGGCTTTAACTAATTGCATACATGAATTAAAATAAGTGAATAAATTGTTGTAAGAAATGCTTCAATTTAACCCCAAGTTGATTGAATAATAAACAAATTTGAATGATATTTATTTAAAAAAAATATAATAATAATAATTTTTTTGTCCAGAATAAAATACTCATCTTGATCATTCGAATCTTTTTTTAAATTTTCCACCCCTTTGCATAACCGCCAACACAATTTTACGCTACAGATAAAAAAATATATAACATAATTTGTTTCTTCCCAGCGCCCCCACCATCTCCCTAAAATTTTAGTTAACTGGGAATATTAAAAATCATAACTCATATCTACTTATTGTAAACTAAAATAAATAATGAAATATTTTCAAAATTTTTTTTTTACAGTGCCGATGGAAATTATGAAGTGACCATAATGACCAAAGCCATCCTGCATCATACGGGCAAAGTAATATGGAAGCCACCGGCAATTTATAAATCATTCTGTGAAATCGATGTCGAATATTTCCCGTTTGATGAACAAACATGTTTCATGAAATTCGGTTCATGGACTTACGATGGATACATGGTAAAAACATATCGCAAATAGTTTAAATAAAATAATTTTAATAATTTCATTTTCAGGTGGATCTTCGACATCTGTCACAGATACCCGATTCCGATATTATTGATGTAGGCATCGACTTACAAGATTATTACATATCAGTTGAATGGGACATAATGAAAGTGCCCGCGGTACGAAATGAAAAATTTTATAGCTGTTGCGAGGAACCATATCCGGATATCATTTTTAATATAACGTTAAGGCGTAAAACGTTATTCTATACCGTCAATTTAATCATACCGTGTGTTGGTATCTCATTTTTATCTGTTCTAGTATTCTATCTGCCCTCAGATTCCGGTGAGAAAGTTTCACTATGTATATCAATTCTCCTCTCATTGACTGTATTCTTCTTGTTGCTTGCCGAAATCATTCCCCCCACCTCATTAACTGTCCCATTGTTGGGCAAATATTTACTATTTACCATGGTTCTTGTTACATTGTCTGTTGTTGTTACAATTGCTGTTCTAAATGTTAACTTCCGGTCACCGGTGACGCATAAATTAGCGCCATGGGTGAAACTGGTATTTATCGAGATACTTCCAAAATTTTTGTTCATCGAGCGTCCAAAGAAAGACGACGATGAAGAGAATAAAACAGAGGAAGGTGTTTTAACCGATGTGATTCCAATGAGCTTAGATAAATTTAAGGGGTACGGATCGTACGATATTACACCATCAAGATTCGATGTGGCCGCAGCCGGTGGGATTGGTCCATGTTTCGGAGAGCCACCGTTCCCATCATTACCACTTTCAGGAGGCGATGAAGAGCTGTATAGTCCAAGTTGTCGTACGACCACAATGGATGGTATCAGTGACGCAAGTCCTGTGTTTGAGAAATTAGGGATGCATGAGATTGAAAAGACAATCGAAGACTCCAAATTTATAGCACAACACGTTAAAAATAAGGATTCATTTGAAAATGTAAGACTTGTTGAAATTTTATTTTAAACTTATTCAAATTGCTTCAAATAACATTTATTTTTTCAAAGGTGGAAGAAGATTGGAAGTATGTAGCTATGGTATTAGATCGTCTGTTTCTTTGGATTTTCACATTAGCATGTATTTTTGGCACGGCGATCATCATATTTCAAGCGCCATCATTTTACGACACCACAAAACCAATCGACATATTGTTCTCCAAGATTGCTAAGAAAAAATTGGCACTCTTAAAAATGGCCGTGGATGAATTATAAATTTTTATACTACTTTTCAATAAATTGTTTGATATATTGTCTATGTATTTCTACCGAAAAACGAAATCTTACTGAAAAATTAACACATTCTTTAGTTCAGTCTAACTGTACAAAAACGAAACTTACAATTAGCTCGACTGAATTATTTGAGTAAAAATGTTTATGATTGTGCTGTACAAATAAAATCTTTCCAGCAGAATGTTTTATAAATGCTTAAATTAGGTAATCATTTCGGAAATCAATACAATTTTACAGATAAAAAAGCTCCTGCTGCGCACGCAGTAATACTAATACAAATTACTACCACATTAGAGGCGACCAGCTGCTGAAAATGAAAAATAATAATACTATAACGTAATAATGTAAATTTAAATAATATAAAATATAACGTAAAATCCCCTATACTGGAACACTATTTTTAGGTGTGTAATTAAACTGGCTTATAAAAATTTACAAATAAATTAAACACACATTTTTTTTTCTTAATAAGCATGAAAGAAAGTTTCTTTTAATCCAATGAATATGTTTTTAAAAAAATACAACCCAAAAATTTTTATTTATCAATGTTTTTCTTTTACAAAATGTCGAAATCTATATCCAAACAGAGAAATATTAATGACACCAGAGGTTGAGAGCCATAGAGTGACATCTAGACGTCAAAGTAGGAAACATAGAATGGTTTGGTATCAGACGTAAATAAAGGATCAAAATACTGAGTAAACATTAAATGCGAGGTGAATTTAAATTGAAAAATAATCATTCTATTAATAATAATTTTTGTTATCAGAGGTTTCTTTCAGAAATAACTTCATTAATATATAAATGTCATAACTGTTCCAACATATGATCGCGTTCCGGTATAGGGGCTTTTACTTTATTTACAGTTTTTAAAAAAAAATCGGATAAGAAATAATCGATTACAATGACACTGAACTAAGTAATTTTAAAAAAAAAACTAATCAAAACACTGATAAACAATTTTACTCCTATTTATTAATTTTATTTCTTAATCAGGTAATTCAAAAGATTCTTCCGACATACATAGAGTTGAATATTCATAAAATATTATTTCGTTAACGAAAATATTATCGTACAAAATATTTTTTAACTTAACTGTGTAGGTCTTATAAGATCAATTGTTGAATACTTTATATAAAAAAAATGCATATTTAATAAAAAGAAAAAAAAATTCATTAAAAAACATTTTATAAATGTAATAATCAATTTTTTATTAAAAAGAAAATCATCAAAAAAAAGTTATATCCTGTGTTTTATAAAAACTAGAATTAATTATTAAAAGAACTTTTTAGCATTAAATATTTCTAGGGAACCAGTTATATTAAATGGTTTAAAAAATATTAAAAGACAAATCAAAATTTACGCTTTATTATTATTATTATTATTCAATTATGGTATTTTGAATATTTACGGTAGTTTCTTTAATTACTTAAGGTTGTAGCAAAAAATTAATATATGAATTAAAATTTTTTAGTTGACATAAAATTTTTAAGGTGGCAACGTGAAATTTCGTTTATTTGAATAAAATTTGTAAAAGGAAAACATAAATATATCACATTTAGAGCCACGACAATCAACTATAGAAAATTTTAATTTTTTCATATTGGAAATAAAAATATTCACAAGAAACTAAATACATACCGGTTAGTAAGAACTAAGAAATTAACTATAATTTTTGCAAAATAATTGTAAGCTCATTACAAATAAAAATTATTTCATTTCGATCACAAAATTCAACTTATGCTTTGATTTATTCTTTTAAATTAATAATAATAAAAAACTGCCTGTAACTATTAAAGATTTAATTAAGCATAATATTTTTTCTGAATTTTAACATTAATTTTTAGCTTCTGATTAAATCTGAAAAAAAAAATTTAAAACACTTTTGCCATGTTTAGGGTAAATTAAAACAGATTTTTTAGAAATATTTATTGACAATAACATAATATTCAAAAAATAATCAAGAAAAGAGAAACTAGTTCAAAAATCTAGAGAAGAAACAAGGAATTTTTTGAAGGTATTTTAGCAAGGCTGAAGGTTAATTAAAAGAAAAATACTCAACAAATTTTTTGCAAACTCAAAAATTTTAATATTTTTACAAAAAAAAAATCAAATAAATTTAAAAATTATCCAAACTATAAATATGTATAAAAAAAAAAAATTAATGTGCTTAGGACCACATAACTGAAGTGAGAAACTTCTATGGCAATCTCGTATCCGATTCGAAGAAACATAAATATATAATTTAGAAATCAATAAATTGCATATTAAATGAGATTTCCACTGTTTTAATTTTAAAATTGATTTTAATTTATTTTAGTCTCCATCGATTTGTTGAGTTTAAGTAGTCTGTAAAGGACAATAGTTAATTGATAGGAAATAATAAGGAAAGTAATTTTTATCTATTTTTTAGCGAATAGAAAAATCAATTTAATCGTAAAAATGCTTTTAGTAGGTAAAATGTACCTATATTTATTTTTTTATTATTAAAGACAAAGTTCATTAAATATGAGATTTCTCCATAATGACATGCTGCTACAGCTTTACTGTATATACCAAGTTGAAGCTAATGTAAATTTAAATAATATAAAATAAAACGTGAAGAGTGTTTTGGATAAGTTAAATAATTTGAACAATATAAAATAATACTTAGCAACTAACCACTAGTGTTCTTTCACCTTACAATCATTACAAATTTCATTACAGCTATAGCATTACTGTTTTCACCCACGACCATTACAGATTTCATTACTCTCATATTAAAAATTTCATTACAATCTCACGCAGAGCTACTGACTCTCCCTTAGAAGTTTTCGCTTTAAAAATTCTAGAACTATTCAAAAGAATACCAGAGCTCGTATACTAACCTTACCATTAACTTCTAAAAGTTAAAAATAGCGATAACTTAAAACTTCCTAGAACAGAAAAAGGTGATAAGAATTCTATAGAATCTTGGACCGCTATTCAAAGCTCTCATTAGATAAAAAAAAAATTTCAAATGAAATATCATTGTTAGATATTCAATTTTCAAAAACTAATATTTGCCTCGTAATTGCCAGAACTATTGATTTCTACAAGAACTATATTGTAAAACTAACTAGAACTTCAAAAAAATAAGTGATTTTTAAAGAACTCTAAAATTATTCAAAGGAATAACAGAATTCTAAAAAAATTTAAAATTTTTATATTCGGTGTACCAACTTGACAGAACCCAATAATTTTGTGGCTGTCTTTCTACTAATTTTCAGCCTTACTGAAATCCCTTTAAAATTTATGTTAATAACTCTCTTCAAATCTTTTGATGAAAATCCAATTTATTATTTACTGTATTGACTATACTTATAAGTATTGTGAAAAATTGAATGCATAATTTCAGTTATGTAACATGTAATGTTAAATTATTAAGAGGTAGTAAAAGAAGCTATGATAATCACATGTTTGATTACGTAATCTATTGTTATAAAAATATGTTATTTGATAAAAATTTGAATAAAAACTAATGTTAATTAATAAAGAATGATAAATAAAGAATGTAAACAAGTTCGTCATTTTCAATAATTTATAATTTACAAGTAAAAAAAAAAAAATCATAAAATTTCATTTCAGTACCTACTTACCTAGAAATTTATAGCATTAAAGTATAATTTTTTGTTATTATTATACATAAATAAAATATTGAAAATGACCTAAATTAATAATTAAATGCGTTAATTGTAATGAAAACTAATGTAATAATTATTAAGAAAAAAATACGATTCAATAAAGTTTCAAGTTTCTAAGATATTTAATTGTGTCTTACCTGAATATTACCTACAAATAAGAAAATTTGTAAAAAAAATTCGGATACAGTATTGTGATGTTTGTCGAATTTTTCCCATAATTTAAATGTTTGTGTAAATGGGAAAAAATCATTTTTTCCATCCCGTAACCACACTTAGCCATGCCGGCGACTAGGGTTGCCAGGTCTTAAAGCCGAAAAGCCGGCGGACAAATCAGCCAGTTTAGCCGGACATTTGGGTAAAAAAGCCGGACACTCTTAATTTTTTAGTCTTAGTATTACACGACTACTTTTTTAAAAGTAAAACAAGACCTTTTTATCAATTACCATAAAATTCTCTTAAATTCTAATGGAACAGTAATACAATTGAATGAATCAGTTTTCTTTATTATTAATCATGCAATATTCATTACAATATTAATTTCAATAATTGCATGGCAATAGTAGTTAGCAGTAACTACTATTGCAATTTGCAATGAAAAAGAAAATTAAACAAAACACTAATGAACTAAATAAACTTTAAATTAATTGTAACATAAAGCAATTAATATTTTTCATTGGCAGACATCTACTTTAAAAGCTCATTTTCTTTTAAAATTGAGTTGTAAAACTCTTTACAAGTCAAATTTTTAAAATTAAATTGTACAACAAACATTTTGGCTATAATATCGACATTTAATTTGTTGCGTTCTTGTGACCATTGTTGGCCTCTTAAAGAAAAAACTTTCAACATTTGCATTATGACCCGGAATGGAAAAATAATATTGACAGTTAGTAAGGAATTCTGAAAAGCAATCGGAATTACAAAAAAAATTTAAGAAGGATTCATGAATCAAATCACGGGCGGAACGGAAACTAACACATAGCAAATGTAAAAAAGAAAAATGGTCAAATTTAAAAAGCCTAACAAAAGCCGGACAGGCCGGACACCGTCTAATTTGTCGGGACAGGCCGGTCACCGTCACGCAACCAAAAAGCTTGACTGTGTCCGGCTTTATCCGGACGCCTGGCAACCCTACCGGCGACTTATGCCAATTCTTTTAATAAGTGTTTCATGATGATAACTTTCTAACTTTCAATTGGCAAAGTGTGAAAATCGTATCAAATTCCCTTTTTTTATGCAAGTTTACGCAAGAAATTTAATTTTCGATATAAAAGCCATGCGAGCGAAACTCAAATTTATCCTTAAATTTCTTAAAATTTTCATATCTTTCAATACTCCCCGAGGCATAAGTGCGAAAATCGCGGAAGGTTTACATCGATATGGTGTTTAAAATTAAATAATATCTAGTGTATATTTTTAAATCTAGGAAGGGGGGGTCATGACTCCTTGACTCCCCCCCCCTTGTATTCGCGATTTCAACGTCATCCAATTGATAATAAAATGTTGTGATTCCTAAAGGAACTTTTAATTTTATTAATGTATTATATCTAACGATGAGTTAACTACTCGAAAGCTGTATAGTAATTGAACAGTCTATTTTTAGTTAAAAGTGACGTAGAAAGTTTTTTTCATATTTTGTAATATGGATTTTCACGAAGTAAATCTTTCAAATGTTAATTATTTAAAAAGATTAGTATTTGAAAAAGAAAGATAATGGATTAAAAGTTACACCTACAATTAAAAAAGATTATAACTACCAATCTGATATTCTTATACAAGGTTCATCCATACTCAGGGCTGTGAAGAGAAACGTCGGGCCCCGCGAACAAAGCACATTTCTTAAAAATTTCTCCCCAAAAACATAAATGATAAGCAAAAAGAAGTTTGTTTTATTTTTCTCCGGGCTCCTACTTACCGTTACGAGCCCCCTCTTCCAGCCCGGGCCCCGGGGCTGTAACACCAGCTACCTCACCCTCTCGTCGAGCCTGTCTATACTTCCTTTTTAGAAGGCGGAAAATTCTCACCCAATTCTTCAGCTTCTGTCAGGGTTGAATTATAGACTAGGCCTACGAAGCACTGCCCTATGGATCCCCACCAACGGAAATAAATTTTTTGTGTACGTGAATAAAAAGAATTATATAATTCAAAATCCACATAACCCGGTGCTCTCTGACAGAACTATGCTTAGTGTAGTGTAGAGTGTATATCTTTGCTATTACATTTTTAAAATAATACCTACTAATAACGTAACTGGCGAATATATTTATTCAGCCGATGAAGTCAGATTTATTATTTTTCCTTGTTTAAATGTTATAATTTTACTTCATTAAGTGATTAACATAAACATAACAGCTTGTTGCTTTATTATCTGAAAAATCATTACTCTCGTAGCATCAGCTAAACGTTATTATGCTTTCCTTACACCATGTGCCTCTACCAAAGGAGATTCAATGTCCAAAACCGTTTGACTACATCACAGAGATGAATTTTCATAATACTATTTAAATCAAATCTAAACGACTTGTACCTATATGTTTGCTAAAAGAATTTTGTATTTCCTCTTACTGAAATATTAAAATTTGGTTTAAAAAGTATGACTCTGCCTATGATATTTAAGTATCTTATTTATATGCGCCACTGAAATATACAGCTGAAAGAAATTCAAAAAAATTAAAACGACGAAAAATGTATAATTTTAATTTATTTACAATATTCGATAGTAACATTTTGAGAAATTATTTCAATGTATATATTGTATTTAGGTACGAATAATCATTTTATTTTATTAAATGTATAATTTTATTTCTAATTAAAAATCTAATTCTGGAAGAAATTGTTGTTGAGCAACAGAAGATAATTCCATATCTATCGGTTTCGTGTCATCGTACAATGCCGGAGCTTCACACAGAATGGCAAATGTTCCAACGATTGAAGCAATTGTAAATATCCATAAAAATAATCGATCCAAAACCATAGCAACAAATCCCCAATCTTGATCCTCCTAAAGAACCAGAAAAATAATTATTAAATTAATAATTAATCTTAGTTTTTCTAGTTTTACGCACAGCATTGAATTCATCCTGACGTTGTATATGATGTTGTATGAACATGACATTATGGATTG
Organism: Brachynemurus nebulosus; assembly: GCA_035578155.1. Lineage (NCBI taxonomy): Eukaryota > Metazoa > Arthropoda > Insecta > Neuroptera > Myrmeleontidae > Brachynemurus > Brachynemurus nebulosus. Next base: position 53,714,094 of record JAPWDM010000002.1, read on the forward strand.
CTTTTTCCAATTCAAAAGGATATTTTTTCCTGGTGGTGGCACCGTCACTAACACTTTCATCGAGGCCAGACAAAATAGACGGCAAACCATTGTATCCTCCCATACCAGTTCCACCACTTAGTAAACCACTTAATCTACATAAACCAAAAGTTTTCACTTTAAAGATGGACGTTGAATCAACCAAGTAGTTTATTTGTTCTACGTCAGCGTTTTAACTACTTCTCGTTTACAGATTAACTAGTTGAAAATGTAACTACAATGGACGAACGTACGCGTCCGTTCTGTCTAGGAATTTGTCTAATATCTTTAATTTATATGTAAATAATAGGGAAAACTGGAGCAAGACCGGGTAGTTAAACTTTGATGATAAATTAAACACTTTCTTAAAAATTATTTCTACTATCTTTGGTAATCAGTCTTCCAAATTAAACCAGGAAAAAAGAACAATAAACGTTTAACGTTTTCATAAAATAAATAAATAAAATTACATTTCTCCCCGAAACGTATGCCTCATTTTGCCCCTCACGTAATAATATGAAATTGAAATACTCTATAATCTTAAAAATAGATAAAGGAATAAAATATTGCCTAATAATCCACTTCGTTCACTGCTGAAGACAAGCTCATAAAAAACCAATTTCCATTATCTTAATACCTTTTTCAAATATTAAAAAAAAAAATTATGAAAATAATAACACAACCAAGTGAAATCACTTTTTAGTTTTAACAGGCGAATGCAATTACTCACGTCCACCAGTTTCCTATAACTAACTCTAATTAGGGATGTGAAAAAATAATCGATTTTTATATTAATCGATTATTTTTTTCTTATAAAAGATTTTTAATAATCGATTCTCTAAAAAATAACAATCGATTTTTAATAAATCGATTATATAAATTACACTCTATTATTTCCTTATTATTTAAGGTGAAAGCTGAAAGGAAAACTTGGTTTGTTTTTTAGTTTTAAAACCAGAAGGTTGTCATTTTGGTTATTTTTGACATTTACCATTTTAACTAATCTTCATTCTAAATAATAATTGTTAATATTAATTTGGTAGCTTTATTATTACATATACAGAAAAGTATGCAATTTTTCGAATAATTAAAAAAAATCTATTATTTCTTCTAAAATCGATTTTCTACAAATCGATTTATATTAAAAAGAGAAAAATCGATTATTTAGTAATCGATTTTTTTCACTCCATGTCACATCCCTAACTCTAATTGAAAGGCCAGACCGAACAGGGATACTTGCTTGCAATTGATGCATTCAACTGGCGTGTTAATGTGAGTAACCCGTGTTATCTCCCTTACCCCATCTTGTCCCACTTTCTCCTACCTAATTAAAATCTAACACTGAAGTTAACTAACAATCATAAATATAAATATCCTTGGTACAACAATAGAAGAATCTAAATGTAACTATAAAATGTTTGTTGGAGTATCTAGTACCTATACTTACTTAAGGCCATATTTTTGATTTATCACAGTTAAGCTTTGTTAATAATATTAACTAGTTGATATTTTAAACTAATTAAAAACTTCAACTAGTTAACAAGAGACAAAAAACAGTTTTCCGACTCACTATTTCATCTGCTTCAAATAAATAATTTAGTAAAATTAAAGATTATTGACCTGTTTGTTGCACTGGATGAATGAAGCCCGTTACAACCGCTGGGTCGATGTCTTGTCGACGATGAGGATGATGAAGAACTCGAGGACATTCCTTGAGCGGATGGCATCGATTCGATGACACGATGTTTTTTCAAAAATTTATTTTGAATTTTATTGGCAGCTAAATCGTTTAGTAAATCTTTTGGCACTCGCATTAACAGTAATTTAGGAACTTTCTTGATAAAGAACTTTCGGACCCACGGTGCCATTTTATGTGTGCTCGGTTTACGATAATGTACATTCAAAATAACAATTGTAATAACGACAGACAGACCAACAAGCAACATTGTGAATAATAAATATTTGCCTAATAGTGGTAGTGCTAATGAGGTTGATGGTATGATTTCGGAGATAAGTAAGAAAAACATCGTCTGCGATAATAAAATTGATATACAAAGTGCAATTTTTTCACCCGAGTCAGCCGGTAAATAAAATACAAGTACTGATAAGTATGAAATTCCGACGCATGGAACAATAAGATTAACAGTATAAAATAACGTTTTACGACGTAATGTTATGTTAAAAAATATATCTGTAATCAAAAATTACTTTATTAATCTTTTTACAATAAAAGAAAGATTAATGTTTTCTTTAGATTTTGAAACTACCTGGATACGGTTCTGCACAACATGGATAATACTTTTCATGTCTTTCAGCTGGCACGCCCAAAATATCCCATTCAACACTCGGATAATATTCCCGTAGATCAATTCCAACTTCAACTTTATTGTCACCCAATTTTTGATTAATATGCTTTAAATCAATCTGTGAACAACACAAAATTTTTGTAATCTTTAGAATTACGGACATTTGACATTATTAAAATTGTAACCTGATCCCCATCATAAGTCCACGATCCAAATTTCATGAAACAAGTTTGTTGATCAAATGGAAAGTAACGAACATCAATTTCGCATGATGATTTGAAAATTGCCGGTGGAGTCCATAGTACTTTTCCCGTATGATGTAAGACTGCCTTGGTCATAGTCGTGACAACATATTCGCCATCGGCGCTAAATTTAAAAAAAAATTATATTTTCAAATATCTATCCCGTAGGCCAATGATCTTGTGGATAAAAAAAATATGGATGGTGTCTGCATTAAGCATATTATATATTAATAGCTGAACCTGCGACGTCGTTCGCGCAACGCATTGTTATAAACTCAATGAGAAGTATATAAGTGTAATAATTATACAAAACTTGCATAGAACAATAATTTTTGCGTAATGCATGCACATGCTCAAAATGGTTTTTCTATTTTCCCGTAGCAATAAGACATTTTCCCGGTGTAAAAAGTATCTTAAATGTTGACCCAAGTAATAATTTATCACCACACTTAATTTCATGAAAATCCGTTCAATAGTGTTTGAGTAAAATGTGTACATGCTCGAAATCGTTTTTCCATTTTCCCGTAAGAATAAGACATTCTCCCGGAGTAAAAAGTATCTTGGATGTTGACCCAGGTAATAGGTTATCACCACACCAAATTTCATGAAAATCCGTTCAATAGTTTTTACTAATATATATTTTTTTGTGCGATTTTTTTTATGCAGTCCCCTCTACCGCACAAAAAAAGGATCAACTGTATTGTATTATTTTCTGAATTCTCGCTTATTTATCAAAATGATTTTACAATCCTTCACATACAAATTTTGTAGACTGTAAATTCTCAAAGTTCAACTCAAAATTGTTTTCAAAATTTAAACTAATATTGTAGCAATTGAAAATTTTTGTAATAAACTTAAAAAAGCAATGTCACAGCTTTCAGCAAGGAGATTACCTTACAGTTATATAATGTATTTTTATAAATTCAATTTAATATATTTTTTTTTAAAATTACTTATTATATAAAACGATGTCAGGTAACCAAATGTGTTCTGATGGCACATAAAGTTCGGTGACGCCACCATATTCGGTTGGATCCCATTGAAACTTGTGATCTTGCCACTCCTATATATTAGACAAAATAAAAATTAGAAAATTGATCACTAACTGATGTTAAACGCATTTGAAAAACTTACGTGTTCTAACCAAACGTTTGTCGTGAGAATCTGATCTTTTAAATTCTGAAATAAGAATGAAAAAAATCGCAATAAAAATATGTAATTCTATATTGTTGAAGTTAACGTAATTTCGAAGGGTTAAATCCAGTGGAACTTGTAGTTAAGAAGTTTTTAATTTGATAAAAATCGTGTCTTGTGAATTGTTTTGCAAAAAATGATTTAAATAAATTGGTTAGGTAAAATGATTAAGATAACTGAATGCCACGACTTCTTACCTATAAACAAAATAACCAACCGACAGAATAATCATGGACTAAATAATGACCGTTAATTTTTTTTTAATTATTAAGTATAAAAATTCTGTTGCGCTTTCATACAGAGTAAGCTATCGCTAAAAAAATAAACACAAAAAAGATGTTTTAGGGAACACAGCGAATACCTTCGAACCAGGATACGTGCGGATATGATAGGAATACAATTTTTTTGGCTCTCAGTACAGTAAAAGTTAGATATAAAGAAAAAAATATGATAGGAAAAAGGGTATACGATATTTTTGAGTTAAAATACGCGTGAATATAATATGAATAGAATTTTGGTTTCATTCCCAACACAGTGTTCTGTCGTTAAACAGATGAAACTAACTAATACCTACTCTGTTACTTTATTGTCCGGTTATTCCGTCCGCAATCATTTTGTCGGGTTTTGTCCACCGATGAAATGTTACGAAATCGATCCCTGAAAAGCCCACAAATAGACAGGGATTCTATCAGAGGAATGAAAATTTTTTTATTGCTATTATGGTTGATTTTGATACGTAGGTCAACACATCTACCATTTCTTTAAGATGTTCTTTCATTGAGATTCACGACACTCCCATTATTATTATATAAAACTTTATAAATATTATTTACAAATAAAGAGTAAACTTACTTTTTATTGTACCTACTTAATATTCACAAATACTTAATTTTTTTACAATTTTAAAATTTTGTCTCCATCAAAATTAAATTTAAAAAATTCAAATAAGGTGAACTGAAATAAGATAATTATACTTGAATTACTCTCTTGAGAAATGGCCTAATTGTAAGTCAATATTAAGTAATAATTTTATAAATTAATAAAAATTTATTTAAAAAAAAGAAAATAACTTTAATAATTATTATTATACTTACCAAGTCAATTAGCTGAGATAAACGTAAGCCTAATTTAACTAAAACCGTATCCGTATTATTACTAACTGGGCGTATAAGACGATTATAATTACTCAATAAATCATCGTAAAGTCTTTTTGCATCCGGATTACATAAAAATCCGTTAATAAAAATTATGATCAATATTAAAATAATTGCTGATAATTTTAAATCACTCGACATTTTCTTTTAGAAACATTTATTACAAAAAATTTGTTTTATTTAATTTTTATTGATTTATTAATAAATTTAAATTTATGATTTAACATTTTCTTAGAATATTACTTGATATTTAATTTGTTTTTTAAAAATCTATTTTAACTCAAAAAACAAACAATTTTTGTTTAGAAAATTAAAATAAAAAAGTAAAAGAAATAATTTTTCCACACATGTTACACTGACCGAAAATTCGAACTTATAGTAAACATAGTGAAACAAATCACTACAATACTACTACAATCCATTCTGATTCAAAAAAATTACAAAAGAGAAATTTTACAATTAAATTAACATTTTATCTTCATCTACGTTTAATACGTTTATTGACCGTCGAATTTAAAATTTTCATTTTTATTTAAACGTAAATATTGCACGGTTAATCAGTGACGTCATTTTGAACTATCATATCGTCGTAAATGGCGTCTACAATTAAGGTGGTTCACTGCTACATAGCGTACAATCGTCGCGACGAGACATCGAAAGTGTAGAGCATACACATGTATTACGCCCATTAAATTATTGCATTAAAGCACTAAATGGAATGGGTGCGGATCAATATGTGAAAAGCGCATGAATTTTCGCATACTTTCATCTGTGTACAAAATTTGAAAGAGTACAATGCACTATTGGGCCAAAGCCTTTGTAAAATTGGAGGAATAGCTTCCAGATAAACTTACTTACGATCATTACGTACTATACTCGTACAAGTTTTGGAAATTTTTGGTTACATTTTTGAAAGAAAATTTGCAAGAAACCCCGAGTAAATTTAAAAAGGAAAGTCTGAAAAAAAAAATAAGATAGGATAGAGACAGAAAAAATACAAGGAAATTTATAATAGTAATTTTATTCATCATTAAACAGTATAGGTCTCCAAAATTCTAAATTTCCTAACGAACTATTTTTCTTCATTGTATAATTTGTCGCCGAATTAATATTCAAAAATGAAACTTCATCTGATTGGTCGGAACAAGCGGGTTCCCATTCGATACCAGGCACCATTGGTTTCCTAAAAATAAACCGTTTTCAATCTTTTTTACATTAAGGAAATACTTTAAATAAATAACAAACCCTGTTTTAGCAAACGACGCAAACATTTTTGTCATTAATTCAATCATATCGTCTTCTTCCATTTCAAAGGGCGGTTCAAAAATGTAAAATTGATCATCGCCATGGCTTGCACCTAAAATATAAATTTAGAAATTCTTTGGTTTACACTTTCGAGGATATCGATTCTTTGATAACGTACCAAAATTTTCATTTGATCTTGAAACAATATCCGATAAGCTATGTTTACCGCGGAAATTAAATTGATATAAATATACCGGCGAACGATTCACTTTTGACTGTAATTGGATAGCTTCAACAATTGGTGCTAAATAAAATCCATCACTCAAAAACTACAAAAAAAAAATCTTTCAAATTAAATGGGTAATTTTTGTTTCCAATAAAAAATTATGCTAAAAATGTAAAATTTTGTATAATAGACAATAAATATTTTTAAGCATGTATACGAATGGTTAAGAGGTGCCTTTCTTAAAAAAAATAAATAAATAAATAAAAATTAATAATTGGAGTAAATGAATTATTATCCTAAAATCTGGCAACATCTGGCAATACTGCATAAAATAAAGCGTTACGAAAGATTTAAAAGTAAAATGCAATCGTATACAAAATACAAAATAATAGTTTAACATAAGAAAATTTCGAATAATCGCGAAAATATTTTCTGAACTGTACATAAAAATCAGATTGTACAAATCCAATTTCTTTAAGGCAATAAAAAGGGAACAATCTAAACAAGCAACTTACATCAACAATATCTGAAAATATTTCTCTAGAAAAAGGTTTTCCGTGAAAATAAAATTCTCTTATTTTGTCTGTTATATTTTTCTTTTGTTCATCAGGCACTGTAAAATTCAAGCACAATAGATTTATCGCTGCTGTCTCCCAATGTGTTTCAATATATTCAAATATTTCATCACTGGTTACGAATTCTGAAATCGGAAAATATTTTAATAAAATAAAGTAATGAAAAATTTTTAATGAACAAGCACCTGCAGCAGGATATAACCCCTCATGTTCCAGAATAGACACCAACCAAGGAATATCTTTCACCTTGCCTTCTTTCAATAGTGTTCTTGGATGTTTGGACAAGAATGGATTAGATCCATGTTTCTCAGCAACTGGTCCAAAGGGAGCACCAGGAAAATATAAATATTCCTAAAATTATATACTCCAATAAACATATTCCCTCAATTCAGTCAAATTATTAGCATTACCAAAAATAAGGGTATTTGCCGTACAAGTTGCGTTGCAGTCCTACTTTTCATACATTTTACCATATTTCGATTATTTTCAATGTCACATCCTACACTAGCGGCTAATTTCTTTGCTTGCATTAAATTTCCTTCATGAATTCCCCAAGGAACCAATGCGGAACCACTCAAAGACACAGCATTTTTGAAAAGGCCGTCACTTAGCGGTGACAAAACATGAAAATGAACACTTACACCACCAGCTGAACAACCAACAATAGTCACCGCTTCTGGGTTACCACCAAAATGATGAATATTATTTTGAACCCATCTTAATGCCATAACTTGATCTTTTAAACCATTATTGCCAGGAACTACGTCGTCCTCTGTACTTAAAAAACCTAGAATTTGTTGAAAAAAAAAAATATAAGATTATAAGGAAGTTAAAGCAATGAAGTATTGATTTTTACCTAAGATTCCCACACGATAATGTATGTTTACATAAACAAACTGCTGGCTATCCATTGTGAAACTTGGACCAGCTAAAAACATTGATCCAAACATAAATATTCCCCCATGAATATTTACAATAACATTTAAATTAGCATCCTTATCCAAAGTTGGAGTATAAACACTCAGATATAAGCAATCTTCTTCACCTACACAATGTTAAATTAGATTAGTACTACCTATTATTCTAAAAAAATTATATAAATGATTAATTTACCTAAAATTTCAGGTTGTGATAAATTATGTCGATGTGGATATTGCAAACAAAGCGAAGGTTTATGAGATATCAAAGTTCCTCGCCATGGTTTATTCGGAACTGGTTCCTAATTAAATAGATTAGAAATTTCATGAATTTTTTTCTTTTTGGTTTTCGGGAATACGTCCCCGACGGAAAAAAAAAATCTATGAAAAAAGTTATGACAAATTATGAAAAACTATAAAAAACATATCCAAATTTGGACACTTTTATGATCATAATTCATTATCATATTTTTTTCAGGAGAATTCATCGTTTGTCAGAAATTATCATTAAAAAACAGAGATTTTAATAGATTTTCAAACATTCAGATGTAACAAATATTCATATTTTTTTTTATAGTTATTCATAACTCATAATCATAATGTTTTAGAATAATGCATAATTTTCCATTAAAGCTATGGTCATTTTTTATGATTTTCTATGAAAAAATATAATTTTTAATAATTTACTGTTTCATAGAGTTTCATAATTTTTTATAGAATTTATCATAGTTTTTCATAATTTTTTTCCGCCAGGGGTAGAAGATTGTTTTCAAATTGCGCCCTAATTCAAACCTGTTTCAGTTTTATTGTAAGCCTTATTGTTTTTCTTTGAGCTCCTTTGAGAAAAATTAATGTCATAATTAAAATTAAAAATGAAATTGTAGGATATATCCTCGGAAACAATCAAATCTGTTCCTTGAAGCTTCAAGAAACTTTAATATAATCTGATCCTATTCTAGCATTTATTTAATTAATAATATTGTTTTTGCTTAAAATTACTAATTTAAAAATTTTTTAAGTTTGGGTTGTAGAATAGAAGGTTACCCGCCACAATTCCAGTTATTTAACTTTTTGAAAAAAGAAAAAAATTACCATTATTCATTTAAGAAGGAAAAGTTATCGTGGGTTGTCATTTACTACTAACAAGATAATGTTAAATTCAATAAAGAATTTAACTTTCAATTTATAAATTAGTTATATAATTACTTATGTTCTTATTGAAGATAACGGGTAACTAAACCATTGTCAAGCAAAAAAAAAAGAAAAAATGAAAATAATATCGATCAAGGTTACTATATGATACATTTAAATTTAAATCAACTTCTTTTTAACCATAATATATTTATGTATGTATCTTTTAATTATTACAACAAACCTCAAATCTTAAATCCTCGATTGGTGGTTGAGCGTAAGGAATTCCCTCAAACGCAGCGTATTTTTTATTGCTTCTTGATAATCTGTATTCACCTCTAATAGATCCATCAGCAATTGTTACGTACGGAAACTCGTCCTTAGATTGTGTTGTGTCTTTAACAATAAGGTAAAAAATTAAGAAGTTATTTTTAACAAATGTTTTAATGAAAAAAAGCAACTTACCCTGAAAAATTGTACATAAGAAGGCAATCAATAAATAAAATTTAAACATTACTATTGTCTTTAATTATCTCTCAATAAATTAACTGAAATATGTACATTAATCAAATTGATAATGGATAGCGAAAATATTTTTGTTACTTTAAAAGCTTAAACTATATGATTTACAAGATAATAAAATTTGCCAAGTGCGTGTTAAATACGCATTAAGTCAGGATTTCGTAGCCAGCAGCTACAATTTTTTACAGTTCTCGGGATAAAATTTTTCTTGCTTTTATTTAGTGTTAAAATTAACCTTTAATTCGTTATTAATATGATTATCTGCACCTCTTATTATATGAATTTAAAAAATGTCAATATTTTTTTTTAAAAAACGACACCGTTTATTAAATTGTGTACCGTCCGATATTGATTATTTAAAAGTGGTTAAGTGCAGACAAATATGTACCTAATACGATAACATAAATGATGAATTTATAAGGATTTCATTGTTATACTACGAAGTTCTAAAAATTAAAAATACATATTGCATAAGTTCATTATATGTATGTATAAATACAATATTATATTTACCTTATAGTGGGAGGTAATATTTTGTACCAAATATGATATTTATGTACATATAACTATACAAAATTATAACGATATTTAAATATACATATGGCATAAAACATTTAAAAATATTTAAAAATTTATAGTGTGAAATATGTAACATAATTTTAGAATATAAACTATACTAAAATTAGGATATAAATTATTAACAATTAAAATATAATAGTTTAATAATATTCGAAAATATCAAAGCTTACCTCGATGACGTCATTAATTATATTCAGATATTTTTATGCTGTATAAAAATTCTAAACTCATATTTTCAAGCTGAATTTCGACATTTTGATAACAAAAACTGAAGAAACAAATTACAAAAATCTTACCATCAGAGGTATAAATCGTTAACTTAAATTTTTTAGATATGCGTATGTTGTGCTCGAAACAGAGTCTATGATCAGCCTACATAGTAATGTCGAACCGGGGAGCAATATTAGTCGATTAATTGACTAATGTTTTGTTTAGACGAAATTAGTCTTTAGTCGAAAATATCGAGAATAATAGTTAATAACTTTTTTTTCAATTAAAAGGGTTGTATATTCAAAAATAAAAAATAAAAAAATTATATGTAATTTATTTATATAAAATAAGCAATTAACAATTATTGTAACAAGATAACAATAGAAATTATCGCTTGCCAGTCTGGGATGATTTTGCTGTTGAGGGTGTTTTTGTTGGAACAGTCTCATCTGATTTCGTTTTTTCAATATTACCTGGAATTTAAAATGAGTAGATACATACAAGTTCATCATGACAAAAAATTTTAAAATTTTTAGGGGGAACGAAGATTCAGAATAATTTAAATATCAAATTACTTAGATTAAACAAAACAAAATACAAGAAAAAATGGTTAAAAAAATATTACAAAAATATTACTTTCTTCTAAAGCAGCAGCATATTTAGCTAAATCTTTCTCAACTTCCTCAAAGTATTCTTTTTCAGCTTGTATTACTTCGGGATCTTCTTCTTTACTTTTAACTTTCGGTTCCTCTTCGGCTAGAGCTAGAATATATCATTACTCTCAACTGATGTTTTTACTTATTAAATCATTATATATACGTTCTTTCATCTTTACCTGCTTGTTGTGCAGCTTTTTCAGCTTGAGCCTTTAATAACTTTATTTCCCTCGTACGTGCTTCCAAAATTTTCTCTCTTTTACTTTCTCGTTCAAACATCTGCGTGAAAATATAATAAATCACAGTGTTAATGTCTGGTTTAATGTTCAAAATTATATAACCTTAACACATTCTTTGTTTTAAGGATATTTTTTAAATAACTAATGCAATAAAAATAGATCTACATACAGCAGTTAAAAATGGCTTATCGCGTGGCATATTGTTAACCATACTATCGCTGACTTCAATCAAATAAACAGTTCCTGTAACCGTCCCTAGTGCAACCATCTTACCTTCCGCATTGCAAACAATTCTTCGCAATGGATCATCACTTACCTAAAAGTAGAATTAGTATTAAATTCAAACGATAAGCAAAACAGTAAAACTCACTTTCATGGTAAATATTGGAGCGTACTGTTGCTGTAAAACGTCCCAACAATCCATCACACCGTCATCTCGAGCACAGAAAAACAGTGAATATCTAAAAATGAATTTAAATTAGATAAATTAAACATTTAAAAGAAATTTCCCTACTTTGCTGTGCTCCAGCAAGCGTCACGTAAGAAGCATTTATGAAACGCCGTCCATACAATTGAACTTTCTTTCACATCCTCTGCCCATATTCTCGCAGTCCAATCACCGATCGTTAGGAAATTCTTCAAGAATGCAGTATTTCGTTGTAACTGATATACAGGCCCTAAATGTGCATTGAAAATTCCCGCTAGTTTTTCTCCCATCGTTTTTCCTTTTCGATTTATAACGATAACTTTTCCTGTTTCAGTTCCCATCTAAATATTTAAAAATATTTAGAGAAATAAAATATTTTTAACAGAAATAATACTAATCTAAGTACCATAAATTTCGTTGGGATGGTAAATTCGTATTCCAAAACGGAACAACCAAGTGCCTTTGCCATAACTCCTTCTGTATCTTTAGCAGTAATATCCATTATCATTACGTCAGTATTCTCTGTGAGATTATTTCTTATATCCCACCTAAAATTATTTTTAGTTGTTTTTAACAATTTTTTAGTATCCATGAAGAGAAACACGTTACCATTTAACTGTACCATCCGTGGAAGCACTAAAAAATTCACTACTAGTCTTCGATTGTATCCATCGTATTTGATTACAAGGATCATGATGTCCTAATTCGATAGGACAAGTCTGAAAAATAATTATTTTCACTGTTAATAAGTAAAAGTATTTTACTTTGCAAAAACATCACCGTTATTTTAAAACTCTTATGACAGGTTTTGATCAATATGATCATTATTAAACTTGTTTAATAAACGTGTAAATTCATCAAAATATTGGGTTGTCCGGAAAGTTCGTGCCGTTTTTGATGTAAATGGCCATCTTAATTTTCTTCAAATGGTCGAAAACTGTGGATTTTAAATGCTCAAAAGTTACCGCCAATTCTTAGCAGTCTGCCTCAGGTTTCGCTTTATTTCTTGGCGGATAAATTCATCGCCAATACACATAGGTCGACTACAGGGAGCTTCATCTTCCAAAGAAAAATTACCCTTTTGAAATCTAGCAAACCACTTTCTATAAGTTCTGTCAGAAAGCGCATCATCACCATAAACACTACAAAATTTCTCGTTGCGTCATCTGCATTAGTACCTTTTTTAAACTCGTATAACATGACATGATGTTCCTTGATGTCTAAGATTGCTCATTATTACTGACAAAAAAAGATTATTTAAACACTGTTTAAAGATGTATGATAAATATTACAAGCAACACTATCGGCCTAACACTAACATGTTGTTGCATGTTTCGTTTGCGGTTGCTACTTGAAGAAATATGAATTCATCCGAGCGACTCCAAAAATGGCACCAACTTTCCGGATGACCTAATATTTCCAACTATACGTATTTCCACTGCTATACGTAAGTAGTAAAAAGATATAACAGCGTTACTAAAAACAAAATATTTTAACCAGAAAGAAGTACTGTTTGTCCTTTTACTACCAAGCCATTTACCTAATCAACTACTTAGCCGTGGTGATTAAAAATATTGGTATTTACCATAACTGGATTAGTACCTCGTCGTAAGTCAAATAACCCAGTTTGACCAGACATTAAGCCACAACATAATAAATTAGGATCTTTACTATTGTATTCAATATAACAAGATGGAGTATCTAGTTGTAAAATTGCATCCGGAGTATTCGGATTTTCTATAAAATTGGTAAAAATATCCATAAATACATGGATTTTCCATGCTTCAAAATAATTATTACCTATATCCCAAACAAAACTATTATTTGAGGTAGGGTCAGGAGCACGAAATTTCATATCACAATGTGTAATAACCATATGAGTCCCTGTTGGACTCCAAGATATATTTGTAACTGGACGTGGTGCTCCAGGCATTTTATACACGTTTATGGTACGGCAATTATTTTGTTCGACAAATGGTGTTGGTTGAACATCCGAGTAATAACTTTGATATATATTAACGGCATTATTTTGAGATATGGCAGCTTCAACTGGCTACAAATCAAAAACATTTTAATGTTGGAAATTTAAAAAAAAAAAATTGTTATTTGTTATCGAAAACATACCACTGCTAAACTTAATACTGAACTTATGTAGGCATCATCTTTCATAGTTTTCCGTCTATATCGCTCAGTTTGTTCAGGATCATTAAACGCTATGTCTTTTGGCCAACCTCCTTCCATGTGACTAACTTGAGTGGTTTTGTATTCAATGACCTCAGTGTTGGCTTCATGTAAAGCTTTAATAAAACACATTTGATAGATTTACTTTATAAAAATCCTCATGTTAGATAAAACTCCAAAGTCAACTCGTGATTTTAGAAATTATTTTTGTTTCATAAAAGAATACAATAAAAAATAAAAATAAATTAGTCTTGTCTTACCAAAACTTGGCTCCAAATTTGTGCCCCTACAGCAAGGATTCGGAATAACATAACGATCTCTTATCAGCCGTTTATCTGGTTGATAATTATCAATTAATTCTGGGCCTCTATCAAAAAACAAACATTGTTTTCCAAATTCAGTTCGCATTTTATTGTATACAAATGATGTCTCCATTTTCGTTTAAATTATTTTAAAACACAGTCGAAAACTAAATAAATATAACACAGAAATGAAAAAACTAGCAAATGACAGTTTCTGGAAGGTTTTAAATTCTATCTGTTGAATACTTATTTATTAGATCAATAATTTTTAAGGAGTATTTATTCTCATTACCATGACAAATATAAAGAATACCGGTGAAACCAGTAAAAGTAGAAAAGCATAATTTTAAAATTAACATTATAAATAAAAGGAAAAATGACGAGCGTTCTTCAGTAATACCTATTGCTTCAAGTTCTTCAATAATACCTATTATTACGGGAGAGTGTTAATATATGATTGTAAATTAATATAACTTACACGTACATTTGCAGATTTCATATTAGGACTTCATAGCTTAAACTCAGGAAACCTTTTTTTTATAACTTCTCAGTAGGAAGTTATTGTAATGGGTTCAATTTTTGAAAGTTCCAGTTTTATTATATCTCTATTTTTAGAGCCCTAGCGCCCATTATCGTTTTTAAGATAATATCTGTGTATATGTGAGTATGTACGTTCGTGAAATTTTTTTTTGTTTCACATATCTAGAGGACAAAAAATGATATTGCGTCCGGACCGTTTTCATTCGACACGTAATTACATGATGAACACCTGACTAGATTTTCATGAAATCGACATGTTTTTTGTTTATAACAAAATAACTAAAAAAGGCTAATTAGCGAAATTTCGAATTAATGAATCGTACTCTGTAAAGGATCTGAAAAAAAAAAAAAAAAAAAAAAAAAAAAAAAAAAAAACCTTTCGAAAAAAAAATCTTACGATTTTTCATTTTTAAGCCCCGTTTACAAAATGCTGAGCTTCAAAGTGGTAAATAGTTGATTCAAACTACATATTAATTATATATATATATATATATATATATATATATATATATATATATATATATATATATATATATATATATATATATATATATATATATATATATATATGTATATACTGAGAAGTTGGTAGTGTAAACCGCAACATAAACAACAAGTTACAATTGTATATAAGAAACCATTGAAGTGGAAAAATTCAATGATCCATTTCAGGGATAAAAAGATAATTATCAGTTTAGTTCTTATCTTAAGATACTTAACGACATTACAAGCTAGGTACTTGTAGGTATAAATTACTCAAATTAGACCTATTAAGGTTTATCTCACTGTACGTCTAAGGCCCAATTTACATTAACGCTCCGCTCTCGATACGCCTTCACTCCACTCCCGCTCCGATATAATCTTGTTGTGTTCACATTACAGTGCTGATATCATGCTGGTACCTATTCGTTCTCTATTGACATTATAATGCTGCTCTGGGTACACTCCCAGTTTGGTCTCAGTTCGATACAAATATCTTTTCATAACAACTGAATGCAAGCGGAGTGGAGTGGAATCAAAAAAGTGTTTACACTGTAGGTACAAGCCATAACAAATCTGATATCGCTCCGATAAAATATTACCTGAGTGGTATTCATATTGAAGTGGCATTGAAGTGGGAGCGAACCGTGACTGATATCGGACCGATATCAGAGCGATGATGTGTATACACTCATTGTTTCTTGTGTAATATTTTATCGAATCGGGAGCGGAGCGATATCGTACCGAGAGCGGAGCGTCAATGTCGATCAGGCCTAAATGTGCTTTCGTCGAGATATTTCAACAAATGACAGCCACCTACTTTATTATTCAATGAATATATGTTTAAAATTGTCATATTGTTCGATTACCGATTTATCTCGTGGTTTATAAAAAATTGCAAGGATTTAAACTGAGCAATGGACCGAATTCAGAGAAACGGTATATAATTCCTGGCGTCGGTCAGTTCCGTACAATTAATTAATAAATCGATTATTTGTATGTAAATAGTAAATTACAAATTCTCAACTTTCTACCTGTTCATTTCTACAGATAAATAAGTAGAAAGTTGAGAATATAGAAGAAAAATAAATAAAATAAATTTATATATTTAATAAAATCAATTTATTTAAAAATTTTAAAAAGGCACCATCACAAAAAATCGTTTAAAAAAAGAAAATTATGTTTTCAGCACTACAACATTCATGGTTTTCCCTGAATTATACATATTCACGATATTCATAACACACTTAAATATTAAACTTAATAATTTCAAATCATAATTTCCTAAATTGAGTAAATCCATCAAATCGTTATTTAAAAAATCAAAAATCGTTTTATAAATCCTAACAGTATCGTAAGTGAGTACAGTATTTTGATATCCTAGAAGAAGATTTTCATCATCATAAAATTTACATTCTAATGGCGATTTATTCTCAACTTTTCCATGCGTTTTATTTATATTCAGATAAACGTTTAATTCAAACACGAGTTTATAATTATTCTTTCGATGCGATTCCCATTGTTTATCGATCTGAAAATAAAACAGATCAGTTTTAAGAAAGATGTAGTTTAATCGAAAGCCCATCTGGCTACTTTTGTTTTATCCAAGTTCATATTTAAATCTAATCGACTCCGAGTTGACCTATTCATTAACAGTTCCACTCTTGTCTAGTAGTTCAAGAATTCAAAATTAACTTCATTAAATTAACTAATCATCATACCAACAACAAACTCAATAGCACTTTGCTAAACGATGGATATGATCTTAGCTCATTTAATAAATAAAAAAGTCACTCTTACGGAAGAATACATTAAAGTTACTTAAGTAATGGAATTTAAGAATAGGGTTTGAAGAGAAAATCACCAATAATTACTAATGAAAATTTATTTCGCAACGTTTTAGAACCTAAAGTTTCACCATCAAGAGTACTGTATACATATAAAGAAAAAGAAAAAAATTATCGCGTTTAACAAGAATGAAAAATTGAAAAATGAAAAAAATGAACAGTATATACAAAGATTAGTACTTACATGCATTGTAGTTGTCATTATTATACACAAAATTATTACGCCCGATGATGAAACTTTAGGTTTCGAAACGTTGCGAAACAAATTTTCATTAGTAATTATTGGTGATTTTCTCGCCAAACCCTATTACTAAACTACTGAATAATATCACTTAACCCCCTTTACTGATACTTAATGGAATTTAACAAGGTTATATATAGTCGAAGATTTATACTTACTTGACTGTTTAGTTTCGTTAAGAAAAGAGTTTTCGATTTTGAAGTTTTCTCCGATGGCGATAAATCTTTCTCATCTAAAAATTTATAATAATGTTTTAAAGCACGTTGTATTTCAGATGGTAATCGTATATCTTGTAAACTAGCTGGATATTCATCGACCGCCTGACTTCTTAATTCATATTTTGACTTCTTATTTTTCTCATTCAATGGACAATAAATAAAATGAGTAAATACTACGTTTTGAGAGTCTGGTTTAACAGATGTTTCAACAGTATTTACGGATAGTTGTTCAGATGATTTTAAAATATTTTCTAAGACTTCATGTTTATTATTATCTGTTGAATTTTTTATTTCGTTTTTCTTGAGTTCTTTAGTTTTTAATTGTGATTTAAGAGCACCTTTTGATGGAAGTAACGTCTGACTTCGAGTTAGTTTCGTTTTTACTGTTGATTTCTGCGATTGTAAATATGGCGATATAGTCGATTTAGATCTTGAATAAATGAGTCGTGTAGACTGAGCTTTTTTTAGAGCAGAATCTATATCGTTAACATATTTTTTTTCACGTTCATTAATTTCAGAGGTAGACTCATTTGACTTAGTTTTTAAATCAATACATTTACATACTAATTTATTATTATCTTTACTAGAAACACTTTTTATGTATTTATCATCACAATCATTAGAAAGTTGTAAAAGTTGAACAGTTATATCACAATTTCTTTCTGATATCTTTCTATTTATGTACGTTTTAATGTATATGTCGTATAAAATATCTGCTAATCTAAAACAAAGTGTATGAAATTTAAAAAAGAAAATAATAACAATAAAATTGGGAAGTGAAAAAAATAGTAAATTTATTCCAATGCTTATTTTCTCTAAATTCCGTAATGATTTTCATCTATTATAATTTAAAATTACCGCCAATCAACACTATTGTTTCTATGGTTAAAATTTATAGAAAAGATAGCACACGGAAACTTGAATTTATTTTGAATTTATCAGAAAAATGTCAGTTTAATTAATTTACATAAAAAACATAAAATTTCAGGAATTTAGTAATTCATTTTTTTTTTTAGAAATTTACGGAACTATATTTAACCCGGCAGAACTGTGGTGGGGTATCATATACCCCAGTACATATGTTTTATATGATAATTCAATCATAGATGTCTCTACAGTCTGTATATTAATAGTATCTTCCAGTTATTTGATAACGAACATTTTTTTCAATAATACAGTTCAAAATACGTTACTGTTAATTAGAAAAACGATTTAAAATTTTTTTGGGGTATATGAAACCCCACCACAATACTATTGTGTATAAAATAACACTATTTGTACTTTAATAAAATATTACTGTTGTAATTTATTCAAAGAAAAATTTAAAGTTTTGTGTACATAAAAATTAATATAACAATAAAAGTTAACAAACAATTTATTCAGTTTAATAACGGTTTTTTCATATATTTAAAAAAAAATGTCTTATGAACAAGAACAAAGAAGACTGCTTGCTTTGTGGGAAGAAGTATCCACCGAAGAATTAGAGCAATGGCAAGAAGAAGAGAGTGATGAAGAGAATGATATTCAGCCAATCGGTGAAACAATAATTGGTGAAAACAAAGTTGAAGAAAGAAAAACGGACAGCGAAAATGAAAATGATGATTTTGACAATGACACGTATTCGGACAACGAAATTAGTAAAGAATATTTTTTAGATAAGAATACTAATAAATGGTATAAAAATTGCAAATCTAGTAAAGTAAAGGCTAGAGCAGAAAATATTATTGTGTTATTGCCCGGTGTGAAAAAAGATGCTCGAAACGCTAAAACAGCACTTGATTGTTGGCAGCTATTATTTACGGAGGAAATGTTAAACGATATATAGTTATCTGTACTAATATAAAAATTAGGAAAGAAGCTATAAAACACGATAAAGAACATCAGTACATGGTGACAGAAACTGAGGTACCTGAAATAAAAGCAGTTTTTGGTTTGCTTTACATTTCGGGGTCACTAAAAAGTAATCGATTAAACTTAAAAGATCTTTGGAGTCAGGATTTTGGAATAACAATATTTAGAGAAACAATGGCGTTACATAGATTCAATTTTTTAATGCGATGTTTACGATTCGATAATATAGAAAATAGAATGGATCGCTTAAATATTGATAAACTGGCTCCCATCAGAAGTATATTCGATAAATTTGTCGACAACTGCAAGAACTGTTATACTCCTTCAGAATTTTTAACAGTTGATGAAAAATTGGAAGCGTTTAGGGGCAAAGTCTCATTTTTACAATATACCTATGCCAAATAAACCAGCCAAATATGGCATAAAAAATTACGCACTAGTTGACGCCAGAACATTTTATTTACTTAACATGGAGGTTTATACAGGAACTCAACCAGATAGACCCTATAAGCAGAGCAACAAACCGAAAGATGTTGTGGAACGGTTAATAGAGCCGGTATCAGGTACAAAACGAAACATTACTTTTGATAATTGGTTCACGTCCTACGACCTAATGTTGGACTTATTACGTTTTCATAAGTTAACGTCCGTCGGTACGGTGCGTAAAAATAAACGGGAAATTCCTACAGCGTTACTGTATACTAGAAATCGAGACCCTGGTAGTTCACTTTTTGCTTTTCAAAATGATATTACGATTGTGTCTTACATTCCAAAAAAAAGAAAAATGTTATTTTATATTCTACTATGCATCATGACAAGGCCATCGATCCTGAAACTGGCGATGAATTAAAACCTGAAATTGTTACTTTTTACAATTTCAGCAAAGGTAGAGTGGATACCGTGGACGGATTATCAGCTAATTATAACGTTTCCCGAACATGTAGACGTTGGCCTTTAGTAATATTTTTTTCACTTTTAAATACTGCCGGTATTAACTCTCATATAATCTACAGAGAAAATAACAAAATTATAGATAATATGAACCGGAGAAATTATTTAAAAGAGCTTGGTGTATCATTAGTAATGCCGTTCAGGAATATTAGAATTATGAACCCTCGTCTTCCAAAAGCTCTTTGGCAGCAAAATGAATCAAAACAAAGTGAAGTGCCATCGTCTAAAAGAATGCGTAATAGTAAAAGATGTGAATTTTGTTTACGTAGTCAAGACAGAAAAACATTTTATGTGTGCATAGACTGTAAACGATATATCTGTCTAAGCCATGCAAATCTTTTGTGTCCAGATTGCAATGAAAACAGGCAGCAAACGTGATTAAAAAAATTTGTAAGAAATGAAATTTAGATTTCTTAAATTCGTCTTTTTATTGACGAATTCTAAGTAAAATAAGATTAATTTTCTACAATAAGTTTAATTATTTTTAGAATATAATAACTTTATATTTTGTATATTTTGAAATTAGGATTTTTTTGTTTTATTTTTGTAATCTTTTGTTAGAAATATAGTCTGAAATTTAAGTTAAAACGCATTATTATTGATACAATTTCGACTTTTTAGTAAAAAACACTTATTTATATAGGTGGGGTATGCTATACCCCACCACAACACTGATGTAAATTTTTTTCACCACAATACTGCCGGGTTAAACTTAATAGTAATTTTAAATTTTAAGTTTAGTAATTTTTTAGTAAATAAATTATATGAAACTTCTTACAAAAATATTCTATATATTTTTAAATTATAGGAATCTTTTATTTCATAAGTATTTTATTATACTAAATTTGAAAATTTATTTTCAGTTTTAAAATAGAAAAAATTAAATTACCTTTGTAAAATTTCACAGTCATATTTCTCCATTTTGTTTAATCGCCAAATAAAAAGCTAAAATAGCATGCTATAAAAATAAGTAGAAAATTAATGCTGCACTAATAAAAAAATTTTAAGTAAAAGTTTTAATAAGTAATTCATCACGATGACTTTTTGTGTTTATAAATTCAAACAATTCAAAGGGCGGCTTAAGCATGGCCGCCTTATTTTATGCCTTCTGTCAAAATACTTATAAAAATATTTTTTACATTTCTAATTTTGGTAAAATCAATAAAAGAAGTGTCGAATATTTTGTAAAACAATTTTTTATATCTACAAATAATAAAAATGTTATAAATAGTTCTAGTGTTAAAAATATATATTTTTTAACCTCAGTGCAAACAACAAAACCAACTCAACTTTTCCAAGTTTGTTTATTTACTCATCAAAATAAACTATTAAAGTATGTACAAGGTGCAAGAACGTTTAGTTCGTCTACACCAGAACGTCCAGATCCTCCTAAACGTTCACTACCGCAACTTATGGAATTTCCTGAAATAGTATGGCCATCAATTTTCAAATCAATCCGAAATTGGATTTTGTCCACTTTGATTATTGCCCCGTACTTTGATCGGGAATTTTCTTTGTATGATTTTGTTACTGGTTCAAAAATGGCTGTGGAAGTAGTGTCACATAAATTATCATCAGGGAATTTTAAAGAACTGGAAGGTCTGGTCACTCAGGATGCCTTAGAAGTTCTTCAAAAGTCGTTATCAAAATTAACTTTAGCACAAAGGCAGCAATTAGCTATTGATCGTCGAGATATTTATTTTTCTTTTCCGTACCAGGTAAAACCGATTTTTTAAAGATTGAGAAATTTTTCACCTTCAGTACAATATTTTAGGTTGGGGTAATGTTTGAAGATGAAAATGAGAAAGTACAGAAGCGATTTGTCGAGATTACAATGGTATACCATGTCCTACAGGGCCTTCATTTGATGCGTGAACGAGGTGAAGAGCCACCGCTGAATGTCGGCATGGCTCCCGAATTTCGAGAAAAAATTCATATTTGTAATTATCGATTTATTAGGGAATTTACGAAGGGCGTAGAAGATCAATGGACTGTTAATTTAATCAATCATTTTAAACCTAGTGATTTTGTATAAAAAAATTTACTTGCGTTGTTAAATTCTAGTTGAAATTTGTAGAAATATTTTTTTAAAAAATATCTGCAGATTCTCTTCCTTTTAATATTTATTATCTAATTGAATTTTAATAACTTTTGAAATTTAATTCAAAATATTACGTAAGTAAATTAATTAAAACTTAAGATTTATATTTTTTAACTGAAATAAAATTTAGTAAAAGTACTTTTTATTCTTTTTTTACCTTCTCATTCTTATTATGAAACCAGTGGTTTATTTTCAAGGTTTTTGTAATTTTATATAAAAAAAGAAATTGCTATAAATAGAATTAAAAGTAGGTATACAAACCCATTATGACCCAACGTACTATACATAGTACGAGGAGGAGGAGTCATGTATATCGATAATACGCTTTTTCCACGGAACTTAAAAATATAATAAAATAACAACAGAATATCTTTTTATTTTTATCTTTCTCTCCGGATAAGAGATATACCATTGAAACATTTGAATAAATTTTGATAGCTTTTTAAAAGTAATCTATAATAACCAGTGATATACATGGATGGCCAACTATGTACCTATTTTTGAAGCAAGTATGTTGTACACAACTGAGATCTATGACAATAAAAACCCCAATGTAAACAATTGATAAGAGTGTGACAACAAGACATTAAAGGTTTAATGTATCTTTGTTTATTTCTGACTCAAAATTAGCATTTCTTTAACAAATGTATTTTGTCATTCATTAGATAAAGACAAAATATAGTTTAGAAATACAAATGACTGCTGTCATCTTTTTCTTTAATGACTATTTAACTTTTTAAACGATTTTTTAAGTTGTCTCTCTATGTATCTCTATGATAATAACTGAAGATGGTAAATTAATAGTCCAATACATATTTTCAAAAATGTTTATTTTTTTAAGTTTCTTAGATCAAATATTAAAAACTTTGCCAATTAGTGCTACCTACCAAGTATATTTTTACTGTTTTGCAGGAAAATATGTTAGAATTTTATTTTAGAATTTACAAAAGAATCTTCTCGGCAAAATTTTACCGCAATCGGACAAGTAGAAATGGGAGTGGACTTTAATGGGTTAAAACAAGTTTTAATATAGACGTATAAAATATATGTATCAAATATATTCACATCAGTACACTTATCTATTTGATGTATTTGTTTCAGTAAAAAAGGAAAAACGGAAATAAATTTAAAAAAATTTAATTTAACAGTTGTTATTAACTGACCATTTGGAATTCGGTTAGTGTATCCGTAAAAAAATTAATATTCTTCCCCAAAATGAACCCAAATTTGATTCCATACTTTGTTGTAGATATTATATAACATAATTAAATAAATTATATTTGAAAATAAAATAATAATGGAAAAATTTATAAAACAACTTTGAAAAGAGAATTCAAAGAATAATCAGGACTGGAGATACTGGATGTAATACATTTTTAATTATGTTGTTATATTATCAATATTATTAAGAATGATTAAAATTTGAAGAATACAGGAGAACTTTTTAACTCTGTTTTTTTTATTTTCAATTCTTATTCAAGTAATAGAACTGTGTTTTAAATCATGATTGAATATCAAGAGAAAAACACTATTTCAAAAAACAAAAATTTACAATACATAAAAAGTATCCAAATGGGTCTTCAATTTTTTTTTAATTTTTGTGTGTAACTAAAATTTGTGAAATGATAGAGATGAACTAGAAGCCTCTAATTGTAATATTAATAGTAAGCATACAGTAACTTTATAATATGCTTGCTGATAGTGCGACTATTGGAAGCAAATTCACCATAATCAGGCCAAATTTTAAATGAGTGAACGTAGTAACTCAATGAACAACGTATGTAAATTAAATGTATTTGGCCTGTTAATTGCGTCAAGCAATCAAAAATTGGACCTATTAGTGGCCACACTCTTATTAAGTATATTATAGTCACTGTAATGTATACTGTTATTATAACGCTATTAATCCTATTAAGACTAAACTATTCTAAAATGCGTTATTACGAGTTTATTATTACAAATCCGTTTGATTCTGTCAGGTTCTTCTCCAATAGTATACCCTTCATTTAGATACATTAATCACTCGTTAATTATTCCACTTAAAAATACGGTACTTGACTGTATTTAAAATTTGTGTCAAATATTAAATAATTCTAGGCATTATCATTACATATGTCCAATTTTAATGATTAAACATAAAAAAATTTGATAACTATTTAGAAATTTTATTTTGAAAATCGCCATTTTTCAACAAATATTCAAATTAGTGAAAACGTGCCATTTCTTGAATATGACGTAACATTTTGTAGCTAGATATTCATCGGTGATGTGAAATTGTGTTTTCTTTTGAATATTTCTATTAGCTGATATATATAGTAATAATAATCGGCCAGAATTCTAATAAATACTTGCTTTTACATTGACATTTTATGAGTACAATCAAAGTTTTGAGGTTATAAATATTGACATTGACGTTTAGTTGCTTCAAACTGTGACGTCACTATAGTGAGGTGTTTTTCCTGCCTTTTTCTTATTTAAAATTGTAGGGTTATTTTTTTGATGATTTTTTATAGAATCTGCCGAAAATAAAAAAATCACTTAACTGATATGGAAAAACAATGCTTTTAGAATGTTTTTGTAACTTCAGTCAAGTACCCCGATCCATGTTTTAAGTTCTTTGTTTATATGTTATCTGTGGTTTATGCAAATTTTTCAATGTAAAATTGTGTCTATATAAGTAAAAGCATATTGACTTATTTATTAAACATATGTATAATTATGAAAATTTTATTTAAAATACAAATAAATTTAATAAATATAATTTTCTGATTTTTTAACACTCCTCATTTTTATCGCATCTCTTTTTGTTACGCCCCTGTTAATACTAGTAAAAGTTTGAATTATAATCAAGTCATTTCATATGTGTCATAATTTGGTAAACATGGTAAATATTTGCTCTGTGGTAAATATAATCATATGACGCGATCTTGACGTCTTCATAAGTTAGGTTCAAAAAAGTTCTAAACTTTTTCATAAACAACGTAAACAATGTTCTAATGTGTGGAACATATTTAGAAAGTTTTTTTTAAGCTTAAAAATGAGTTATATTAGTGACTTATCGCAATCACAGGAATATTTAAGTTATAGAAGTAGTATACCACTTCGAAAAATTTCCGTAGATAGTGACGGAACCAAGGTTATTAATTTTAACCCATATTTATTTGAAAATATTAAGAAAATATGAGAACTAAGATTTTCTACTTAGGGCTGGAGAATTTATGATTGTGGACCGAAAAATGTCAAATGTCCTTTAGTTTGTTTACCACCAGTTTCCGGTACAGCCGACATTTTTTTTAAACAAGCATTAGCATTATCAGCGAAAGGTTATCGGGTTATTTCAGCGGAACCGCCAGTATATTGGACTGTTCGGGAATTTTGTGATGGTTTCAAAAAGTTGTTGGATCACTTAGGAATTGTTAAAGTTCACATTTTTGGAGCCTCATTAGGTTGTTTACTAAAACAAATATTTTGGTTTAAGAAGATGTTTTAAAGGAATTGTATTTTTTCAGGAGGATTTTTAGCTCAAAAATTTGCTGAATATACATATCTGTGCCCACGAGTCGCTTCATTAATTCTCTGTAATTCGTTCACTGATACTAAAATTTTTAGTTATCGAGATTCCGCACTTTTATTTTGGATTTTGCCCGCTATAGTACTTAAGAGGATGATAATGGGAAATTTTAGAAGTGAAAAGGTTGATCCAGAAATTGTTGAAGCCATTGATTTTATGGTAGAACGAGTACGTATACACACAGAATATTCAGAAACAAACTTCATATCTCTATACTAGCTTTCTCAATGTGGACAATAGCTTACGTCACAAATGACCTAATTTCTGTCCCCTCCAAACGCACAACATGTTACGACATAAATTTCGTATCAATGTATGCGTGTGATGTACAGTTGTGTGTGTACAAACATCACACTCTGTCCGTGGAGGGAGACGACTACAGTGTATATGTATACCAGTGTTAGGATACATGCATATTACTATATATGTATTCGCTTATTGTTGAAACTGGTTGATAACAATCGATCTGAAGACGGCTACAGTTGCTGTATGACTAATCAGCTTAAGCGGTATCAAACACACTCAGCCATACTGCTATCCACAATTTTTTACACACACGCTTAGGGCTTGTGTATACATATAAATTTTGAATACTTTTTAGAACTAGAGACGAAGTTTTCAAATTCCAAATCATTTTTTTTTTTTAAGTTAATTGGGTTACTAGTACTTGGTGGGTTTACTATTATTCGTTTTACTTCTTAATTAAATCCAATTTGATTAATTTAATTTACTATCACCAGATAGCGTGGCCGCAGCAGTCACGACTTTAAGCTACTGGCAATATTTAGCGGCTCTGGCAGTGGAATTAAAAGTTGTATCAATTTGAACGTTTACGTATACGTCTGATTGCCATTCACGTAATTTGTATAATACGTATTTCTATCGACAATTAGACATATACGTAAATGTCCGGCCTGATACAACTTTTAATTACAGCGCTTAATCTTTTCATCTCCAGTGATTAGGGTTAAAAGACTAAAACTCAGTACTGAAAAACTATTCAAGTCACTTTTTAAGACAACTAAAAAGTCACTTTTTAAGACAATTTTTAGTTTTATTTGTTACAAATTTTAGAAAGTGTAAGTAAATTTTAACAAAACTCTTAATTTATAGTTAGAAAGTTTATCCCAAGCTGAATTGGCTAGTCGCTTAACATTAAACTGTGTTCCGGACTATGTGGAAGTGCACAAATTAGCCAATTTGCCGGTAACGATAATTGACGTTTTTGACGAATACGCTCTCTCGGGAGACGTGAGGGACGATATGTATAAATGTTATCCACGTGCACGACTAGCTCATTTAAAATCTGGTGGAAATTTCCCATATTTGAGTCGATCCGAAGAAGTCAATTTATATTTACAGGTAATTACTCCTATTCAGACTAACGTCGATTTGTTTCGAATCAAATATAAATCCCATAATATATCTATGGTCTTTTTGGTTTCAGATACATCTCAGACAATTTGATGACACGAATGAAGCAGCCTGTGATCCTGCTTTAAAACCAAAACCAATTATGGGCTCGAAAAAATGAGACGTATATAAGATATTGTTTTCTATAAATTTTTATACAATATTATATAAAATATCTGTTACATGGAATTTGAAATTTTGGTGTTTTTACCTCGATCTTTTTTATAATAATTTAAAATATTGATTGTTAAAGACAATTTGATATTATAGAGTAATAAGTTTCTATTTTTTAATAAAATTTTGTACAATATATACAATTAAATTTGTTTATTGTTGACTTAAAATTTGAGCGTAGATGAATTTTTAGGTTGGTATCACTGCTTCTAAAATTCACATAAAGCCATTGAGGAGAGAATCGACTCGAGAGAATGCTGTGTATTACAAATACATTGGTTCCGCGACAAAATAACCGAATGACAAAATAATTGCACAACAAAATAACCTTAGACAAAATAACCAAGCGACAAAATAACTTTAAAGTTTATTTATTTATTATTTTGTTAAAATATTACAGATAAAACTGTAGCAATATCGTAAATACTTATGTTTTGTTCTGCGTTATATTTAATCATAAAGTATATTGTCAACACTAACCTAACCTTCGGGCAAAGGGTAACCTTAATAAACCTTGCAAGGTTTATTGCAATTTAGCCATCTTTTATATATTGGGAGCAAAAAAATCTTAATCATATCACAGCTGCATGTACCCTAACTCAAAAGAATAATTAACGGTTATTTTGTCCACAGTTATTTAGTCGCGGCACCAATTACATTAGGAAATTGAAGCAAAAAAATTGACTGATGTGATTACTTTTTATAAAGAAGTCTCCGTGGTTACAAGTTGGGTTTAATAAAATGGAGTCATACTTCACAATTTAATGCCTGTGGTATCTCTAGGAAACATAATATGTTAATATGTTCGATTCAGTACTCAGTGCATAAAGCTTTTAAAATTTCCTATTGGCAACGATTAAATTTCCCTAGTGGGCGTTTACCGAACTAACGTATGACATACTTTCCAACTTTCGTTGTTGGACATTTACGAGACAGTAAAAAATATTACACGACCTCTTCGCTGAGGTAAATACTATTTTAAAAGTAGAATGTTGATGTGTGTTGGTACTAAAAAATGAAATTTTAGTAACATAAAATGCCAACACTTGCAATTACGTAATTATACGTACAGTTTACGTGAAAACTATGAAATTATTGTTAAAACGCTTAATTGTGTGAAAATTGTCTGTCATACGTTAGTTCCGCGACTCGTCCCTAGGGAATCTTATCACTGTCAATTAGCGACGCAAATATTTTCACTCATGCCTCTGGTAGTTAAATTAAAAGCTAGTAACTCGTACATACATAATTTTTGTAAAATTTTACCATCAGGGGCGCTCGCATAATCTTTGTGTTACCAATATGCTAGACGATTTAACTCATTTTAAGCACTAAAGGAGATAAGGAAAAAACATTTTTTGCAGCTATATAAATAGTTTTTTATTATTTTTATAAAACACATTACAAAATAATATCACTGTGCGTATCCTTCGTATCTTTTTGACTGTCTTTTGCATCTAATTTTTGACTAGCCTTAATTTCTAAATTTAATGTGTTTGGGATATTTGATTCGTGGGCTCGAACTTCAGATGATTGAGACGATGGTGAATAGATTTTTGGATACGGCATTTCATCACTATCAGGGCGTTTTTCTTTGATAATTGTGTTATATACACTCATTGCCTACGTAAAAAAATTATTTTAAGACTCTACATTTAAATACTTAGTAAAGACTAAATTTTACCTGCGCTACTAGTCCCGAAACATCACTAACATTTGACGGTAAGATAAGAGTATTATTTTTATGCGCCATTTGTTGAAACGCATTTACATACTGTTCAGCCACACTTAATGAGGCCGCATTTTTGCCGTCCATTGTTTGCAAAACATTTGCAATCATATTCAAACTTCCCGCGCGAGCTTCAGCTACTTTCATCATTGCTGTGGCTTCACCTTTCGCTTTGTTTATTCGCTCTTGTTGTTCGGCTTCTAAACATGGGAAAAAAATTTAAAAACAGGAATTCAGAACAAGTTAGTGATACTAACCGGATGCTAAGATTCGTGCTTGCCTCTTTCCCTCGGCTACGTTAATTTCTGCTTCACGAATACCTTCTGATTCTAAAATTGCAGCTCTCTTCTTTCGCTCTGCTTCGACTTGCATTTGCATGGCTTCTTGAACTCGTGCCGGTAATTTTATGTCACCTTATTATAAATAATTAAAAATTAAGGATCACTTCAGCTACTATGGGCTTACTCCGTTTGAGAACTTACGGATTTCGTATCGTAAACAAGTGATACCCCACGCTTCGCTGGCTTTATTGATCGATTCGACAATACTAACATTTAAACTCTCCCGTTCACGAAATACTTTATCCAGTGATATTTTTCCTAATTCGGATCTCATCGTTGTTTGTGCGAGTTGAGTTATAGCAAATTCAGGATCTTCTACACCGTAACTAGCTAAGTAGGGATTTAATATCCTTAAGTACAGTACACCGTCTATACTTAGTGTTACATTGTCTGAGGTAATGGCACTTTGTTTTGGAACATCGATCGCAATTTCTTTTAAACTTTGGACATATTTGACACGATCGACAATTGGTAGAAGAATATTAAAACCGGGATCTAATATTCGATGAAATTTACCCATCCGTTCAACAATCCATGCCTTAAATTATAAAACAGGTTTATTTCAGTGTTGGCTTACACACACGGAAGTAATACTGACAATCTAAATTGACAAAAATATTGAACATTGAAATATTCTTCAACATTACAATATAGTTCACAAATATGCAACAAAAATGACAATATTTAAATTAACGTATGTTTGCGGATTATATTGTAATACTGAAGAATATTATTTTATATATTAGCTTCAATATTTTTGTCAATAATACTGTACGTGCGGCCGTTTAAGAGCATAATGCATTTTGCAATAATATTTGAATTATTGTCAGTAATATTGAATATTACATACAAAAACATTATAAATAATATTATTACAATATAGTTTGTAAACATATAACAGTATTAAAAATACGCCAATTTTTGTCAATAATATTGATTAAAATATTAACCAATAAAAGTACAATGAATAATACTGTGCTATACTACAAAAGAATCTGCAATACAACAGTATTTACAATAATTCATAAATTGTAGTACTGGCAATGTTATTAATGTTCAATATTTTCACCAGTTTAGTTTGTCAATAATATTGTGTATGTGTACGAGTAATGTAAGATTTTATTATGATGAAGGGCTATCAGTGTTTGGTTGTACAATATAAAATGTCGGAATTTCGATCAGGTACGAATTAATCGTTCAAGTGGTTAATTATTAGTTACCATTATTTTTATTTTTGAGTAATTGTAACTTCTACAAAAGTTTTCTGTAGTAGTATTGACCAAGGAATTAAGATCGTTTTTTTTACCAGTACAAACTATTACAGTGTGGTATTTATTCAGTTCGCAATACCAACACCATGTTTAATAAACCAACTCTACTGAGATTTTCGAAAGAAATCGACTAGAAGGGAAATGGGAAATTAACTGTCCTTTCTATTGATGATTTTCCGCCTTGACCATTATCTTTTCTAATACAAGAACATGAGGGATTGCAGTAGTAGCAAAATCATCAGCAATTTCATATTACACAATATAACTTCTTAATTGACTAATTAATGGACATAATTATATAAAATACTGAATGATTAAGCTTCAAAATATTAGATAAGCAAACTAGTGAAGTATAAGGAGGTTTCTAACATTTTAGAAAGTGACAATTGCAAATACTTTAAATTTTAGTCAAGTTATAGAACTTTCATAACACCGTGAACTATTTCATCAGAAACAAAATTACAAATATTTATTTACCTCTTGTTGCGGAACAAACATAATTATTGTGTTTATTGGTGTAGTAACTTTATGACGAACTGAAATAACTGGGCCATTTAGGCATGGTTTCTGCAAAATATTTCCACCGAACGATGAAACCTAAAGTTATAAAAACAATTAACCACAGTGATTCCAAATTATTTAAAAACTACGAGCTCATACCCTCATTGTACCCGCTATCGATGAGAATACATAATGACGTGAAAACATTGTAAATGTTTTATGTATAATTTAAAATAATTTGTATATAAATTTGCAATGTAAAATTACAATAACAATTTTGTATGTATTGCACACAATTTGAATTCTAACCTAACAAGCCTTAACAATTTGCATTTTGACATTGCCGGCGACATCTGTGAGTTGACATTACAACTATAAATTGTCATGTGACGTAACCATGGATTCAAATTTGTTTATAGTAAACAATTAAATTTTATATTTTCGTTTACAATTTGCATATTTATTAAATCCAATTAAATAATGTCTTCAAGTGATCAAACGATAATAAATTTAAATTTTATCTCAACAATGTGTCGATTAAAATCACAACAAAAATATTTAGACCGTATGTCGAATACTGCGATCGCAACATTGAAAAACAGTGTATTAAGCCCGGATTTTTTGAATCATTATCAAGAATTAACGAAGAAACGACAAGAAGGCAATAAATTTTTAACAGCGCAACTGATTGATATCATTTTATCACGAAAGAAACTACGAAAAGATATTACAGATAAGAAAAAATTAAAAGATCTTGGTATGGTCTGCTAAAATGAAATTATGAATAGATTCTAATACTTTTATATTTGTAGATATATCATATGTTAAGAAAAATTTATTTGATATTGAACGAAAAATATCATTTTTTAAAGAGCAATCTACCTCTGAACTGGAACGATTGCGATATGAAGAGAAAGAATTGAAATCAGATTTAGAGAAACTATTAAAGAATGAATTGTTAGAAGATGAAGGGTCGAGAAAAGCATCGTTGAAAAAGAATGATTGGAATTGTGTAACAAAATGTAATTCAGAGGTATTTGAAAATTTCGAAATATATGTTTAAACAATTTTATTTTATTAATAAATTAATTTTTAAAGGACGTGACAAATTTTATGAATTTCTTACATGCTCATGGAGGGCATGAAGGGGGTTGGAGTGCAGAGAATCATTATATTTTTCTAAAATATTATAAACAAAATGAGAAAGATGTTATTAATTTAATAAAAATATTATCAAATTTTCTACCTGGTAAAATATAAATTAAATTTAAAAATTGTCGATATTAGGATTTCGTAGTTCTAACCACGAAATCCTTATAAATTCGTTATGAGTGATCACGTTTAGGTTAACCTACACTTGACCGCTTTATAATAGTCAGTGTTGGACCTTATACAATCCAAGAGACAGTGTCGCTTTTTAAAAACTATTACTGAACTTTTTTAACACAATCATATAGTTAGTAAAAGGTCTGTATAATTATATTATTAACAAATTAAAAATTAATTTTAATATTAAATAAACGAAAAAAGTATTTTATCTCAAGAATTGTAGCTACTGAACTACGAAATCCTGGCTTAATGTGTATCTAATAAAGTAATAACACGTACTTTTGAATATTTTTTTCACAAATTGATTTTTTCACGCAATTTTTTTTTTAATATTTAGCTATATTTTAGCGCTTCTTCATCTAAATTTTTTTAAATAGTCAGTTGTGCCACTTTTAAAATTAACCAGTCAATTAGAGGCTTAATATTTTTGCTGTCATTGTACTACAAATTACACCAGGGGTAGCAATATACGAGAGAAAAAGAAAACAAAAAATATAGGAATACAGGAATACACTTAGTTTATTCTTACAAAATACACTTTCTTTCTCTTTCGCACGTTATTGACTCACTGATGTTTCATAAAACGAAACATTACTGTAATTGAACCATTTTAATTATTGCTTTAGAAATTTCACAAGAAGCAGTCATCGAACACGTTGAATGGTATTTAGAATATGAAGTCAAAAAAGAAAAATATAAAAATGCAATTATCAGGTGGCGTGAAAATAAAAATAAGGAAAAATTGAAAATGTTTAATAAAGAAATTACAGTACCTAATCAACTCACGGATAAAGAGAAAACTAAAACCAGTGCAGCGTCCAAAGTAGATCACAGTAAAATTAAAGCTAAAATAAAGGAATGGAAGGTATGAAGTGCATGACGTATTTAGCTACATTGTTGTAACCCCAGTGCGCATGTTTGTATTTATTGTAATATTACTTATTTAAAGCACTATTGTAAATATTAAAATATTTTTATTAATAAAACAAAATAAAAACATTTATTGTATTGTTATAAAAATGTTCTTAACTGTTGTAAAAATTTCTAAGTGATATTTAAGGAGAAAAAATTTAAACAACTCGAAGAAGAAAAAAAGAATTTAGTCCTGAAAAACCGAGCTGCGAAAAAAATACCGGTGACTGAAAAGGAACGTAAAAAAATAAAAATTAGAATCGAACAATGGCGAAAGAAAAAGAGCTTGGAAGAACAAAAACGCAACACGCAAGAACAATTGATCGAAGATATACGTCGAGAATTTCGTATTATCGAATCAAGAAACCTAATCAAACAATTTCAAGCACAAGATCAACAATTTGTGGAAAAACGTCGTGAACTTAGATCGTCTACCGGTGAAAAAGCGAAAACTGTGTCTAGATCTCGTAGTTTGTCGTCAATTAAAGCTGAACGAGATCCAGACCGTCTTCATCGAGCGACCAAACAGTGGTTAGCGAAAACATGTAGTTCATCATGTGAAAGTACTGATATACCACCGATGAGAGTGACGATAAATGTTAATAATATTCCAAAATTGTAAATAAAAGTGTTATATTTCAAATATAACGATTAAACTTTTTTTGTAAAATGTGTTTCTTTTTGTAGGAAAAGACCGGATTGGTTTGGGAGTTTACCTTATGTTCTGTGAAAAAGAGAACGTAATCATGTCGTTAATGTCGTCGGTAATATGCGCCATCTAGTAATCGTGCAATATAATTACATATACAGTAATAGTTTGTATTTTTTAATAATGTTAGTGTCCTCTACAAGATGGCATACATATCATACATAGAGTAGAGTCCCTATAATAAATAGAGTCGTGACCATGTCCCTGCCACTTGTTTTCAAGGACGGGCCAATGACTGTCACAGTTTGCTAGGTGGCACTGATGGTAGGGGAGTATACTAATTAGAGTTGGGACATGTGAGCATTTGTCATCAAATGGATGTCAAAATTAATTATCATATGATTGAGTACAAAAGTATCGTTACCAAGTTATGTGTTAACGAAAAATTAAAATTTTTTAATTTAATTAATCTTTCTAGGTTGAGTTGAAGTACTTTTTTAAATATTTAATTTATTTCCAATTTATTTTAGATGAATCTGATGAAAAATAGCAAACTATCGAAACTCATGTCCCGACTCTAATTTTAACTCCCTGTACATCAACGCCATCTGGTATATTAGTTACAGCGGGTCAGAATACGGTCCATTTTTTTTATAATGGACTATATGCAGAGTGGCAGGGACATGGTCGTGACATGTCATCCATTTTCTATCCAAAATAGAGCGGAAAGCTTTAAAATTAAATATCACATGTTTGAGTAAATATTTTTGAGGACATAATTATTGTTAGTAAGTTATGAATTAATGAACAATTAAAATTTTTTAATTTAATTATTCTGTCTAGGTTAAACTAAATGATTTTTGTTAATATTTAATTTATTTCCAATGTATTTTACGCAAACTTTGGATAGAAAATGCCGGAACCAATCAGCGTTCAGCACACATGTCATGCTATTTATTATAAGAACTCTAACAGAGAGTAGAGACTTAGTTTAGAGATTTAGACTAAGATAGAGCCGTAATTCGTAATTTTTTACTTTTATATAATAATTTACTATTTTTATTACTTTTATAGTAATTCTAATAAAAATTAAAATTATAAATATTTTTTTTTTTTAAATTTAAATGTCCTTGTTACTATAGAGTTTGACTTTTATTGGGGATCAGATTTGCATTTGAAAGGCGTTTGGGCACTTTTTACGTGAGGAGCGCCAAAAGTTCTCGGCCTAACATGATTAAACTTATTTAAAGGTGACGTAATTTATACTCACAGAAAGTATTAAGTCTCTAGTAATCATAAACGCAGTGGACGAGTTTACATGTGTTTTATTTATTCTGTTGTAAAAGTGTAAACTCAATATGTCGACCGTTTCAAAAATTAAATATCGTGTAGTCATAAAATTTCTGACAAAAGAAGGACAAACTCCAGAAGAAATTAAGGACAGATTGGATGGTGTATACGGTAAAGCCGTGCCAAAGGTTTCGTTTGCGGTACGAGTCCCTCAACGACGATGATCGTTCTGGACGTCCGGCAGATTCGATCACTTCCGAAAACATCGCTCTTGTAGAATCGCTACAAAGAATTTGCTTATTATTATAAAGGCATAGAGATGCTTATCCCACCTTGTAATACGTGAATTGAAATAGAGGGCGGTTATATAGAAAAATAAATTCTTTTCACTGTTCTCTCTGTATTCTTTAATACTAAGGCCGAGAACTTTTGGCGCATCCTGCGTATGTAGATGTCCTTTATAATTTATAAGGTACACGAAAGAAAAAATATGTTGGCAACTTTTAGAAAAAATATTTTTCTAATAACTCTACGAAAACTAAAAAATTGTCGTTACTAGGAAATTTTAATATTTCATTGCTTCTTCGAAATCAGTGTTTCCCTAGCTTTTTTCGTCGTCCAACACTTTTTAAATTCTCAAATTTTGTACGGAGCACTAGTTCAAATGCAGTTGACGAGTAAAAAAGTTCTTTCGCCAACAAAACTGAGAGCACATAAAGTTTCTGAATTCATAAAAATGCTTAACTCAAGGTCACCCTTTAAACTTTTTAAAATCTCGACTGCATTGCATCCTTGATGATAGTTAATGGTAAGTTTGAATACTTGGTACTATTTGTAGTTCACTAATTTGCCTACTCAAAAAATTTTAATCAGTCGAATCATTCGAATATTTCAATATTTGATTTAATTAACTAATTCGTGTAAACCTAGAAATACTGTTATGATTCGAATTTGTAATCTTTAGCATTATAGGTAGTCCATGATGCTATTCGTTGGTTTTGACGCTTCTTCTCCCTACTATGTCTATGGATACGATGATCTTATCATTTCGTGATCTTGCTTATCTTTAATTATTTCTGGTAAAAATTCTTTTCCTTCGTTTCTAAAGTAATTTAAAATAATTTCATTCCAGAGTATATATTATTTATTTCAAACTATAAAATTTTCTCCGTTACAGCACATAAACTTTATTTGAACGTTCTAACGTGTTTGTATTACATCGATATGCATAAGTTTACACATTACAGTCATTGCAATTACAGTTAACCAATCAGATAGTTGAAATCTACTCAATCTTTCGAATGTATTACTTATTTAGTAGAAAATAAATGGTTGATCATAATCAACAAAACATTTTATTATTATCAAATTTGCATTAAATTTTATGCTGCAATCTTATAACGATCTCATCGACCAGCGATTATTCAGATAAAATTCAAAAAACGTGTTTAGTAGTCGAATGCCATTCTTTTGTTTCCTGTTTTCAATTACTACATAATTGAACCTCGTTTATCCAACAAATGGCAACAATAGACCAATCGCCAAAACAAAATTTGTGGTAAAACGCATTTGTCTATTATCCTTTCATTTGATTAAATATATAAAACTAATTATTAATTACTCCTGAAGAAATACGGCTGAATTTTAAATATTATTTTTTTATACATAAATTTGGTGCTTGATCTTTTGCTATTCTTCAGCATTTTATAACTAGTATTGCTAAACAAAAAACGTTGAATTTCATTACTGACGTTTAGATTTTTTAAATTTAATAGAATTTATCAACTGAAACTCCTGGTCTGTTGTATAATGGATTCCAATTAGAAAAATTTATTGTATTTTTTATATTTTATAAGTTCATGTATTTATTATATTAGAATTTCTGATTTATGTTTTAAAAACAATATTAGGTATTCTGATATTTAATACGTTTAATACTATGTTCGTTGTTATTATTTTTGTAATTAGTGTGGTTTATTGACAATGAGTTAAAGACATTTTAAAAATGTTTAATTGTTAAAAAGATTGGATTACAGCAAATAAATATTTTTAACTACATGTATTTATTATTATTATTTTTGTTTTTTAAATAAAATAAATTTCTTCTAGACAGAGCTTGTTAACAATTTTGATATATAGGAAATATAAAAGCTAATAATAGGTATCTACCAACTTTACGATGTATTTCGATATTAAAATACTTTTGTTTTCGATAGAAACTTGTTAAATTTTCAGCTTTTTGATGAGCGGGCATCAAAATTTTGATAAGATACCAGCGGAAGGACAAATTTCCATAACATTAATACTGAGCAATTTGAAATTTTGATATATAAAAATACCAGTGTAAAAAAATTACCAGTTATCACTAAAATTTCATAAAAGGAAAAAAATTGGACTTATTTCAGGTAAATTCCAAAATTAATATTTCATTTTTTATATTATTAGAAAGAAGAGAAATAGACGGAAGCCAGCCTCATTGTACCCAGAAGTGGACTTAGGATTTTGCCGCCTATGGACTAATGATGATCTTACCGTCGCTACTTCTATAAATTATCTATCTTACATAATTAATACACTTAGGTACATATATATAATGAATATTCATAAAAGTGAGCATGCTAGTACATATACTCATGTTTAGAATGCTCATATTATAAATTGCTAATTTTTGAATGAATTATTCACCCATATTCAAACACTCGAGTAGGTAATAAATAATAATTTCCGTTTAACTTAGAAATTTTTAAGAGACGCAGGGCCGTGGAGAGAAATGGTCGACCCTGGGGATAAACCACATTTTTTAGAAATTTTCAACCAAAAAATTAGTGGTGAGCTCCTTTTTTTTCTCAGGCCCCTTACCGAAGACTACGGGTTCGGGAGTATAACATTTGCTGTCCCCGGGGCCAGCTCTAAGGGTGGGCAACCTGGGCAATTGCCCAGGGCGGCAAATTTTAAGGGCGGTATTTCTGTAAAATTAGGGCGGCATTTTTACAACTGACAAGCAAAAAAAAGGTCGCCGCTTTTTTCGTCGGGGGCAGAATTTTTTCTTTTTGCCCGGGGTGGTGTAAACGCTAGAACGGGCACTGCTGTTTCGGCCTTCTTGCCGGGCTTGAAGAGACGTATCCATCAAGTGCGAAAATATTTGCAAATACCTTTTTAGAAATATGACTGATTCTTGCTCAGGCTAATCTGGGTGTGAATTTTTTATTTTTGCTATGAATATGACTGATTCGATAGAAGTCTTTGTTCTAGTGACGTTATATGCTTAATTTTGGTAAAAATGAAACGGACACCTTCGAAAGTATATAATTCGCTTCCGAGTTCATTATTCGATTATTTTATTTACGGGTTTTAAGATACTGAAAAAATTTGGTAACGTTACCAAATTAAAAATTTCTTTCTTTTTCAGATCAAGCTTTATGAAAGTGATTTAAATTAGGGTGATTGATTGAATTAGGGTAATTTGGATTTAAACTTTTCATATTTTCATTAAAATGAATCTTTTTTAAAAATTTCGGTAAGTCTTTTTTGTAATGGTCCTGTATGCCTAAAATTGAAGAAAAGAGCTTCATAAACCTATAATTCGTTTTAACTTTAATCATTCTACTATTTTACTATTACTAGCCTTTATAAGCCAATAAAAAGATTTTGTTTACTTGATAACGTCATAAAATTAATAAAACAAAAATTCTTTTTTCTTAAATCAAGTTTTATGGAAGGGATTTAAATTAGATTAATTAGTTGAATTAAGGCAATTTCAAAATTAAGAAATTCTTTTAAGTGAATTTCCACTTTGAAAAAATTCACTGATTACAGCGGGTGCCATGAAAAAACCTGAGCTCGGGACTATGGCAGAAATTTGAGGCCTCGAGAAACCGAAAACGAGGATCACTGAAATTTGTATATATACGTTATACACCACAAATCCAATTTTACGTAGTGGTCGGTGCAAATTTAAGGGGAAGTACGTAAAATCGGAAGATCAGGGGCGTCGGTAAGCTTTTTTTCGGGGATTGGTAAATATTATTTAACTGAATTTATTTAAAACAAAATTATCTTAAGAGACAATTTACACCTAAAATTCGGTTGTGTAGACAAAGGAAATCGAATGTTATACTAATGAATATGAGTGACGACTTTTAGAAAACTGTCGAAGAATCAACTTCACTATCGCATTCATCAGCGTAAAAGACGCCAAATAGCGGAAGCTGATAAAAATTCTAGAATATTTTACTCGTGAACTAGCAAAGATACCAAAAAACAAACTTCACTATTGAATTGGACACTAAAAATTAGATTAAGCAGCCCATTTTGACAAAAATACTAGAATGTTCTATTCGTCAACTAACAAAGATATCGAAAAATCGATTGCACCATTTAATTGGTCATCGAATAAAAGACGGAATAGCACATTTTGATAAATGTTCTAGAATATTCTATTCGTTAGATAGCAAAAATTTTTTGTCAAAATCGGACATTTGGTTTACATTAGTTTAATTTCGGTTGGACAATTAAGTGGTGCAGTAGATTTTCCAATATCTTTGTTAGTTGACAAATAGAATATTCTAGAACATTTCTCAAAATGTGTTATTTGGTTTCTTTTTTGGTAGTCAATTCAATAGCGACGTCTGTTTTTGAATATCTTTGCTAGTTGACGAATAGAATATTCCAGAACATTGGTCAAAATGTGTAATTTGACCTCTTTTTCAATGGACAATTAAATGGTACAATTGATTTTTCAATATCTTTGCTAGTTGACAAATAGAACATTCTAGAATTTTTGTCAAACTACACTGTTTAATCTCATTTTTAATGGCCAATTCAACGGTGAAGTCTGTTTTTTGATATCTTTACTAGTTGACGATTAGAATATTCTAGAATTTTACGTTACTCATTTTGCATTTGCATTTTGCATATTACGTATACAGAATATGTGCATATATATCTGCAGTGAAATTTTAAAATTTTTAAAGGCTACGACACCCTCTGACAATAGTACCTACGGCCCTGACTCTGGCTTGGTACATAAATTTTCACCAACACAGACAAACAACAACATATCTGTGAGAGGAGAACCCCACTAAATCGCTGACGTCACTACGTAAAATCGGAGTACGTACCATTGGATGGCCACTGTATATATATATATATATATATATATATATATATGTGTGTGTGTGTGTGTGTGTGTGTGTGTGTGTGTGTGTGTGTGTGTGTGTGTGTGTGTGTGTGTGTGTGTGTGTGTGTGTGTGTGTGTGTGTGTGTGTGTGTGTCTGCGCGATAACTCTCGAACGAAGCATCCAATCTTCACGAAATTTGGTGAGAAGTTCAAACGTCGCAATAGCTTTGATAAGTTCCTCAGCTAGATACGTTCGATTTTTAGAAGCCAAAATTTTGGCCATTTTTCGCAATTTTTAGTGGTTTTTTGCAAATTTTGACCAGAATTCAAAAATGTTTTTAATTTTTTTACACCATCGAAAAGAGCGTAAAAAATTGCATAAGAAATCAGGAAAAACATTACCAGAAATTTACTTTCTACCTAAAATACACAAAGAGGGAATCCCTTTAAGACCCATAGTAAGTCAAATTGAATCTCCAATTCAAGAATTATCCAAATTTTTCTCTAAAATACTTAGTGAAGCTGAACACAGTGAATTTTCCATAAAAAACTCATATGAATTTGTCAATAAAATTAAAAACATACAATTAAAAAATTCTGAAGAAAAACTGTTTTCATTGGATGTAAAATCTTTATTTACTAACATTCCGATTAAATTAGCAACAGCAATCATTAAAAAACAATGGAATAAAATTAAAGAATTCACTAACTTAACTAAAGAAACTTTTATTGAAGGAATAGAATTGATAGTAGAAAATAACT
This sequence comes from Brachynemurus nebulosus, assembly GCA_035578155.1. NCBI lineage: Eukaryota > Metazoa > Arthropoda > Insecta > Neuroptera > Myrmeleontidae > Brachynemurus > Brachynemurus nebulosus. The sequence continues at coordinate 53,755,508 of JAPWDM010000002.1, forward strand.
TTTTTAAATTTCAAGATAAATACTATAAACAATGTTTTGGCTGTCCAATGGGAAATTCACTGAGTCCTGTTTTAGCATCTTATGTTATGGACTATCTCTGTAATATCAGCATAAATAAAATTAAAGAATGGGACCCTTCTTTTTTCTTTCGCTATGTAGATGATATTCTTTCTTGTGCCCCATTAACATTAATTGAAAAAATCAAAAACACTTTTAATAATTACCATCCAGCCCTACAGTTCACTATCGAAATTGAAGAAAATAATCAAATTACATTTTTAGATACGTTAATTAAGAAAGATAAATACAATTGTTTAAATACCACTTGGCACAGGAAAACTAGTTATACAGATAGATTAATTAATTTCCATTCCAATCATCCACAATATATAAAAAACAATATAATACAAAATATGTTTCATAGGGCTGTACATCTAAGCAGTGTCAAAAACAGAAAATATGCAATAAAAAAAGCAATATCAATACTAACTAGAAACAACTATCCACTAAATCTAATAAATTCAATAAAAGAAAAAGTTATTCATAAAGCATATAATTCTACAGAAACAAATAATTTTAATTCAAATTCCAATGAAAAAGAAATAAACTATAATAACCTAATATGCTTTCCATATAACAGATTCACAAAAAGAATTAAACCAGCTATAGAAAAATTTAGTGATAACAAAGTAACTTTTTCTTTTACAAACACAATAGAATCAACATATAATAAAAAAAGATCAAAAATTGAAAATAAACAAATGCACAATGTAATTTATAAAATTCCATGCAAACAATGCGACCTTTGTTATTTTGGACAAACTAGTCAAAAATTAAATAATAGATTAACTCAACATAAATATGACATAAAGAGAGGAAAAGAATCCACAGGCTTAGCGGAACATTCAATTAATAATGATCACATCTTTGATTTTGAAAAAGTTAAAGTTTTGGATAAGGAAGCAAACTACAGGAAAAGATTGCTAAGTGAAAGTTTTTTCATCCAACTAAACAATAAAACTAACTGTAATAAACAAATTGAGTCTTCCTTTTTGGACGAATCTTATTTACCAGTCATCAAACATTTGAACTGATCGCATTGTTTACACGGACAGCATTACATAATCAATAATATATTTAAAGTAAACAATAGTTTATTCTAGAAAACATGGACAGACAAAGAAAGCAAAAACATCAAACAAAAACTTTTAATGTCTAGAATTTTCTACGATAGTTTCTTTAACAATAGAACCAATTACAACAGTTAGTTACTGTCAAACAACAGTACAATTACAATGTACTCACAATATAATTTTTTAAAAAAATATTATTTTATTTAAGACTTAATTATTAAGTTTAATATCTTTAAAGTCAATTATTATATATATAAAATTTTTTAATAAAAAGTTCCTTGTTTTTTCTTTTTATCAATTTTTGACAATTTTCTTATGAAATGCATATTTGGACAAAAATATACAGAAATGTATATGCAAAAGTTTAAATGAAAGGAACTTGAATATAATTAATTAAAATTTTGGTGAGTAAACTCTTGAATTTTCTATTATAATCTTTCTTCTCTTATAATTTCTGTCTTTTTTGACTTACATTCTTATTGTCTGTCCGGATGTTTGTTTAAATTAAAAAACAAAAACTTTTTTAATTCCTAATACTGAAAATAAGCTGGTTTTTTCTGCTAATTTCCCTTATACATCGATAATGATATAGATAGACCATATAGTGTATACCTCCACTACAAATAAAATAAAATTTGATAAGTAAATATCGATTAATATTAATATTTATAACATACAAAAAAAAAAATTTTTCAATATACCTTATTATATTTTCCATAGTTAATTTTGTGAAATTAAATAAATTCTTTCCTTTAAGATTTCAAATAAAATGTTTATTCTTTATGCAATGTTCATAACATGTATGTATTAGACTAAAAGAAAAATACATTGTCAATCTTTTTTTCTTTTTACAAAACACCTAACACAATTGTAACTTACTTATTTTTAATTGTTAAATAGGTCACTGAAGAAGGGACATATGTTCCGAAATGTACATTTGACTAATGAAAAAATAAATTGTTTTTCTGGAATTCAACTCTAATTATTGGGGTCCTGAATATCCGGTTCCTAAATCATTGGGTAATTGGTTAAAACGAAATCATCAACCTTTTAAAATATATTTCTAAGTGAACTAGCTTTTGAGAAAAATTAAGAAATTTGTTGAATTTTTTTACAATAAATTGCTTTATCGTTTTTATCATTACAATAACAATATTTATACCGTCAAATGGAGCTATTTGAAAACGGTGGGTCTATTTGCAACAAAAAAAAGAAGATTTAAACTCTTAAAGAAGAGTTTTAAAAAATATTTAAACTCTTAAAGAACATCCCCTATTAAAGACGCATTAACGTTCTGAATCGTTCAGAAATCAAACAGATATAAGAGCTTAAATCTTTTTTTTTTTTTTTGTTCCAAATAGCCCCACCGTTTTCAAATAGTCCCGTTTGACGGTATCTGTTTCATTTTTCGAAATAAAAGTAAACTAACTTTTCAAGAACACGTCATCAACGATTTTAAAAATGTGTTTACCCTTAGAGAGCTAAACTATTTTAGATGGATATAAGTTATGTTATATAAGGCCTGCCAGTGCCCGGCGGTTCCAAAAGCGCCAAAAATACAACTACCCAACCGATTTTGAAATTTTTTTCACTTTTTAAAAGTTAAATCTTTTAAATGCATTATGCTTTAATATATGAGATTCGCCAGGGTCCTGGGGGCTGAAAAGCACTAAAAATTAACTACTTAACCGATTTTGAAAATTTTTTCACCGTTAGAGAGCTAAACTATTTTAGATGGGTACAGGTTGTTGTATAAGATTCGCCAGTGTCAATTTTTGGAAATTCACTGTTATACAGATGCTGCGACAGGGGTATTTAGAATTATTTTGCAATCCTAGAATTTACAGCCTTGTAACACACTTAAACTCCCTGTAAATATATGTACTACTAATTATGCCTTGTTACAGATTGGGCGCACTTAACTCTTTTTTACTAGCTTTTATAACTATGCAGTATGAATTTACTTTAGAATAATACGGCGTTTACATTTGCAATGATTTGCTGGCGCCAACACGAAGTGACGCGCCAGTAAAAACAAAATGCGCGTGTAAACATCTACTGGCGTGCAAGGTGGTACAATGCATGCATGGATGAAAAAGTTAGCAATCTTCTAACTTTCCTGGCGCCAGTAATGATTCATGCGCCACTAAAATTAAAACTTACAAATGTAAACTTGTACTGGCGCCAGTATTATTTAAAAAAAATTTAATGTCATTTGCAGGCCTTTATTTAAGTTTGAAAATCTTTTCTAAGTATCTCTATTATGTTCTTTTTCTCTTCTAATTCACCGTTTACTTTACATTTAGACATAAAAGACAATTTTGAAAGTTATATATGATAGTTATTTATCCAATTCAGCTATTTGTGACCTGCGCAGTACTTACCAAATTATATACCATACAAATCATGTGCTAACGGATATACAAGTAGTGTAAACTTTACAGACATGCAATCTTAAAAGTGACGCCAGTAAATCATTGCAAGTGTAAACCCGGTATAACGTACAGAACTGCACAAACCAAACAAACAAAAATTTGGAAAGAAACCTTTTAGAATTTTAAATTTATTTGTTCGATTAAAATATTTATTGTAATTTAAACTGCAATATTGCATGTCAGATATCGAATTTCTTAGACAATTTATTTGTCTTTAAAACAGTAATTATCACTTTAGATAATTATAATTAACATTTTTTTTCTGTTTAATTGTTTCTTAAGTTACATTTGATTGATAATCGTAAATAAATTTAATTTACAATCATTGTTATATTTATATTCTTATATTTATTCAAAAGGAAGTTATACTTATTTAAGCTTATGCACTACAAATTGCTATTAAAATGATCTTGCTTGTTATTTTACACCGGACTGATTAAATTTACATTAATTATTTTACATAGTTACGCATCTTGTATTAAAATAAGTAATCGATTTTGATTTGTGGTTTAGATTTGTAGTAATGATATTATTACTTCACCGATATGACCTGTATTTATTTTATTCAAAAAAATTTATGAACATGTGAATGTAGCCTTAAACAATTACGTACGGTGTGTCCAAGGATGTTTACAATTTTGGGTCATACATAATTATGGGAAATAAATATTTTGTAATATACGATTTTAACAGTCGCACTGCTTGTTATCGAACCATTTTTTTTCGAGTTCTACTTGATTTTAACGTCGAAATATTCGATTAGGAAATTCTGAGAGCGATTACTTAGAATATATAAGGAGTGAGTTATGTACATTTATTACTTTTTAACTCAAAACAGCTAAAAAGTTACATAAAATACTGATAGAGAAAAGTATCTTTATATTGCTACCTTTCTCTGTGAACCTCGTATCTGAAAACTCCCAGTTTTTGGACACACAAAAAAACGTATTTAAATCTGTGTTTTCATCACTATGAACTTAAGATTTATGCTAATTACACCCTTTGATGTTGGCTACCTACTACCTATATATGTATATAATAATATATATAGATAAGTATATATAAATACAGTACTTATATGTTTTTTGTGTGTCCTAAAACATGTAGTTTTTGATATACGATGTTCACAGAGAAAGGTAGCGATTTTTTTTTGCTTGATTGCTTATTGTTAGAGTGGCAGCATTAACTTTTATGACTTAAAAAATCGTAAACACACTGTAATTAAGTATTTAAAATTTTTGTTAGGAAATTCATACTGATTTACATATTTACGCGTATATATATTCCTTTGAATTTCAATGCATTTAAATATAATAAAAATAATGAAATAGTAACAAATTAATAAATCATAATTACATAATATTGATCTATCTGTCATAAAAATCGATTATGTATCTGGATATTTAAGCTAACTAATAGAAAAAAATCGTATTAATTTAATTAGTTTTACCACGACTATTATTTATGCCTAGTCCACACTAATTCAGAAAACAAAACAAAAACTAATAAATACGAAACAAAATACAAACAATTGTAAATGAAAACTAATTCGAAATTAAAAATTATGTAAAAAATAACGCAAAACTTTGGGTCTGTTTTGTTTCTATTTTGACGATTTAGTGTGGATCAGGCATTATATTTCGCCGAAAGGGATTATTATTTAAATTTATTAAAATGTATGTGTATATTTACAATATACATATATATTATGTAATAAGGAAGTTAATTAATCAGAATATAAAAATTTAACACATTTTTCTTTAATGTGTGTGGCAGCATGGTTACTTTACTTGGGCGAAAACTATTCAAACTTGATTAACGTTGTAAACTTGAACTTGTTTTTGAAATGTAAAATTGAATGTTTCTTTAATATGTAATGGTTTTATAATGACAATAATAATTTTTTTAGTATGACATTTTTCATTTCACATAACTGAAAATGTTTAGAACTTTTTTTTGTTTATCAAAACTAGTTTTTGATTAGGTTTAAGTTTTTTATTCTTGTTAATTGCAAGTATCAGTTACATTAGTAAAAAATATATCTAGAGAAAAATATTTTTGTACCGAAATAGCAGTTATTATAGTTTTTAGTTATAGTTTTTAGTATTATTAAGGTCCGATTTATATTAACGCTCTGTTCTCACTCCGATATCACTCCGCTCCAGGTTCGATAAAATTTTCTTACGCAATAAACAATGAGTGTATTCACATCATCGCTCTGATATCGGTCCGATATCAGTCGCGGTTCGCTCCCGTTTCAATGCCACTCCAATATCAATACCACTCAGATAATATTTTATGGGAGCGATATCAGACTTGTTATGGCTTGTACCTATAGTGTAAACACTTTTTTGATTCCACTCCACTCCGCTTGCATTCAGTCGTTATGAAAAGATATTTGTATCGAACTCAGACCGAACTGGGAGTGTACCCAGAGTGGCATTATAATGTGAATAGAGAACGAATGGGTACCAGCATGATATCAGCACTGTAATGTGAACACAACAAGATTATATCGAATCGGGAGCGTAATGATATTGGAGTGAGAGTGGAGTGATAATGTAAATCGGGCCTAAGTAGCAGTTTTGATTATTTTTTATTGGAAAGTGAGTTTGTTAGTTTGTTTGTTTGTCTTGCTTTAACGCCTCAACTGTTTTTTAACAGAAATTTTGCACAGAGGTAACTTGCGGGACAGAGACAGATATAGACTACTTTTTATTTCGGGAGAAAATTGTATTCCTGTGGGAAAATTCTCAAGAAAGAATAACAACTTTCAATAGCAGGCTCGGATTTACCCTAAGTGCCTCCCTAGGCACCGTGAAAAATGCCGCCCCTGGAAAAAATTACATCAACTTTTCTCTAAAAAAAAAAATGTTCAGTAACTTTTTCACTATTTGCTACAAAAGAAAAGTAAAAACCAAAAGAAAAAAACTACTTAATAACTTTTTAATACAGAAATATTTAAAAACAATTATTTAATTTTAAATAGAATTTTTATAGTCTGGAATCATTTTCGTTATTAATTGGAATAACATTAGATAATATGAAATGTCGTTTTCCGACCACTTGGTCTACTACGTAATTCAAATAAATATCGATTCTTTTTTAAGCATTATGGAAACGTTTAAAAATAATTTTTTAATTTTAAATAGAATTCTTGTAGCCTGGAATCATTTCCGCCATTAACTGAAATGACATTGTTAGGTCGTGTAATACGAAATGTCGTTTTGCGAACACTTGATCTACCATATAATTCAGAAATATATCGATACTTTCCTAAGCGTTACAGAAATGTTTAGAAGCAATTATTTAATTTTAATTAGCATTCTTGTAGTCTTGGAATTAGTTCCGCCATTAACTAGAACAACATTGGGTCGTGTAATATGAAATGTCGTTTTCCGACCATTTGGTGAACCACGCAATTCAGATAAATTTCGACACCTTTTTAAGCATTAGAGGAATGTTTAAAACCAGTTTTTTAATTTTAAATATATTTGCTGTAGCCTGGAATCATTTCCGCTATTAACTGGAGTAACTTTGGGTCCTGTAATATGAAATGTCGTTTTCCGACCACTTGGCATACCACATAATTCAGATAAATATCGACATATTTGAACCATTACAGAAATATTTAAAAGTAATTATTTAATTTTAAATAGAATTAGAAGATTAGATTCTCTCTAAAAGCAATATTTCTCAATATTTTAATCGACATGAACTTTCTACGACTTGAAGAAACATTTCCCTTAATGAGAGTTAATAATGACAATGATAGTGAGGATTAACGTTCATTCTAACAGACGCCACCCACATCATTATTTTCGGGTGAGTGTAGAGCAAGGAAAGTGGGAGATTGCAAAAACAGTTTTATGAACATAGACGCCCACAGGTGAAATCTATAATACGGTTGTACTTATGAGTGAAATTAAAAAGTTATTCTAAATACGTTCTTTTTGATGTTAATTAAGTCATCTTTGATAAATTTTATAAAAATTGTCAAAATGAACTAATTAGTCTTAAATGAAAAAATTGTTGGGAAAAACGGCTTATTGTAATGACATCACAATTTGAAAGCAAACGAATGTCAATGTTAATCTTTATAACTTCAAGCTTTTGATTATATTCATAATATATGAAGGTAAAAGCGAATATTTATTCATTAAATTCTAATCGATTATTACCTATTCAGATTTATATATAAATTTGGAAAATAAAACATACTTTCGATTGTGCAGATGAAATTTATCAGAATCGACATATTTATGTATAAATTGTGACGTCGTTTTGACGTGGATTGTTGTTGAAAATTATGATTTTCAAAATAAAATTTTTAATAATTACCAAATCTTTTTGCATTTTACCATTAAAATCAAACATATACTACAATAATAATTCATAAAATTATTGAACATTTTACATAAATTTCAAACACAATCAAGTACCCTGTTGTAAACATTCAAATTCTAAAATAAAGTCTGACGATGGTGGGAGCACCGGGTAATAAATTTATGGTAAAATTAGAAGGAGAAATAGTAGAGTTTTTTCAGTGTTGATCGCGAAAAGTTGTTCGGAAGTTGTACTACATTTTTTTGACTGATCAAATTCGAAGTTATTGTTAATTTCTCATTGGGAAGTAATGGGTCCGATTTTACGAATCGCTAATTTGGACATATTATTATCTCGACGTTTTAAGGTTACTAGAATCCGAATCCATCGTTTTTAGCGTGATGTCAGTGTGTGCGTTTGTTAGTTCGTTCCTTCGTTCGTTCGTTCGTAAATTTCTTTTCGTCTCGCTTATCTCGAGAACAAATGATATCAACTCCGGGCTAATTTCATTAGATGCGTAATTAAAAAATGAAGACCGGATAAAGTTTCCAGCAAATTCAGATTAGCGGTTTGTTTTTTATATTAAAAAAACGAAATTAAAAACTTTTTGTGAAATATTTATCGCTTCGCATATCTCGAGAATAAATGATTATATCATTTGTTCAATGAGGGGTGGAGCCCTCTGAAATGAAAAAAGAATTATTTATGTACAGTAGTCTCTAGTCTTTAAGGACACCCAATGGGAAGTTGACAGTGTGGGTAGACCTGCTCCCCAAATTTTTATTAACCGACTTCAAAAACGAGGAGGTTCTCAATTCAAACCGTGTTTTTTATTTTTTATTTTTTTTTATGTATGTACACCGATTTCTTCCACATTTCTTGGCCAATTTGCGCTATTCTTGTTTTGGTTAGTAGATAAAGATGTTGATCCAACTATCCTAAAAATAATTTTCTACCTAAACGTATGAAATTTGAAATATTATTTCCATTATTCTTTTATTAAGCAATTATTACTATAAACACTGGTAAGCATTTTCACTAAAAGGTATGAAATAAAAGCTTTTTTAAAAAACCGACTTCAAAAAGTAAAAAAAATAATATAATAGCACACATTTTGAAGTCAAGCGGGGCGTAGTATAAAAAATTCGTCAAATGCCTGTTTTTGACACGCACTAAGTAATGTCATCTCAGTGAAAGTGTTAATTTATGATTTTTTGTTAATTCTATAGTTGTTCAGAGCTCTACAGCCCTCTTGCGTTTATTCAATATGGATGTACAACTCAATAATTATTCAGTCAACGATATTAATATGTCATCTTCGATGACATAAAAAATGTAGATCTTGAAGAATTCGCGAATTTTGTAAGCATATCCGATCGCAAGTTTTCATAGACGCCCCGCTTGACTTCAAAATACGTGCTATTATATAATTTTTTTTACTTTTTGAAGGCGGTTTTTTAAAAAAGCTTTTATTTTGAATATTACACTGGGATTTTTTCCGAAACTAGAATAAAGAAATAGTATATTGTGCAATAAGTGCATTCGCTTGAGTGGGGCAATCGACAATCCCGTACGAGTTGCACATACTATTTTTTATTACGAATTTCACATACTTTTTTCTATTATTATCACTATTTTTGACATTTTTATTACTTTTTAAAATAATACTTTTAAGTGTTCGTCTTTTTTTCTGAATTAATTATCGTTTAAATTACTTTGTTGGTGGTTTCGATAGAAATAGTTATGAAATATTTATTAAATGAAAAATTAAGAGGCGGCTTTGCGTGTTTTGATTAAATTTTGCGTGTTTTATTGTCAATTTGCGTGTGGAAAGTTACTTTCCACACGCAAGAAAGTATGCGGGAAGAGTACAGTGGGCAAACAGCTGTTTTGCGTACAGAAATGTGTGTGCCAAGTTAGTACTTCTCCCGCATGAGTAATAAGAAATAATTTACACGGATACGTCGTTAAAAATTTGTATCCACGACAATCAGACTAGGCTAATTCAACAAAAAAGGAATTTTTTGTAAGAAGATCCATCACATACATACTTTAGATCAACACTCCCGATAGCCCCGACCAAGTAACATTTGACTGACTATGTACCACATAAAGTCTATCAACAAAGACTCCATCCACATCCATAAAATGATGATTTATAAAACAATCTTGGTAATAAAATAAATTTTAAGCGCCACGATTGTCGGAAGCGCACGTCCATTGGCGGTCGGCACACACTCACACACACACCGCGGAACGTACATACGTGTAACACGTACACACATTTGTAGTTGTGTATGTACGTACAACAAACTTACGTATTTTCATGTACACTTATGTAAGCAGTTGTCTGATATGAATCAATGTTGAGTTTCGTGTTTTTATTTAGTTGTTCATTGCACGGTCTCCAGTTCGGTTCTCGGCGGCAACATAAACTACTTACATACATTTTCGTGTTGATGTGTGCGTAGAGTGCTTATTTCGAATACTCTATGCGGTGCTGCTGTGCTGTCTGATGTCTGTGATGCTGTGCTAACTACACGCCGTTTTACTGTGCGTTTGTAAACGTAGTATGTGTAGTGTTTGACCAATACGTAACGTAATAATAACACGTGGTTATTTGTACACTTCTTATCAACTGTCACACACAAATAACAACACAACATTGAAATGTGGTTTTTTTTTATAGAGAAAGTATAAATTTTTTCTAAATGTTTTCTTCATTCAAGTGAGTGGAGTGATTTTTTTTTTTCTATTGATGATCGATGATCGATGATGATCGATGAATTTTTTTCTAATTGTTTACTTACTGTTGAATAGATTTCCTTTTTTTTTTGTCTAGTTCAAAAATGATTGTTGTGAAATTGATCGTTCGAAATTTTGAATTGTTTGAATGAGTAACTCAAACAGTAATTGTTTACGGAAGTTTAAATATGATCAGCTTGTTTTATTTTTAATATTGGTACCAAAATTGAATTTGGAATTCAAGTACATAATTATATGCACAAAGTGGTCCAGGTTTTTGTATCGTAATTGCGAGAGCGCATAGTACGTTCAAAAATAAGAATATATTTTTATATCGGTACACTTTTTCCCAAAATCAATAATTGAGGGGAACCACTAGTGTGACCGTCTGAAAAATAGGGGATATTTGGGAATTTTTTTCAAGGAAACTACTGTATGGAATGTTTTAATATTTTAAGGATATATTCGTTCATATATAATAAATTCATGATAAAATTTTTGGACCAAAAATTTGAAAATTCAGTGAGTTATTCGCGATTTTCCAAGGCTCCAAAAAAAGTTCCCCCACTGCTGCAGTGATAGCGACCTTCACGATGCCTGAAATCAAAAAAATCAAAAAGCCTATTAAACTAAAAGGTACTGTCCGTGCCATGAACCCCAATCGAAAAAAAGTTGAAATTTAACAAAATGGCGGAGTTTTTAAAAAAAAGTTTCAAATTTTGCTCGAAAATTCTCAGTGCTTCATGCAGCATGTTCAGTAAATCCTAAAATAAATCAATTTATATTAAATCAAGATGTTTCCAACAACAAAGAATTTTAAATAATATATTGAAATATACGATGTAACACGTTATCAACTACACAATAATGTAAATTTTTGTAATTAAAAAAATTTTTTACATCATGAATACCTTAACCAAAAAACAACTAAAACACAAATCAACTACATTCACGATGTAAAAAGTTTAACAAACAATATTCAAACCTCACAAAGATTACCTACAAAATATAGACAAAAAAATCTAATACAGATTTTTAAAAACAACATATAGATAAATTTACCATTTTAGTATATATAAATTTTAACCATATTAATATAATTATTATAAAAATGACAATAAAATTCAATTACTGAATTTTATCCATATATGTATTGTACCTGAAGAGTCCGTAATTGGACGAAATATATATAGTACCTGTAGAAATATTAATGTAACATAAGTTCATAATTTCATACCTCTGGTGAGAAAACTCCACAACCAAAAATATAAATTCATTGAAAACTCACCAAACTAAACAAAGAATTACATAATATTAAATGTAATTTTACTATACTTTTGCTAGTTCCAGTAGGTAACTGGCTTTCTAATCTAACGAAATTTCTTTCATTTTAAAATTTGTACAGTTCTGTTAGTTTCAACTAGTTTTCATCACTCTTTTACACCAGTCCAATCTCCTTAATCTTTTTTTTTTTTACAATTCTTTTTAAACGTTGTTTTGAAAATTTTTTGAATGTTTATTTACGAACGAGATTGTCACTTACCCAAAGATACACTACAAATTTTGGTAATTTAATGTCTCAGAAAAGTAAAGTATTTTAAAGGAATTTGAATTTTTTGCAAAAAAATTTAATAACTTTATTTATTCGGCATAATGAAGAACGTCGTACAAAAAAAAATTTGTCGAAGTTATTTTAAGTCTTATTATTAGTATTATTTGAATAAACGGTGCGTTGTAATGACTTCCGTAAATTATTAAACGCTTTGGTTTGCATATTTATATTAGTGAATTATTGCAATAATTCTGTGGAAAACCATTAGAAATAAGTGCTGCAAATATTCGACATATGTAATACTTAATGTGTTTTCTTATTTCATGGTTTTATTGTACCTTTTATATAAATCTTAACATTTTATTAGTTAATAGATTATTATTATTACAAGAACATAGTTTTGAAAAGAAAAATCGCTTACAAAATTTTTTATACCGAATGGAGTCTATTAGTGATGAGCAAATGCAAGACCAAGACCAAGACTTGGCAGTCTTGGTCTTGACCTTGTTCTTGCATTAAGAATCTTGGTCTTGGTCTTGCTAGAGCAGTTGGGGTCTTGGTCTTGGTCTTGGTCTTGCAAAATGTAGTCTTGGTATTGATCTTGCAAAATGCAGTCTTGGTATTGGTCTTGGTCTTGGTATTGCTAAAGAATCTTACACTTTCTTGCATTTTTTTTATTAGCGAATTTTTTCTTTCTAAAATCAGAATTTTCTCTCTTTACGGTATTAATTATACTTTTAAACTATTTAAATAATTTAGCAAGTCTTACTTTTTTCTTGCTATTGTCTTGGTCTTGTTCACTTGAGTCTTGGTATATTGGTCTTGCAGCCATACTTATAGTCTTGGTCTTGGTCTTGCTCTTGGTATACATAGTCTTGCAGACTTGTCTTGGTCTTGCAAAAAAATGCAAGACCAAGACAAGACTGCAAAACCAAGACTAATTTTGCTCATCACTACAGTCTATGATTTTGATTTGTATTTTCTTAAGGTCCTTTTGAGTTGAAGTATATCTTCAATTTTTATACTTATGTCATTCCACTTCTTAACTTAACCCATTAACGCTCATGACGAAACCGTTGTTTTTAGTTTTTTCTGGATTAAATTAAGGAAAATAAGGTAAAAATATGGAAAATATTGAAAAAAATCAATTGAGTAACTTTTACATGTGCACAGAGCCTTGTACGGTGGGCGGAATTATCTTCAACAGAGTCTTTTTACGCAGAAAGTTAATTGGAAAATACTTTGAAGTTACTTTTTTTTTAAGTATAATGTGTTTTAAATAAAAATATTCAATTTAATTGGTGTACACAACCGTGTACAGTGGGTGCTAATGGGTTAAAATTTGCTACTGACCTAAGAGAGAGTACCACATTTCATTCGTTTATGTATAAAAGTCCTTAAATTTTATAAATTCTGTGTGATACTAGTTCTATTGATGATTTTATTGTGATAAATATTGTAAATAAAAAAATGTTACCAAAATACATTAAATGAATTTTTAACTCTAACTGAGTAAAGATATCTGATTCTTAACTACTTTAGCAGGAACCTCAAGTTATTTTAATTTATCTCCCACCTTTCTTAAATTTTATGTTTATGTTTAAGTCAACAAAATATGAGCCACTTTGATATGAGAATTTTAATAGTAATTAGCTGTACCCGCGACGTCGTTCGCGCGATCCATTGTTATAAAATCAATGAGAAGTATGTAAATGTAATAATTATACAGAACCTGCATAGAACAATAATTTTTGCGTAATGCATGCACATATTCAAAATGGTTTTTATATTTTCCCAAGGGAAGGAGACATTTTATCGTTATAAAAAGTAGTTTATATGTTGACCCAGGTAATAAGTTATCATCACACCAAATTTCATAAAAATCCGTTCAATACTTTTTGCGGAGTGTGTGCACATGCTCAGTATGGTTTTTCTATTTCCCCGTGAGAATGAGACATTTTCCCGGAGAAAAAAGTATCTTAGATGTTGACTCAGGTAATAAGTTATCATCATACCACATTTCTTTAAAATCCGTCCAGGACAGATAGGCAGACAAAAATTTTAAAAATGGCAGTTTTGTTATCTACATCGATAAGTATCTACAGTAGAGGCACCATTACAATTTTCAAAAAATATTCCATGTAAAGACACGATCCAGTTACAGTTTTATTATACATTATGCATCCTGAATATTCACTGAATTGAGTTAAACTAATTTTTTCCTGGATGTATCTTGTCTGGTAGACTTATGTGAATTTCATTACCGGCTACTACACGCCTCTTTTCGGGATACCGTTATTTGTATCTCTCCGAAAATAATCGGGTTTTAGGGTTTTTTCTTCATAATAGCAGAAAAGCTGGGTACTAGTGATGTCGGACCGAGAAGCAGTTAGTCGATTAATCGACTAAAATTGTTTTTTAGATAAAATTAGTCATTAGTCAAAAATATCGAGCACAGAGTAGCCGACTAATCGACTAATCGACTAAATTTTTAGTCGAATTCATGAATAAAGTAACCTATGTAACTCTTTCAAAAACGAGGTTTTCTTTCGAATTTAAGAAGAAAAAGAAAGATATGAAATATCGCAATATATTAATCATATAAAAGTGAAAAATCATACAAATAGATAATTTTTTAGTTTACATTTTTTGAAGTCCAATAAAAATTGTTAAATTAGTCGTTTTTAGTCATTAAAAAAAATTAATCATTTTAATCATTTAATCGAAGGTAAAATAGTCGACTAAAATATGACTAAATGTAAACAAAATTAGTCGACTAAATCGACTAATCGATTAATTATTCGACATCACTACTGGGTACACATTGCAATTTTAATAGTTTTAACTGATATCTAAACATAAACAACTACTAGTAGATAGATAATTACTTTTGTAATTAAACAGACACATTATCAAAATGAATTTGCAACGCTTAATTGTTAAAATGAACAAAAAAAAAAAAAAAAAAAAAATGAAACATAAAAAATATTAAATTTGTTTCACTAATACACTAAAAATAGTTCCTAGTAATGAAAGTAATAACCAATTAATTATTTTACTGTACAAAACTGTCTGTGTTGTTAATGATACTTAATTTTACTTAATTTAATGGAAATTTACAAATACCACAAAACTAGCGTTTGAAATAATTTGTAACTAAACTGTAAAAGATTAATATCAAAATATAGTCTGACATCTAAAATCAGTTTTCATTTTCAAGTAGGAGTTGAAACATAACACGAATATTGAATAAATTAATAATACCAATATTATTTTTCAAAAGACACGCACTTTTATTTAAAATTCCTAATTTTTTATTGATATAGTTTATAGTTATGGCTTTTATACGAGTAAATATTTAAAGATTAAATGTCAAAAATGTGATTTTTTTCCTATTAATTAACGCCAATATTTTACATTTTTATTTGGAAATATTTAAATTTTAAATAATACGAACAGTTATATTTATATAATTATTATTGTAAAATTATTTGCATAGCTATTTTAAAAATTCTAAAAAAAAAAAATAAATAAATAAAAATAAAATAATAAAATACGCCTAACAGTTGCGCGTGTTTTTGAAATTATTACTTAATAAATTATAATATAATGGTGGAAGTGCAGGATAATACTTGTAAAGAAAGGTATAATTATGTTATATATGTTGTGCTTTTAGTTGCAATTTTCAGAAAAAAATCTAATTTAAAAATAGTCTTACAAAAATTACTTAAAAGGAAGCAAATTAGATACTCATATTACAATATTACTATTGGTAACAATAAAAATTTGGGGGACAGGTCTACCCACACTGTCAACTTCCCATTGGGTGTCCTGAAAGACTAGAGACTACTGTACATAAATAATTCTTTTTCCATTTCGGGCAACCTCTCCCCTGGGCTCCCGATAGAGGCTTTGCCCCTTGCACCATACCGGGGGCTTCGCCTTCTGTACCTAAGGGTGGCGGCTCCACCCTTATCAAACAAATGATAACATCATTTGTTCTCAAGATATGCGAGACAAAATATATTTCAAAAACAGTTTCTTATTTCGTTTTTTTTTTAATTTATAATATTATATTGGCGTTTTTAACATCAAGGAAGGTTTTTAGGCCATTATATAATAATGTTATGGTAAAAAATCCATATAATCTATGTTATCTTAATAAAGTTAATTCTGTTTTTTTACCACAAAAAACAAACCGCTAATCCGAATTTGCTGAAAACTTTATCCGGTCTTCATTTTTTGATTACGCATCTAATGAAATTAGTCTGGAGTTGATATCATCATTTGTTCTCGAGATATGCGAGACGAAAAAAAATTCACGAACGAACGCATGCATAGACATCACGCTAGAAACGATAGATTCGGATTCTAGTGACCTTAAAACGTGGAGATATGTCAAAATTAGCGATTCGTAAAATCGGACCCATTACAATAACTTCCTATGGGAGGTTAAAAATGCGTTTAATCAGGAACAAACTTGATAATAAGAGATTCAAGCTGACCTAAATAAATTTTCCGTCAGCTGGGACAGAGCTAAATCGCTTTATAAGCGGCCATCCATAAGACACATCATGCAAAATTCACGAATTTTGACCGCTTTTTCTCCTCTTGTCACATTGTATCATATCTGATCCCCCTACCTGATAGTACCGGAATAGACTCCCTACCTTAAATCTACTAGGAAATAAGTGATGATATAACAAACATGTGGGAGCGCTGTGTATAAAATTGTATTTTGGAATTAAATAGCTTAAATAGTACAGAAAACGTTCATAGTTTAACTTGATTTTTGTCAACTTAAAAAAAATCTACTAATTGTAAGACTGACTGGAAATTTTGTAAGAAAAAATTATTATTTAATAGAAAAATGTTAATTTATTTCTCTTGATATAAAAATAAACAAATTACACTCTTGAAAATAATATTAAGTGGACAAAATAAAAATTCTCAGTTTTAAATAAATACTAAATGTATTTATTAAGGGGATATTTACCAATGAAAAAAAACATCAAAAATAGGCGATTTTACTTTTCTATTTTCTCAGCGTAGAATTAACGTATGAACTTCAAATTTTCAGTGAGTAAAGACAAAGGTAGTAAAAAATGTTATTAGGAATTAGAATTTCAAATTTCCATTTTTAAGTGGGTAAAAAACGAGTTTGAAAAGCATCAAATATAGCCTTAGTTTCAGTGCAATTTACCAACGATTGGAAAATTTAAAAAAAAATCTGATTCCTAATAACATATTTTATATGTTTTAAGAATGTAATTTTGAAATAAAAATTACTCTCGAGCTACCCATTACCGCGTAAATAGAAAAGTAAACGTAACATTTGTGGACATTTTTCTGATCTATTTATATTTAAAAATATGTTTTCTCTTTATTTTCGTTATACCAAATATAATTGAAATCGGAACAGATATATTTAAACTTTCTTTAAATGGGGTAGTCATCTTTTTATTTTCTGTCTAAACTTCAAACATATGTGACAATAGTAAAAATATAATAAAGGACCTTGAAGGCCTTGCTAAGAAAAACGTTATAAAAATACATGCACTACGTTTTATGAATAAGTAGACAATGTTATATAAATGTAGGGACCCCTAAATTGTAATATTTTAATTTTAAAAATTTACACCATAGCACAACAATTTCCTTGGATTTTTTGATTTTTCGGTACCTTGTCTATAAAAATTGAAACTCTTTATGAAATTTGTGAAGAAAACTATAATAGAAAGTCTCGGAAATTTAAAGGGTAAAATTAGTGACGGATTTACCAGCAGGCTGAGTAGGCTGGAGCCTAGGGCGGCAGATTTTAATGGCGGGAAATTTGGGGGCCAAAAAGGGCGGCAAAACGTAGAATTTGTTTTTGTTTTTTTCTTTGCTCGTCACTTACGTTTTTTAAGAAAGGTGGCAGATTTTCGGGGCGGCAAAATGTAGAATTTCAAGTTTTTTTTTTGCTCATCACTTACGGTTTTTAAGAAGAGCGGCCGATTTTAGGGGCGGTAAATTTGGCAAAAAGGGCGGCAAAATTTTTTTTTAGCTTTTCAGGGGCGGCATTTTTTACTGAGCCTAGAGCGGCACTTAGAGTAAATCCGCCACTGGGTAAAATTTTTTTCGCAAGTCACGTTATTTAGAACAATTTTAATTTTTTTTCTATTAAAAGATCCTAAGTTTCTTATTAGAAATGAAAAATTTTTGAAATTTTCTAGCAAGGTGGGAGTCGTAGGATACATCTAGTCGGCAGTCGATTTTCCTTAGATGGGCATCACAGTGGCTGGAGGTGACTTGAAATAGAAACTTTTTACCCTGGGAGGAACCAGGGGCAAAATTTCGAAAAATTTTATTAAATATAATTTGTAGAAATTTTAATTTGAAACAATTTTGTTTCAAACTTTCTTAGAAATGGCTTTTTTCACTGGCTTTTTTTGCTAAAAAAAATTAAATTCAACTTTTATTTGGTGCATATTCAAGCTACAGAATAATAAAAATTGCATACACAATATTAAACTTCTTTTTACTGGACAAGTGGGTTTTTTTCTGTTATATCTTTTGTCATTTCTATCTTTGACATTGATTATAACCGATTTATTTTCAGTCAAGTAAAGCTTCGCCCGACCTGCGGGCAAACGTATCATGCCTCATAATGACTGTAAAATTTCATTGCACTACTTAACTCAAATTCAAACTTAAGTGGTTGATAATTTCTGACCAGTAATAGTTAAGTAGATATTGGGTTTCTACAAAAATAATTTCATATGAGTTTAGGATAATATCACCTTTTCTTTTTATATCAAATATCATAATATAATTATTTTATAATTCCACAAGTATTGCGAGCAATGATACGAGAGACCGTACCGGTCGAGCTAACACTTAAGATTACAAAAATCAAAAATATCCAATCTTGAACTAAAATTTATATCATGCTGTGAGGGACTATTGTGTAGGAGAATAGGTACAACCAGAGAACAAGGTACAACATAAAAATGTATATGTATTAAATTTCACATCCTTCTAAGATTCATTGTACATGCACATGTTAAAAAGAATAAGAGATACTGTCACCTTAAACTTTTATATTTACATCTTTTTTCCTTAAATATTTTCAGTATCATTAGAATATTGTTATTGGCGGAAATAAAATTTTAAATAAGACAAGCAATACTATATTTACTAAAGTTTTACTATATATACTAAAGTTTTAATGAGTCTGTTCTTTTTTAAAGTGGATGTAAGAATTTAAAAATAATTTTCGTGAATTCTGTGTGCGGTAGAGATAGCATCAAAATGTTAAAATCTTCAATTTGCTGTTTTATTTTTTGAGAATATACCCTTAATAGGTATAACGTAAATATTTTACGTTATTGCTTGAACTTGAAATTCTTATTTCATGTATTACTACTTGTCTGTACAGTATTTTTCAAAAGTTAATATGATTATACATACTTAGGAAATTCAGTTTTTAGATTAACTACACTAAATACACTGCTGATGAGCTAGTAAGATTTCACTTCACATCTTATGGCGTCAATAACCGTCAAGATATTAAATATTTGACTGAAATACAACTGTTGGGAATGTAATTTATTTATGAACTCTTGAAGAAATATATTTTAAGCCCTATATTAGCTTTTTTTTAAACTTTTGTCTGTCGGTGCAGCCCTTTGCATGCCAACGCTCAGCTTCATTGTCTCTCCGATGCATCATCTCAAATTTAAACTACGGGTAACTTCAAAAATGTAAACTTTATCGTATCAATGCAGCATCATGACTTTTCTGATGCGTCTAATACTACATGATGCTCTCTTGAAATTTGATGCACATTAGATGTTTTTGAACGGGATATTGGCATCATACAAGCCTCTGATTTGGCTACAGATAGACTATAGATAATATAGCAATACAGTCCTTGTATAGATATATTATCTTTGAATTTCAACTTGAACTTACTTGAAATTGAAAATATTGAAATTATTTGAATAAAAAATATTACATACCTATTTTGAGTGCAAGATGTATTCCAATAGTTTAAACAATTTTAATCAAAGCTAAATCTCTTTCAACAATTTGTTTTCGGAATTATTTCTGTTGGTGTTAATACCTACATAATATGGCAAGTAGTTATAATTCTACATTATACACATGACATGCATCTTGGACACGCATCACCAAATTTTTTGATGCATTGTTTCAACGCATCAAATGCAAAAATGAACTTTTGATTTTTCGTTGTGATACGTCTGATGCGTTTTTGAACTTTTGACTCTGCCTCATGCAAGCGGTGATGCATTTTTGAAGTTAGCCTACATATATGGTAAAAGCTTAAATTATTTAAAAAAAATTTTTAAACTATTCTTTTCTAGACAAAACTGGTACAAAATGACAGCGTTTCCACCATGAGATGTTCGAGTATAAAAGATCGAACGGAACGAATGTGTTTTATTCATTAATTCATGAAAATAACTTAGGACTTAACGTTAAGATGTACGAGAAAAGCTTTGACAAGGATTTTTTATAATTTTGTTGTATCAAAAAAGATCCAAAAATATTGTAATGACACTAATTAATTGTAAGTAAGGGTGTCTACACAATCAATGAAATAAGGAATAAGAAATAAGAAATAAGGAATAAGAAGTATGCCATCTAGTGACGTTGAGTGGAACTTTAACGTAACTGCTCATAGATATAAATATGTAGGTACTTTTGTACGTCAAAATTCGTGATTTTTTTCACTTTAGTGACAAAAAAAGTCATCACGAACGTTATTTTTTCATGAATTTTGATGTACAAAAATACCTAAATACATATACCTATGGGCAGTTACGTTAAAGTTCCATTCAACGTCACTAGATGGCATACTTCTTATTCCTTATTTCTTATTTCTTATTCCTTATTTCATTGATTATGTATGGCCCATAATATTTAAAACTATGTTGCAGTTAAAATAAAATTTATAGAATTTTTAAAGAATTTATTTGACAAAAATTGTCTACTATACAAACTTGAAAAAAAATTATTTTAAATCAACGTCTAAACAAACATAGATTTCATACGCACATAGATAGGTCCGTAACTTTACAAATATAATTTCATTCTGTTAAATAAATGATCCATTAAATCTTTCTATTTATACAGTTTTTTCATGTATATTTGCACAATAAATTTAAAACTACTGTCCTTGAACGAAAATGAAATTGTTTCTCTGGTAGAAAAAAATTATCGTAAAATATTTTTTTTTTTTTAAAATTAGGGCGCTTTTATTTTATTTGTCATTTTGTTTAACAAAAAAAAAAAAAAATTAAGGGGTAACGTTCAGT
Source organism: Brachynemurus nebulosus (assembly GCA_035578155.1). NCBI lineage: Eukaryota > Metazoa > Arthropoda > Insecta > Neuroptera > Myrmeleontidae > Brachynemurus > Brachynemurus nebulosus. The sequence goes on from JAPWDM010000002.1 coordinate 53,777,022, forward strand.
CAGAAGGAGGAGAAACTATGATTTCTTTTTGTGAAAATTGTTTTGTTGCTTATATCCTAACTAATATTATAAATGCAAAAGTGAGTTTGTTTGTTTGTTTGACTGGCTTTCACGCCTAAACAGCTTAACTAATTAACTTAAAATTTTGCACAGACATATTTTTGCGGAACAGAGACGGTTATTGGCTACTTTTTATCTCGACAAAACATTTAATTCCCGTGGGAAAATGTATCTTATGCCACAATTAAACGTGCAAACTTTTCATTTGTTACTAATTAAATGTCTTTTACAATATTAATAAATATTTCTATAGATACCACCAATAATAATAATATTTCTACCGACGACTACTATGAAATTACTTATTTACTGTTCAAAATATTATTTGTATCCTATAAGGAAATAAACAAGCGGTAACTATACCCAGTTATCGTCAGTTGGCACATCTACTATTCTTAACAAATTCCATACAGATGAAATATAATATATAATTGATTAGCATATTGTTAGTAGAAAGAACAATATACAACAATAAATATAGATTACTCTCGACCCCGGGAAAATATCTAAATCCTATGGGAAGTATTATTCCCGTGGGAAAATATATTTAAAATGGTATAAAAAAAGAATGTTATAGTCCATTTTTTATCCGGGAAAAATATTTTATTTCTGTGGGAAAACTCCCAAGAAAAAAGTAACAGTTCTCAATAGTGACGCGATGAAAATACACTTTATACGATTTAACTAGATGTTATAATTTCAAAAGCCACGCGAGCGAAGCCGCAGGTAAAAGCTAGTATATTTATACGTTTTAACAAACTATATAACATATACTAAGGCGGCACAAGACTAAAATGGGGAATGGGTAAGATAGTTTTTGCGAGGCCCCATTTAATTTTCTGTTTGAAATTTCTCCCTTAAAAATTAGGCAACGAGCAAAAAAAAGTTTAAGCATTTTTACGAGCCCTGTTTTCTCTTGATTTTTCAAAAATTCTTGAGTCTTCAAAAATTACGTAGAGAACAAAAAAAAAAAAAAAAAAAAAATTCAGCAACTCAACAACACCCTTAATTAAGTTCTGTCAGCTTTCTTAATCTCACTAATATTCGCTATAAGGTACATAGGTAAACGTAGCTCTAGCCCTCCGTAGCCGTTATAAAGTGTACTCTGAAATTCATTATGTGTTGTCAAGCACTGCTAGTACCAGTAATACCTATTGTGCTTAGATAGAGAGCGAACTACGTTTGTTTATATACTTTATAGTGAATATTTATTGCACTGGTTTTTCAATTTATTTTGACGACACTTACTTTCTCGTCTTATAAACAATTGATACATATCAAATTATTGTATAATACTATTAATATTCAAATGGAAAAGCCATCTGTTAAGTTAGCTGTGACAATAATATCCCAACTAATATTATAAACGAGAAAACGAATTTGTTTGTTTATTTGTTTCGCTTGCTTGCCTCGGCTTGAATATTTCCATAGAGAGAACAGAGGCAATGGAGAAGGATATAGGCTACTTTATACTTCGGGAAGATATCTGGTTTCAGAAAATGTATAAAACCCATTAGCTATTTATCTGGGAAAATACTTTTAATTTTTAGTGAATAAAAATATATATAAGTCGCCAGAAGAAGAAATTCATTAAAGACAACTCATAGTAGTGATATGTTGTTGTATCTTAAGTACATTTTTAGTAATAAGAAATATTGTAAAGAAGGTACACTACTATTAACTACACTGATTTCTCGTTCTAAGCAACTTGAAATAGAATCATATATCTTACTCTTTTTAGATAATAAAATTCGCATATACATAAAAAGAGTAAGGCATATGATTCTATTTCAATTTTGATGTTGCTTACAACGAGAACCCAGTGTAATTTAATTTGATGTAATAATTTTAAATACCACGCAGGCGAAGTCGCGAGAAAAAGCTTGTTTTTAAATAAAATCAAAGGTCACTAGCCAATTTTTAGTTGAATACAATACAAATTGTACTTTAAATACGTAACTACTAATTTTTGTTGAATCGATTTCAAATTTTCGGAGAATATTTTCAAAACATAGTACTATTTAGTGTTTATAAAAATAAAAATTTGATTTAAAAAAAATGCCTGAGTGTAACTTCTGAAAAATGTAAATATTTTAAATTTAATTGTATCAAAGAGATAACCTGCTTTTCTTTCTTTTTTTTTTTTGTTCGCAAGAGAAAATATGCACATAAATTTTACTATATTTAAAATGAACGATTGAATCAAGCCTTGACATTCACAATGTCAGTTTGAAGAGTGCTTCGCTTCTGGTGGTCATACATACTCATTTATATATGTACAAAAAACACGTTCCATGGTAATTTATAATACATAATATAACAGAGGCTTTACAATCTGCATGTAGTAATAAATTAATTACAGATGTGTGTGCCGTGTGGTACATTGAAATTTACTGTCATTGTTAATTATTTTAAATATTTATTGTAAATTAAAATTAATTAGTGTTTTAATTTCTGGTCATTTTCAAAACAAACGTCCAAACAACATTTATATAGTTAAATTCTTACAAGTACAGAAAAAAGTTTGTATTTTTTCAGGATTTTATGGTAAAGTGTACATCTGTTTGTGTGTAGATGACATTTGACATATAAGTTAGTTTATCTGGTCATTCAAAAAAAATTTTTTTTTGAATAGAATATCTATTTAGAATTATTTCGTCACATAAAAATTATTTAATTGTTCGATATTTTTAAAAAAAAATTTTTTGATAAAATTTATAAATATTTCAATGAAAATGTTAAAAATTAGATTAAAATTTACATTTTTATGAATCCCATTAATCTCTTTTCATTAAGTGAAGTTAATTTTCAACTGCGGATTGTAAATTGAAGTACTGTAGCACTTTTTAAGCACAAATAAATTTTTGCAAGCTACATACGACGTATGTGTTTCAATGTGTTTCAAGAGCTACAAAGACACCATCTTTATTTTATAAATCTTGTGACATGTTTCGAATGATATGACCTTTATCACAGAATCTTGTTTGATAGTGGTCATATTGCTAAAAATAGATAGGTATATTATACGTAATAATAAAGTTTGTCCAGCATCTCCACCATCATTAATACATAGGAAACTCCCATTACGCAATCCACTGGGGCCAAATTGCTATATGAGAAAATCAAAGATCACGGGCGTCAATGTTTCTGATTTATATATTTGTATGATTTACTGTTACAAACTATTACTTACAAGTAAAGGTCCCGAGGCCGGACCTATCGATTTTGATGAAACTTAAATATATTGTAGAACACTAAAAACTAAGGGACACGTATTTTTTTTTATCTGCGGAAAAACGGTTTGAAGGGGTGAAATCGCCCTCCAAAAATTGGGGTAAAAATTTAATTTTTCAAATATCTCGAAAACAGTAAGAGATAGAGCAAAAGTTTAAATTGGCGATATTGCTCTTTTTTAAAGAGCTATCTATTGATATGCAATTTGTTCATATTACATCAACAGGGGTGGTTGGGGGTTAAAATTTGGGGGTTAATTTCGCAAAAAGGGGGTGAAAAATAAACAATATAAAAATTTTGTTTACAGATTTGAAATCTACGTCAAAAAATCTAATTGACCTGTTTTTGCTCAATGCCCTAATATTAAGTCTAGGGGTAGTTAACTAGAGGGTGACTATATCGAATAGTCGTATAATTTGGGTATTTCAAGAAGTTCTTCTTCATGGAAAATAGCTTAAGACAATTAGAATAACGTAAAAATGAAATTCTCGAATTCAAAATTGAGTTTGAGCAACATTGGAGAGGGGGTGAGTCACCCTCTTAAATTACATACTAGTTTATATACACTAATTTTTGCTATTAACACACTGATAGTGGGTAAAATAATGTCACAATAAGTGGTTCTGAAGTTGGACTATCATATGTAAGGTCTTTATTAGGTTTGTTTTTTAATGGATATTATAGTTTTCCTTATCGAAAATTATCGATACCGACAATTACATAACCTAACCTAAAATAACGAAACCTAATAAAAACCTTACATACGATAGTCTTCAGAACCATCTATTGTGACATTATTCCCCCCTGTCAGTGTTTAATTGCAAAAATTAGTGTATGTAAACTAGTATGTAATTTAAGAGGGTGACTCACCCCCTCTCCAATGTTGCTCAAACTCAATTTTGAATTCGAGAATTTCATTTTAGTCCAACTTCAGAACCACTTATTGTGACATTATTTTACCCACTATCAGTGTGTTAATAGCAAAAATTAGTGTATATAAACTAGTATGTAATTTAAGAGGGTGACTCACCCCCTCTCCAATGTTGCTCAAACTCAATTTTGAATTCGAGAATTTCATTTCTACGTTATTCTAATTGTCTTAAGCTATTTTCCATGAAGAAGAACTTCTTGAAATACCCAAATAGTACGATTATTCGACATAGTCACCCTCTAGTTAACTACCCCTAGACTTAATATTAGGATATTGAGCAAAAACAGGTCAATTAGATTTTTTGACGTAGATTTCAAATCTGTAATCAAAATTTTTATATTGTTTATTTTTCACCCCCTTTTTGCGAAATTAACCCTCAAATTTTAACCCCCAACCACCCCTGTTGATGTAATTTGAACAAATTGCATATCAATAGATAGCTCTTTAAAAAAGAGTAATATCGCCAATTTAAACTTTTGCTCTATCTCTTACTGTTTTCGAGATATTTGAAAAATTAAATTTTTACCCCAATTTTTGGAGGGTGATTTCACTCCTTCAAACCGTTTTTCCGCAGATAAAAAAAAATACGTGTCTCTTAGTTTTTAGTGTTCTACAATATTTTTAAGTTTCATCAAAATCGATAGGTCCGGCCTCGGGACCTTTACTTGTTAGACACTAACACATTCAAACATATTTGCTTCAAAACACGGAGGAGTGCCATTATACACATCTTGTGTGCGACGAAATTGCTAAATGGGAGCGTGCGATATGGGAGTTTCCTATGTATTTAATATCATATTGTGCTTATTATATTATATGAGGGTTTTGTATTCTATATCCGCCAATCAAATTTGTAGTTCACGACTTGTAGTTCTACTGAAAATTGTTCTTTTTTTTGATAAAATACTTGATTTTCTGTAGAAATTAATGTATAATAATTTTTTTTTAATTCATTAGTTAATTTACTTTTATACAATTTATAGATGAAATTCGCGTTAATTTTTACATATATATTATGTATATCGTAGAAGGGTGGATCAAGCTTCCAAATTAGCAACGGGTGTCAAAATTAAAGCAAAAATTAAAAAAAAAGCGATAAAATTTGAATTTATCTTCGTTCAGGGGATTATCGCTATCCTGTAACTTTATCCTACATAGTTTTTAGTAAAAATTAAAAGAACAATTTCGAACACCTATAATTTGGGTCCAATTTCAACATTCTGTCATTTTATTCAAAATTTTTAAGGCATTTTTCTCAAATTCAACTTTATGAGAGTGATTCGAATAAGAGTCATTGGTGAAATTAATTTGGTTGCGAGTTTTTCATTTTTGTTATCAGAACTACGAAATTCTTTTTAGAAATATGACTGATTTGACAGTTACCTAAGTATTTTCTTCATAGTGGTGCTACTTATCATGTCATCAAATTCTGGCATATATACATTAGTAATTATTTTATGTAACACAATCAGATTGTATCACAAAATTCTCATTCAGTTTGGAGCCGTTATTATGTTGCGTAATATTCTTGATAGAATCATTTAAAATTAATAATAAATACATACATCTCTATTCTCTACACATACATTATTTATGGTACATCACATCTCTCACTTGCATTATAATATTAATATACATAATATTACTTATTCCACTTTTTAACTTTAAAAATCATTTATCATTTAAAATAAAAACTATGTCATTCTTTAATGATACGAAATATGTTGCATATTTCTGTTAAGGGAGTTGGTACGGTACGAATACTAAAGACAGTGTAAGATATCTATAACGTAGATACAGATGTGCCGTGACTATTTGGACCCGATTTCGTCGGGTGAGTGACGAAAGAGAGGAGGTAAAGCAACCATACATAACATAGAAAATAATGTCTTACAGAATTGCTTGTACACTTACACATAAAGTTAATGTATTTTCCAATTACGTTTATAAATATAACTTTAATTACAAAAGGAAAAGTTTAAAAACCAATTTTATTTAACTTATGGGTGTAGTATGTCTTGCGAAAAGTATTTTTCTAACCGAAATTAAGCCTTTTTAATTAATTTGCTTTATAATCTTATACAGCTATACAGAGCGTGTATGGCTGTTACTATAGTTATAAAATTATGAACAGTTTAAATAGTGAATACAATAGGCTGAATAACCCCCAACAGCGTACACCAAACATTGTATCTGTGATTACCAATCGGTGGGCCAGCTGTACATATTATCAATAACATATGTATTATCAATAATAAGCTGGAATACTGATTTTGAAGTTAAATCAAATTCTTATTTATTAATTTTTTATCAAATAATATTATTTTTATGAAATGTTCTTGTCTTTCTCATTTTCCTTTTTAGAATATTTGAACAAAGATTATATTTAACATATTTATCATAAGTTTTTTCAGCTTTTGTTAAATATCTTCAAAAACAGGATAATAAATTGTTTTATTACCTAACCACTTTATACAATTTATTTCTGGGCTTTTTTGAAAAATTTTATTACATAGTTTATTCATAACATCATGATAACTGTGTTGGCAAGTGTGTTTCCAACGTATGAAGATTATGAAGAAGATGTGGTTTTTGTTTATTTTGTAAATATGATTTTGATGTGCTAAAGCTAATATTTATTTTAATTCGTTTTCAAACCAAACTTTTTTTAATATTTAATGGATATTAACGTTACTTTATGAAATTGAGTTTATAAAATAATACTTAATATTTTACTATACTGTGTTTTATTAAAGTAAGAATATAAGGAACAATAAATTAACAAATAAGAATAATCTATTTTTTTTTTCAAATTTCTATTCACAACTGTTTGGTGGTCACTGGAATCTAACTGTGGCAACTATATAAATATAAAAAAGACAAACTGCAAAAAAAAAGGATAGATCAAAGTATAGAGATAAGGTATCGGGTCCTTTTAGTCACGGCAGATCTGTACTTAACGTAGGCAGAGAAAATCGATGCAGTTTTCTTTTAAAATTTGAAATATCTGCATAAATTCCAAAATTTTCGATATCGATAAACATGTAGTTTCATAGGTGTAGTATATTTACAATGTACTACAACTTTTCCTTATTCACAAAGTATTATTATTTTTGCGTTAGAACGAACCGTTTACGAGATATGCACTATCGAAAATTTTCGATATCGATAAACGTGTGATTTCATACCTGTAATAAATATATTTGCAATATACGCAATACAATTATCCTATCTGATATTTTTCTTTTTAGTTCTTTTTATTTTGCGCTATCACGCGCAAATTGTGTTGTGTTCATTGTGTTCCGCAAATCTTTTTACCTTAATTTCTGAGTTACCTTAATTTCTGAAGTTTTTGTTAGATAAATAAGGACATTAAAACAATATTGTTCTTTTTCCATGAATATATTTTACTTTTGGACTAAGTAGTTTCTATAGATGATAAAAATAGCTATTACCGATCTAAAATAACTTTTACATTGGAGCTTAAAATCTAAGACATCCTGAGAATAACATTAATTTCCTTCATTTTAAATAATTTCTTAAAATTTATCAAATTTTTTGTGTATACACTTTTTAATTAATATTTTCTTAATTGTTTTACACGGAAATTTAGGTGTTTCCTTCAATTGGATTGTGGTCTTCTTCCTTAACTGTTATTATGAATATTTAAAGTGATTCGTATTTAAAAGGAGTCATAAATACATTGTAATGAAGTCATATTATAAGTGTTTGTCAGTCAGTTTACAATAAGAAATATTTTCAATGTATGAAATGTATTTTGAAAGTTTTTATTAATTTTCTATCAAAGAATATTTTACATATCTATTTTTAATTCGTCATATGTGCCATTAAAATGTTTCTTGACAATTCATTAATTTACAACTCAATATGTACATATTTTTAAATTTTTTAGTGTTCCATACCAGAATGAGAAAAACGGAATAATTATTGAAAGTTTAGTATAATAGATCACTCAGAGATAGAGCGTGATGGCTCAATTAAGGGGGACCACTAGTGTCACCGCCTGAAAAAAGGTAATTTTTGGGAACTTTTTTAAAGAAAACTACTGTATGAAATGTTTTAATATTTTAAGGATATATTCGTTGATATATTATAAATGTATGATAAAATTTTTGGACCAAAAAAATTGAAAATTCAGTGAGTTATTCGTGATCTCCCAAGGCTCCAAAAAAAAAGTTCCCCCACTGCTGCAGTGATAGCGACCGTCACAGCGCCTGAAATCAAAAAAAACCAAGAAGCCTATTAAACTAGAAGGTATTGCACGTGCCGTGAACCTCAATTGAAAAAAAGTTGAAATTTAACAAAATGGCGGAGTTTTTCAAAAAAAAGTTTCAAACTTTGCGCGAAAATTTGATGATTTTTGGCCTGCAAAAATTACATTTTTTAATCAATCGGAAAACTGGAGGTTCATGGCACGAAGAAACACATACAAACGAAGCTGCAATAAGAATCAAAGCGATCTTCGAGTTATAATTGCAGCAAATTTGAAAAATGTTGTCTTTCTTTACTTTACCTTTTAGTTTTAACCACTGAAAATTTTTACTAAAATTATTTACGATGTACTCACTATAACGGTCATAGTAAAACACTAGATGAGTCGTTTAAATGTGTCAGGGTCTAGCTTCTCCACAACATGTGACTAGCAACCACGTCCAGAAACTCCCGAACTATCAATCTTCATGCATTTTTCAATACCTCAAAGTTAACAATGAAAATTAGAATCCACTCTTCAGATGGCTGTAACTCAAAAACTATTTGAGATATGCACTTGAAATTTTAGTATGTTATTTTTAAAGGTATAGACTATCGAAACATGCAAAAAAAGCTTTTCCAAGTTTTTCAAAATGTGACACTAGTGACACTCCTTAAAGCGTTAAGTACAAAAAGTTTAATTTTGTTTGGGGGAGGGGTAATTTCAGAATGTAAATTGAGAAAATGGAAATGAAAAATTTTTTAAGAACCCCGTGTAGGGTGTTAAAAGAAAACTGATAGAAGTACGAATATTTTTTAAAACTTATTCGGAAAATCGCTTAAAAATTGCTGACCTCTACCCTTGTCACCATAAGAATCGCCACAAAAAACCCTAAAAAAATTCAAGAACATTAAGAATAAGGTGTAGATTGAGCCAAAAGTGTCAGGATTGAAAAACTTTAACGTTAATTACATCAAACTCATATTTAAAATCAATTTTTTGTACGGAACACTATTTGCGCAGGAAATAGAAAGCATTACTTTTGTTTCATCACTACACAAAATAATAGAACTTGTCTGTACGTTTGTCAACCTGTCTGCGTCCAATTTGAGAAAAATTTGGAAATACAGCAAAAAAGGAACGTCTGTAAAAAGTTTGAATATATCGAAAACAGCATTTTGTCCTATGACTTACTGGTGCGAAGTGATTGTGAGTTTCACTAATTCCAAAGTCCTGGGCAGAGACAACTTTTGACAAAGAATTTCTGAATAGTCGTATTACCTATGTATTTTTTGCAACATTAGGAAAGAAAATAAATGTTAGTATTCTCATTTCTGCAAGAATTTTGAATAGATATTAAACTCTGGTATATAAAAATATTAAACTCTGGTATATAAAAATAAATATTTATAAAAATATACTTAATACGAGCCTGTTCTCGTATTTGAATGCTATTAATTAATATTAAAATATATACTAATGACATTAAAAGTACCGACTGTAATGTGAACTTTGAGTACATAAGTACTATTAAGTAGTGGTTTGAGAACCAAACAAAAAAATTAAGTTGACTGAACAATACTTTTGATAAATGATGTTTGTAATATGAATAATATCCGGTATTTTGGTTTATTTCCTTCATAAGTAATTAAACAATATTACTTTTTTTAAAATTCAAATCAACTGTAACTTGTTGAGAACTGTATGGGCTTTCACAAAACATTCAAACTTTTAAACATTAATTTTTAAATATTTTATCGATGCTAATTTTAACACACTAGCAAGAAATCTAAAGGTGCGGATCCACCAAGCGCGCAAACTGTTTGCAAATGTTTGTAAATGTTTGCGAACACAAAATTTTTTTGGTGGAGACAATCGTCACGAATGTTTGCAATTGTTTGCTAATGTTAGTCAGTGTTCCGACTAAAGTCGGTACATCAAAGGGAATTCGTTGTTTGGTGCGTTTTGTGTTTTTCTAGTGGAGACGGTACGTGATATGAAATACATACGAACAACAAACATATATCCATATGTATAATTATTATTTTTGGTTTTATGTTATTTTGTTGTAAATATAACAGCATAGTTTTGTGTTTTAACCCTAGAATCATACGTTGGTCTACGAGTCAAGTTAATCATACATCGGCGTCGTTTCGACGAATGGACTTTTTACGGGGAGTTTTAGAGTTTATTTGCAAAAAACATTTTTCTTACATAACAATACCACAAAAGCGAACAAAATATTTAAAAAAATTGGATTTGGAAAAATTTCTTAATGTAAATATTTATTAATTTTTTTAATATTTTTATCAAAGCATATTTTCATTATAAAAATTAAAAAATATATAAATACATCAATTGCAATAATTAATTTATGAACTATTATGAATCAGTGGACATGCGTGACTTTACAGAATGTGAAATTTCTCAGTCATAAATATTCCTATAGATAATGCAGTTATTTCCCCATTAGGCACATTTGTAAATTTTCTAAAATTTGTTAGTAATTTTTCGAATAAGATCTCAAAAAATAATAAAAATTAAAATATTTTCCACAAAATAAATTGTTAATCTTTTATTAAGTCATTCGAAACGCATTCTTTAGTTTTCGATTCAATATATTCAAACTTCAGTATTCTGTCGTCTCTATAAGTCAAACAGCTGTAATCATCTTTCACATTATCATAATCATTGAATAAATTAATTATAACATCCATATCTTTAATAAATTTTAGAAAAATTAGGAAAACTTTTATATGTGGAGTACAAAATCTTTAAAAAAAAAATATAGGTTAATCATACATCGTCGTCCTTTTGACGCACACTATTTCAGTATAAAAAAAAACGACAATAGCTATAAACAAAATTTATATGTCTTATGTGTTATAATAACAAATAAATTAGATAACAGAAGTTTCACAGCGAGCAGGTACCGACAAGTCACAGTATTGGAGCAGGTAGAGAAGTTCGTTCGTCGTTTTGATGAGTACGTATGATTCTAGGGAATTAAAAAGGATTAATGTAATTTTAAATTAATAAACGAATAAAAATAACATGGATTGAGATAATGAAAAATTTCTACAATTAACCAAATTTTATAAATCAAAATATAAAAATACGTGGAACAGCTACAAATATCCGCAAACGGATTATCGTTTATAACTGTTTATTCAGTGGAGACAGTGTGTTCGCAAACAGTTAAAAACAGTTGCAAACATTTGTAAACAACTACAAACATTTGAAGCAAATGTTTTTTCGGTCGATCCGCACCTTAACATATCTATTATACGACTCAAAATATAATTTGTTTATAAGCACAGAAAATGTACACCCAAAGTGTGAAAATGACCACCCTGTATGATTTGCATAGTTATTGCATAATATTTTAAATAAACGGAAATAAATTTAATTTATCTACCAATGAATGGTTTTTGAATATTGGTTATTATACTTATTATTTATTTTTGATTAGCCTAAAGCAAACAAAAACAATAATACAATGAAATATGAATGGGTCCGGTCTGAACAGCAGAGGAAGGAATGTAAAATATAAAATTGAATGCAAGACGTAAGTAATGTATAATAAAAAAAAACCATTGATTTTAAAATACTATAATCAAAGATATGAGGTTCCATGATGAACTTAAACAATATAAAGAAGGTTAAACAAAATAATTGATGTAAAATTCATTGTAGTGCACGCTTACAAACTTACAGTTATGGACAAAACTGTTGAGACATATTGGTAGGTAAAATGCATTTCAATTTCTGTTGAAGAATATTACGTAAAAAATTAAAAAAATGTATGATTTTGCTTGGCTGAAGCCAATATCTTTAGGAATGACTTTTGAAAAATAATTAAAGAATTGATATCGATCTAAAAACCAAAGTGGCATTAAATGCATAGCCCGAGATTACAGATTTACCTATTTGTTTACCCTTAATGTGTTACCATTTCTAGTTCGGAGTCACCTGGCACCGATGGGCCCTCAAAATTATGACATTTGAAAATTTATCAGAATATAGTCAGGATGGAGTAGGAAAGTGGAAACCATCAGTTAAACCTCTGGCTGGCGGCATATGTCCTACCAGCACTTTCTAGAAGAAAAAATTCGATCTGCATTATTATCGCGAAAACTAGGTCAAAGAGTTTTAGAAAAGAAAGAATTTTGCAGAATGATTAGTTACTTAACATAATTTATTGAAACTATAGTCAGACCTCATTCCCATAGGTCAGAGCCAGTCAGGACCTCCTGGAAATTCCAAAGGCCTACCAGTTTAAGTAATAATGAGTTAGTGCGTTCAGCCACTCAGGAATGTATCGTGATTATACGAGTAATGTCTTTATACGTATCAATGAATTCACACCAGTCTCATGATTGATTAAATATGGAAAAATTTTAATATAAGCAGTTTTCCCAGCACTTTTACTGTATTCTTGAGAATACAAGAAGGAAAACTTGTATATAAATATAATATTAAAGCCAAAATTTCATGTTATTTAAGTATAATTTAAAAATTAGTTCATAGTTTTATGCTGTTTTTTATTAGCTTGTTTTCCACTTTTCCTTCTCATTTAACTGTTTCCAAAATATTTAGCGAAAATAGTTGAAACATTTTAGGAAAACTCTAGCTACGAAACATTTAATACGAGAATAAAATTCACACTCCATCATTATTTTTTTTAAACCTCATTTTTATTAGTGTGTAATAATTATTTTTCCCACAATTGTACATACACATGTTTGGGAAAAAGTACGCATTGTTTGTAACTATATCAACGCGTGTGTACACGCGGTAAGTACCTACATGGATTCTCAGTATGAATGAAAGACCTTAATACAAGAATTATAGACCGTTTTGTATGATAATAAAATATGAATTTTAATTAGAATCGTATCAATCATTATAGAAGATTGTTTATCAAAGTGTCTAACTTAAATCTAAAAATTTTTAAAAATTTGTCCTTGTTTTGTGTTGAAAATTTAATTTTTGTCAATTTTTTATGTTTAACGACTGTTCTTGTTTTGTTTCGTTGTGAATCGGGTATACTATATTACAGTAATACATTATACATAGATAGATTTATATATTTATGATAAAAAGGATTATTGTATTTTAATAGTATTCTCAAGGAAATGATCAAAGCGTATAGATAATTCTTATTATAAACAGTACCTATTCAAAGACTGTAGTAAATAATCTTATTATTAGCTAAAATTTTTGTTCGTCAATATTTAATATACTAATAGCAAACAAAAGTACACTCTTTTAATATACCTCTTTTCAGATAAAATTGATCATGAGTTTTCGTTAAAAAATTAAATAATTCTTATATTCGAAACAAATCGATCTTCTATTCTTTTCTAAAAATAAACTGCAAATTTAAAATTTACATAAATGCAATAATAAAAGAGATAAAGCCAAGAAAACGGAAATGATTTAAATTCAAAGTTACGAAGCATGGTTAAATTTAACTGAAATAGACCATAGAATATCATGGAATATTCATAAAATGAGACTTAAATAGGTTAATTTAAAATAAGACTTTAAAATTTAATTCATAAAATAAGACTTAGATAAGAATCTTAAATAGGTTATTCTTGACGCAAACTATGATTTAAATTGTCATTACTCATTATTATTGAAAAACTAAATACCAGTAGTCGTCTTTCTTTCTTTAATACTCGTATAGTCAACTTACGCGGTAATCTGAAGATTTTTCTCTGTAATTACTCTGTCACATTTTTAAAAATAAAATGCAGACACAAACAAAAATGACAGTTTTAACATTTTGAACACGGCCTTTAGTTTGCATTATCATATAATACAAAAATAAAAAAATCTGTAATATATTTTAATTAATTTATGCAAATTTAATCATTTATTTTTAAATGACAAACAAATGATTATCTACTTATATGCTACTTGATACGGTGATTATAATTTTTATATTCACATTTTTATTATTTATTAATTTTATAAATAAATTAGGAAAAAACAAATTAATTAAATTACGTGTAGGTTATAAATCTTTATAAAAATAAATAAAGGTGTGTATTTTTCTATTGAAATATTGAAAGTATTTTGAAAGAGAAGATGCATGAGAAATTTAGGATACCATCAAAGCATGCAAAACCTGAGGATATCGTCTGTAACTGTGTTTATTCAGTCGGGACTTGATCTGGGTCCACTATGGTCACACGTCAACTTGCTAGCTACCAAGCTATGTGGTTGTCGTCTAAAAAAAAAATATTTTACTGATGGATAGATGATACATTGAAACCCTTAAGCTCTAATCTGAGTGGGCTATAATTTGCTTCCTATCCCAATCCTGAGACCCCAAAATGGTCCAAAATAAACAGTTGAACGGATTTTGGTCATATATTTTACTCAAATATTATTTAAATCCGGAAAAAACTCACGTAAACTATTGGAATCTCGACAAAAAATGACCGTTAAGTTAAAATTGTCTTTTAGTGTCTTGCGACTCAAAAAAGAGTTCACAGTTGATGTAATCCTAAAATTTTCCACATGGAAATCTGTTAATAGCTTTCAAGATGCGGGAATTCGATATTATGGTATTGAAATGCAAATATGGATAGTTTAGAGTCGTTTGGCGAGGCAAGGGACTGATTTTGTACAGAATATCGGAATATATGACTTAAAATTAATTTGGCCCATAAGTCAACTAATTCTACGCGGCTGAAACCGCGGGACACGGCTAGTATTTAATATACATAGTTATTATGTAGAACTGGTAATAACAGTGCTCTGAGAGCTACTAGTACTAAAGTATTGACAGCCGTAAACCGAAAGTAATATTTTACATTAATGTGAATGTGTTTTGATACTGTTATGAAAATTATCTTTTTTAATTAATGAAAAAAAAATTACAGTTACCTTCTAATTTTGCTTAAAGTACCAAGTCTATTAATTTTCCTTTAAATTCGACACTTTCAGTTCGCAGAAACGTTAAAAGTTATTATTTTTACAAATTATAACTATATATTACTCTACATAATATATAGATTTCATTTCATTATTTAAAAATTAATTTATTTTACGTCTCTCGTAAATTTTTTTTAGAGTTTACTAACAACATTTAATTCTATTTTTCTATTGATTAATTTATAATATCGAGTAGGTATTCTTTCAATAACAAAAAACTTGTTATTGTATAATCAAGAATTAATGTAAAAACCTACGGTAATAACGGTATAGTAAAGTGTGAATTGCTTAACGGCTTTTATCTGTTGCATCTGATTCGTTCCGACCACATACAATACGGCAAAGAAATATTTCCACTTAGGGACTGATCTGCAAAATTATTCATTCACTGTTCAAGCTGTCATATAGGCACACACTGTGACTTTATGATTTCAAAAGTGTGATTTAATTGAAAATGAATTCTAACGAAGTTTTAAAACGCCACGATGAAAAAGCTATAAAAAGTTTCAAATAAAAACTCCTGGAATTCCATGTTCCAAATTCATTACAATTTAGAATAAACCAAGGGACCAAACTAGAATGTCTATCAAACTGTTCCACTTGTCGCCAGTGTGTGACGTAAAATCTCCCCACTATGTGTGTACGTACACACTCTTTGCAATGGTGTTGGTTTGGTGTTTTGTAGTAGGTAGTGTGCGTATTCAGACACACTACTACAAAACACCAATTCAAGTAACAATGTCTAACAATGTATTACAATGCACTGTGTGTTCGGCGACGAACACCGACTGACTACATGTCTTAAGCCGTGTCGGGCACACTCTGGGTTCACCACTAGTTACAATTTTCTATACTTACGCTGAGGACTTGTAATAAACTAATTTTCATCCATCAAACAGGAAAGAATATCTACAAATTGCGATTTTATGCCTAATTTTTTAAAAATTTTATTGTTAATGCTCTTTTCTACTCCTGTTGAAGACTCATTACTTATCCGTTAATTGTTGAGAAAGTTAGGCATTATTTAAAGGTGTGGAGGAATGATCATTACTTAATAACTTTGGACCAATGAAATCATCGTATTAACCATTATTCAATGGGTTTGCGATTGTTTTGTGAATAATATATCTATAAGTTTTAATTTCATATATGTTCCGTAGTAACGTGCAAGTAAACAAAGTAGTTTGTATTTTGTTTTTATCGTTTGTACATATATAAACATTTAATGAAATTAGAGATAGATTAAAAATTGTATTCTCTTGATTTAAAATTTATATTCAATTTTATTTAAATCAAAATGGGAAAAAGTCGTAGAAAAAATATAGTATTCTACTCGCTTGCAATGGCTATTACCTACTCACTCAGATGCATTACGATACTCGTCTCGTGTCGCAGTTTCATCTTCGTGAGTAATAGCTATCATTACCAGCTTGTTGAATAATATACTATTATTGTACCTTTTTAACACTATGAGGCCCGAGCACTTTCACAGTAAACTTCCCCGGAAGCCGACAATATTTTTAAGCAAATTTTATGTAAACAAGTACATAAAATGATTCGACAAAACATTAAAGGATTCAACATGTATGTGTTACTTATGCAGGTCAAAAGATGAGTAACACACATATACATACAAGCATACAACACACACATGCATTCATATATGGATAAAAATATTATTGTATAAACAAGCTTAGATATTTTGATGATAGAACATATTATGTATATTTATATGTACAAAAAATGAAAAGTGTCCGGTACGTAGTACATAAATTATTTTTATAAGAATACATAATATAAAATCTTTTTTATAAATATTTTAAAGTGTTTTCTTTATTATTTTAAATACTGATCGCGGTCGGCCTCTGAGGATGCTTTGTTTGGTTTCGGATGCCGAAGCCATGGGACTGAAAGTGTTAATATAAAAGAATGTATCTCTCTCTAAAATGTAAGCAATGAAATTAATGAAAATTTAATAATGGTAAAAAGATACTTGTGTATTTTGATACACCAAAAAAAGTCTAATAAAAAGTATTTCAAAATTTTATACGCAGATTTTTTTTATTTGTATACCTTGCTAGATTAGATATGGAGAGCAAATAGATACACGCAAGTTATATTATATAGTTAATTTTTTTACTATCAACTAACTGTTAATTTTTTTGTTGCTAAATATTTTTTGTTCTAATAAAAAAAGATCTATATTTATAAAAAAAGAGAAATACTTACTTACCAAAAAGACTCCAGGTCCACGCTCTATTCAAATCGTTCAGAGGAATAGTTCAATGAGGTGTGGACAAACGAAATTTGGGAGCGGACAATCTTGAACTAACGATGAACAAAACGAATGCAGTAAAAACAATTGTAAAATTCCAAAAAAAGAGTGCCAACTTCACACTTCCTGAAAATTTTAATTATTTATGGTAGTTTAGAAATTTTTTCTGCGATTTATGGGTGCCAGTAGTGGTAAAAATTTGCAAAAAAAGTTTTCGGGCCGTCATTCCGAAACAGAAAGTGAATAGACAAACGATTGACAAACGAATGCGTACGCTTAAATCGAAAAATTCGTAAAAGTGGGTGCCAACTTCACATATAGCTGAAAAAAACAGTAGTATTTTTATCTAATCTCATAAATATTTGAATTCTTGTTCTGTATTTTTATTTTTTTATTTTACACCACCTGTTTTCAAAATATTTTTTTTTTTTTTTTTTTGTAATTATCTTCAATTGTAATTTTATTACGTAATTTTAAACCTATTAGTTAGCAAAATTCTCCACAAATTTTGATAAGAATATCTAATAAAAATAATTAACTAAAACCAAACCTAGGCCTTGTAAGTAATTAAAAAAAAAATTTGCGTACAAAATTTTTACAGTAAAGCTTATCAAATTTGGTAAAAACGTTATCAGTAATCCAAAAATATATCAAATTTCATTTATATTTATAATTTTTTAAAACAATACCATACTCTTTTTTGGTTAGTATTATTTTTTTATTTTTGGTAAATTAAATAATCCTATTATTTGTTTCTTGTAATTAAAATTCTTATAAATATTTTTTTTTAAGTAGGTCATTTCTAATCGTGTTTTAATTTATTTAAATATTTAGATAGAGTTTGATTTAGTTACTACTACTGTTCAAACATGTGTTGAATAAAAAATAATTATTTTAATTGTATTGTAACATCATATACAATAATTTTTGAATAGATTGAAAAATAATAACAACTGAAATTTGCTTAAAATTTTTAACCATTAACTTATGGAAAACTTATTCAAAATACTTCAACCTATCCTTGCAAAGTATGAAAGAGTCTACTGGCTATGACGTTGAATTTGATGGTGGAAGTATCGTGAACTGAATTCCATGTTCTCCAGTGTTTCTCTATCAACTTTTCTTATTTACCTATGTTTTTACAATTAATTTTCAACAAGACTAGAAGCATAGGATTAAAAATATCGACATGTAGAGATTCACAATCCGCAAAAGCTAAAAATTGGGTGGTGAAATTGCCTGTATAGTTAGTAAACATCAAAAAACCAGTTTAGCTCATTTTTAGCATGCGTTAGGATGAATTACAGTATAGCACCGATAATGGAAACATCAGTTTTGGAAATTTTTTGAGAGCATCAAATTAGTCAACATCACTTTTGGAAAGTTGCATCAAAAATGTCAAGTGTTTAATATTTATGTACTTGACATTTTTGATGCAACTTTCCAAAAGTGATGTTGACTAATTTGATGCTCTCAAAAAATTTCCAAAACTGATGTTTCCATTATCGGTGCTATACTGTAACTATTGGTAATTTAAATAATAGGGTAAAAAGATTGAAAATTAATATTATTATTTAATATGTTGTCGCAATGGTTTTGAAATGAAACTTTTAAAACCAATTGAAACTTTTGTTTCATTTTTATCGTGTTTACTTACAATGAAATATTTTATACCATTTTTTCGCTGTAGAAATTTATCTTGAATTTTTTTTCCATGGTAAAATGGAATTATAGGACTTAATATAGATACATGAGTTAACTTGCCATTAGCAAAATAAAACTTATTTTATCACTTTTAATTACACGAGAGGTTTGTATTTTTTCTAATAAATTTGGGTTTGTCTAACGAAAATTTGTTGCCTAGCAATTTAACGAGAAGAACTGTCAACTAACAAAAACGCGACAGTGAAGCTGAAGCGTTTTTGTTAGTTGACAGTTCCTCGAGTTAAATTGCTTTTAGGCAAGAAATTTGAGTTGTAGAAAACACAGATTTATTCAGCAAAAATATAAAACTCAAGTGTAATACGGTAAAACAATTTAACGAATAAAATAAATTAGGTAGTATCTATAATTCATATTATTATTTAAGACATTGTTACTATGGTTCTGAAATTAGTTAAATTTGCCAATATGAATTTTTGTTTCGTTTTTATTGTGTTTACATACAATGAAATGACCAATGAAATGTTTTGTACCATTTTTTTCGCTGTAAAAATCTGTCCTAACTTTTTTCCACGGTAAAATTGGAAAAACTATACAATATTCTTATGGGACGTGATACACATAAGTTAAATTGTCAAAAAACAATTATTTTACCTGAAACTTATTAAGTTCAAATTAATTTTTAACAACTAAAATTTAAATTGTAATTTTAACATACTTTTGAAGCTTTTCTGACAAACCTATGTAATGTTTTTGCATTAATAATTTCATGTATACCTACAATATGACGGAATTGAATACCAGTACATCTTTTAAGAGCTTTATTTTTGATTTCATTCATATGTGTTGTATTTTGAATACATAAATTTGTTAAAAAAGATGTAAAAATATTTACATATAAAACATATATGCATAAGTAGGTATGTACAACAATGCTTAAAAATATATTTGACCAGTCGGATAGATTTCAAAAATAATTTTTAAAAACTAATTTTATTATGGTGGGAGCGCGGAGAGCACGGCCAAGCACACATGACTTTTTTTTTTTATTGTATATTTTATGCTGTATTTTCATGACTTTAAGTAGCGTTTTTATGCTTGTTAGGCCGAGCGCACATTGAGACGCTAACGCACATTGAGAGTCACATTGAGAGCGCACATTGAGAGTCACAGAAACTGCGCTGTCCTGCCTGCGTTAACTGCGTCTCAATATGCGCCCGACCACACAGTTTATTTCTCGCGCTTTTCTGCTCTGCCTGCCCTGCCCTGTGTTTACTGCGTGACGCTGCTCAATGTGCGCCTGGCCTAACTGTTAATACTATTTGAAAATATATTTTTGACTGAGACGGTACCGTATTAGTTGATGCGTATGTAAAAATATAAATGATTTAAATCATATTTAAAATGATTTTTATTTGGATTACGCAAAAAGATAAACTGAACTAATCAAATTCATCGTTAAAAATTGGGTTATTTCGGTTGTGAAAAGAATGCATGCATATATACATCTAATAAATTAAAATGACACTACTATAAAACATATTTTGATATTTTACATATTAAAACATTAAAAGACATAAAACATCTTTTAGTGGTTTATGTAAATGTTATTATTTGCTTTTATTTGCTTTATTCTTTTTTATTTATTTAAATCATTTCCTCCACTTTATATGTATTGCATATGTGTAAAAAAACCAAAGAAATTAATACATCTTTGAAGAGAAAAAATTAAAAATAAAAATTTATTGTTTGGACAGTCAACTGACAAATAAATGTCAAATATTATTATTGCTAATAAATTAATTATTGGGTGGTCCCGCGGGCAGTTGTCAATAACTGTTGCAAATAATTTTTTGATTTCTAATTGGCAAAACTATGATGTCATCGATTTATTACCTAAAACTATAGATGAATTGTAATACACTTATCGGGGTAAGCCTAACGGTTTAATCGAAGATGACTTACCTAGAGCCGATTTTACAAATATTTGCGGCTCGCCCCTCCCTAGTGACACATACTTAAATTGGAAATCCTTGACCTGTTAGTATGGATATAAAAATCTTAAAAATTTTATAAATCTTTTCAAGGCTTCTGTTTTGCCAAAAATTAAATATATACATTTATATTTTTATACAAGTTTATGAGTACGTAAATCGAACTGATTCGTAATCATTTTTAGGTGAAGTGATGAAAAATTATTATAAATTTGTTCACACTTGCTCCAAACTAATATAATTTGACTTGGCCAATTTCATCAGTTCGATAATCAGTAGTTATATACATATTTTGTGAAGCATCATCGTTACACAATTTATATGTAAATAATAAATGCGGAATTAAAATTATTTCATAGTTAAATACGTATGGATGTTATGCTATTTTTAAACTATCGACTTTTATAAATATATATAAAATGTTCTAATTTCTAATAAATACTTTTGAAGGAAAGAAATACTTTATGACACTTACAGTAATTAAGTGTACAATTTATTTAATGTGCGTATTTAGTTATTAACGTGGAATGCACAAAAAATTTGGGCGGATGGCATAGTCGACCAGTTTGCTGTTAATACAAAATTTTTGTGTCGTAGAACTTTTTCACTACCAATATTACGTATTTTCATTAGCCAGTTTCACAGAGTTGTGCCATGTGATGTAAAAAACCAGTTTTTTACATTTTTATGTAAAAAATTGTAAAATACGTAAAAAACTGTAAAAAACCGTAAAAAATTGTAAAAAATGTAAAATACTTAAATTATTTGTCATTTCACTGACAAACAATTTATTTTGACGGTTATTACTTGTTTGTAAGTTCATATGAAAAAACGTGTAAACAAAATGTCGACACAAAAATGATTTTCTGCTGGTGGAAGGCCATACACAACTGATTACAAAGCTTTAAATCTCCAAATTAATAAACTGAGTTTTGACAGATCAAAAAAACTACAACTTATTTATCTCTCTTTAAATTATAATAACAATAAAATCACTGATGAAAATGATAATGAAGATAATTGATACCTTTAATAAAATTTAACTGAATAAATAAAAACTTTTTAATATTGAATTCTTAAATAAACTATTCTATCAAAACTAATTTTTCTTTTTCCTGTTTGCCCCCATTTATATTTTTAATTTTCAAATTACTTAATTATTAAGTTTTACTTTGCAAATATAGCAAATATGGAATGCCATCAGTAACGCTTACATATCTATTAAATTTAAAAAATTTAGTTTTTTACATTTTTTACAGTTTTTTTTTTTTATCAAAACAAGTATGTGTAAATTACAAAGTTTTTTACATGTAAAAAACTGTGTAATTTACCCGAAGTAAATTACACGCACAACTCTGCAGTTTCATTAATCGGCCGAATCAGTCGTTCAAGTCAGAACAATTTTCGTTACCTTCTGTTTCGACATTCTTTTCAAATGGCCGTTCAAAAAGAAATTTTTCTTTTCTATGAATTCGAGCATATCAGTATCTTTATCAACTCTAATTCCATACCTTATTTCATTATTTTTTCTATCTAGCCGTGAAACTCTTACGGAGCAATTTCCTTTGGTTTTGGATAATAATTGTCCGTAATTTCGAGTCGAATGTAAGGATTGGTTTCACAGTGATTTTTCAATGGAATTTGTTGTTGTTATTTTTTTTTGACTCGCAGCAATTTCTTTTCTATATTTCTGACTGTTGACTATCGCTTTTTGAGAGCAAAAATATAGATAAGTGTACTCTAGCGAATTTTCGAATCAAAAATTTAGCTATTGTTTATTTTTGATGGATTCATTTTCTCCTTCAACGTAAAGCACTTTTTTGTCGACAAAGTTTCTTGCCATATAGTTAGTATCGTGTTGGAATTGAAATAAAAGCGATTGATTAAATTTGCGTTCCTCAAACTATATTCCGCAAAAACACTGGTGTTCCACAAGTGTTTCGCGAAAAAATCTTTAAAATAAAATAACGTCCAGGGAAAAAATTATTGAAAGTGGCGAGAAAAGGGCATGATATGTTTTTATAAGTTTAATCTTTAAGTTTCTTATGTTTTTTCTTTTTTTATTTGTCAACAGCACTTCTGGAATATTTCTTAACTACCTAAGTAAAGGTTAAGTTTTTTTTACGGCAAGTGTTTTTTTTTAACTATAGAATTTAATAAGTGTTCTGCGATGAAAAATTTTTGGGAAACACTGGATTATACGTTTATGCAGAAACTAATAAAAATTGCATTAGATCTTATTTTCACTTTTAAACTTTTATTGGAGTTTCTTTGTTGCACCTAAACTATTCAAGTCCATCAAAACAAAGTTTATTAACACGTTGACGGTCATGAGGCATTATAACGGAACGCCTAATTGATTCTCAATTTAGACACAATAGATAACACAGTGGTGCGGTTCCTATGGTACTAGGACAGAGAACGAGTTATGTTTCTTTATGTACCGTAATTGCGGGCTACTTGAGCCCTGTGGTGTAACTTGAGCCCAAAACGAAAAAAGTATTATTTTCTGTTTTGTGCTTATATTAGTCAGTAGTAGAAGTAAGTTAGATGTTTAGCTAATAGGGGAACAGCAGCAGGTTTACGGTGTTTAAGTTTAGGTAGTTCTGAAAATTGACACTAGGGGTAAGGCAAGTGTTGTTTACTCTCTGTTTGAAATTGATGTTTTGTTACGTTGCTAACTTTTGACTGCAAAAATAATTGTGGTAGCCTACAAAGGAAGATAAGTGTATAATTTTAATATTTTGTTCATTACTAAACTAAATTCAGATATGTTCATATGCCAACCATTTCGTTAATTTTTTAAATTAAGGTTTTGATAAATCAGTAAAATAATCTTAAAATTAGGGTAACTTGAGCCCATTATAACTTTGGTATAAAATGGTGCAAAATTATAGCAGAAATTCCCAAAAGTCCTAAACCGTTGGACAAGTTCGTTAACCAGGCACGTCCGATGCCCAAAACATGTTATTTTTGGAAATTTTCATGAAAAAAATTAACTTTTTTCCAAAATTTCTCCTTATTCAAAAATTTTTACACTATTGAAACGAGGAGAAAAAATCACACAAAAAAGGTCTTTGAACTATTATTCTATGTCAACTAGTTTCCGAGAAAAACTAATTTTTGTAAACGGAAATTCGCTACGTTATGCTGGATGCTGCGATAAGAGTATTGAATAAATAAAGTTTCTTATATGTTTGTACATTGTTTTAATTAGTAACCAACATCCTACATGGTCTCAAACTGTTTTCAAATGAAAATCACCTGGAAATTTAGGTTTGGGCTCAAGTAACCCGATCTTGAGGTTAACTTGAGCCCAATTTGGGTATATTAATTTGTTCATCTGGGCTCAAGTAACCCACAATTACGGTACATAGTTGGTTTACGCTTTATATGGAATTGTTGTGTGGTACAACGTTGTTTCGCAATTTCATTTGACGCCGTACGGTGCTCATGACCGTCAGCGTGTTAACTAACTAAGCAACAAAAGAAAGAAAATCTATTCAGTTACTGTATGCACTAATTTCACTGGCAATATTTTTTTAATTATTTTTATTTTTCTTTTATTTCAGAATATTATCACGGCTAATTAAAATTGAATGAAATGAAAATATGATACAGCGAACAAATTGACATGAAATAACTGCGATGATACATTAAACAATACATATAAAAATAAAATTAATATACTTTCCTACAATGAAGTTATTAATATTTATTTTATGGATAATTCATTACGAAGTGCGGTATTATAAATTATTATTATATTCGATTTTTTATCGTAATAATTGTTATCGATCCACGGTGTGCTTATCGTCATCTCGTTAGGATCTCGCTAGGTCGTTCGTGTTAACAATGAAACGAAAGTGATTAAGTGCATACGATAAAATAACACAGTGTACAACAGTGATAGTGTTATATAGTGTTTTCATTTTTAATGTTCCTATTATACAGAAATAATCGATGTGTTTATCTCATTTTAATGGTGTGCGATTTGAAGAAATTAAATAAACCAGTTCTATTGTATTTACGTTTAATAATTGGACTCAGTCTCAGACGCAATGGTCGACGAAGAAAAAGGACAGCCAGCACAAATTTAAATAAAGGATAATAAAGAAATATATGAAGACGTTTAATTTTTTTTAATATGTACGGAACGTGTATTGTCTAAGCAATTATTCATTTCGAAAAAAAGGAAAAAGAGTTTTGAATTATACTTAATAAAATTTATTATTTATTATCACGCACGCCATGCTTTTTTTCGGACCAGGCATCGTTTTCAGGTGAGAAATTTTTGAATGAAATATTATTCAATTTATTTATTTTAATGTTTTGTTTTAAGATCTCGTGTTTTATTTTAATATGGCTTCTTGAAATTGGTTTATTGATTGAAGAAGTATATATTTATTTTAGCAGGGCTGAGGAAAATGGTTCATAGAAACCATTTAAAATATAAAATGGAAAATGGTTTCCAAAAATGCATTTAAAATATAAAATGGAAAATGGTTTTGCTGAACATATTTAAAATTGAAAATGGAAAACAGTTATTTAAAATGGATTATAAAATGCAAAATGCTTTTCTTACTTTAAATTTATTCTATAAATTTTTTATCATTATTTATATTAATTTAAAAAAAAAGTTAAGAAAATATCAAACGTACTGAAATTAAATAAAGGCAGTCTTTTGAGAAAAATTTGTAAAGTTTGCATGATATGAAAACGAAATTTGACTCTTCAAATATTGTTACTTAAAAATATTGTAAAATTTAATTCGGCCATGAAAATCATCTTCTCGAAATACAGAAACATTTCTTATCGACGTGTCTTAAAGACAGTACCTAGTACACAACCTGAGTCAGAAAAGTTTCATTTAAGAGAGCTGCAATTCTAGTAACAAATTTAACTCAAGTGTCATTGCAACTAGAGTTATAAAAAAATTTGATCAATTTGATTATATACACATAAACTTGAGTATACATGCATTTACATTTTAAATGTAAAATGAATTCAAATTTCCATTTTAAATACAAAATGGAAAATGGTTTGACCGAATTTATTTAAAATAGAAAATGCAAAATGCCATTTTGTATTTTAAATACATATTTAAAATGAAATCATTTTAAATAGTTCCCAGCCCTGCATTTTAGAATGAAAAGATATTGTAGTATTGGTATACTACTCATCCAAAAGTTTCTGAAATTGAATCAGAGAAATGTTATATTTATTTATATAGTTATAGCTTCTTTCAAATAACGAGTTTAGATATCATTGATTTGTGGCTGATCAGGCTCTTTCCATACTACATTACCGCTCTCGACACGTTCTCGATCCAGTCTCGCTCCGATAAAATTTCCTTATGTTGACATTACAGCGCCGATCACCATTCGTTCTCCTTTCATATTAGAGTGCCACTTCTGATAAGCTCTCGGTTCAATATAATTTTCTTTGAGTATCAGTGAGTGGCAGCAGAGTGGAATGGTATCAAAAAAAGTACTGATATTGTCGGTACAAATCATAATAAATCTGATCTTGCTCCAGTAGTAGACTGCGATCGGAGCCGTACTTGGGATCACAGCGCTAACGTGAGTACACGCACTATTTATTCTGTAAGAATATTTTATCGAACTGGGAGTGATTCGGGAGGATATCGAGAGTTGCAGTATAGTGTGAAACGGGCCTTATGCTTCACAGATAAATTTTATGGGAACTGACTGAAGATTTATGAGTAGGTAGTATAATTTTATAGGTATTATTCTTTCGAATTTTTTGTTTTTATATGCTTTAAAGGTTTTAGTAAAAAGTGGATTATATTTGATATCAATTTAACTTCTTCATATTCATAGTTGACCATTGATGTTTCTCACTGGATTAAATAATGTCGCGTTCCTTTTGTGATTTAAAAACATGAATTGTATCTTTTGTAAATAAATGAAACTTAATCTTACTCTCTTTTTTTGTTGTAACTATTGTCACCAAATTATAAGTAGGTACCTGATACTTACTAATTACAAATTAATTAGAAACTGTATTACAATAAAACAAATACGTTAGAGTTTTGTGCTAAAATATTCAGCAAAATTGAAACACACTGTATAGCCATGAAATAATATAAATTAAAAAGTTTGATACAAAATAATAATTCAAGCTACATATCTTTTTAATAAAGTAATAAGCAAGGGAAAATTACTTTCCTTTTAATTTATTATGTTATTATCTTATATTTTTCAAATATTTTCCATGAATAAAGGATGTTATAAATAAGCGGAAATTACATTTTGTTAAGGGTTGCAGTTTTGTAAGTGAAATAGTTTTTATCTATCAACAATAGTATACAGTTAGTCTAGCAGCAAAACACATAAATTTTTTACAATAGATATAATTTTATCAAACAGTGAAGTTATTTTATTACAAATATCTCTAAAATAAATAATTGTTCCCTTACAAAATTCTTTAAATGCAACTTTAGTTTTGCTTGCTATTTTACTAAAACAAATAAATAATGATGATTTGGATTAAATGAAGCAAAGTTTTTTATTTGTAATGTAATATATTAGGGTTAATGAAATTTTAGGGTAAATTATATTAGGGTAATAAAGATACAAAAAGCATTGTACAAACAGTTTTTAGGTATATTTTTTATTTTAATTACAGTCATAGGTAGTGATGAGCAAATGCAAGACCAATGGAATGGTATCAAAAAAAGACCAAGACTTGGCAGTCTTGGTCTTGGTCTTGGTCCTGCATTAAGAATCTTGGTCTTGGTCTTGCTAGAGCAGTTTGAGTCTTGGTCTTGGTCTTGGTCTTGCAAAATGCAGTCTTGGTCTTGGTCTTGTTATTGCTAAAAAATCTTGCACTTTCTTGCATTTTTTTATTAGGGAATTTTTTCTTCTAAAATCAGAATTTTTACTATCTTTACGTATTAATTATGCTTTCAAACTATTTAAATAGTTTAGCAAGTGCCTTGCTTTTTTCTTGCTTTTGTCTTGGTCTTGCTCACTTGAGTTTTGGTATTGGTTTTGTAGCCATACTTATAGTCTTGGCCTTGGTTTTGCTCTTGGTATACATAGTCTTGGTCTTGATCTTGCAAAAAATGCAAGTCCAAGACAAGACTGCAAGACCAAGACTAATTTTGCTCATCACTAGTCATAGGGACTCTATGTAATATGAAACAAAATTATCTTTTTAACAAAAAAAAAAGATGGCCAACTTTGGTTTATTTTTGTTTTTAACGAATTTTTGAACGTAAATTATTAAGCAATTCCAGCAGGTGATAGAAATTTGTTCCTAGAATTTAGAAATGATATTCACCACAGTTCTACTCACCAAATTATATAAAACACACTCACGAACGAAACATCCTATTGTTACGAAAACTTTGAGAATCCAAGGATCTTGGATAAATTCTTCAGGCACATGCGTCCAATGTCAAAAACCTAAAAAAAAGGAAAAATTTTTTTACAAAAATTTTCCAAAATTTAAGTTTTTCCAGAATTATTCTCTGAAGCTTAAGGAAATAAGTTGGTGAAGATCATTAAAATGTCTTAGTTCACAGTTGATTTGATCATAATATCTCAGTTTACACGTGATTTGGTACGCTTGTTTAATTTATATATGGATATACCTATCAATTTACATATTTTTTGGTTGTGTAATTTTCCCTCACTTGTGTAACGCAGGAAGTCTTAGATTTTCAATAGATAGATACTATACACATATATATTTTGTAATAAAAGAACACCCGTGTTGCCATAAATAAGCAATCAATTGTCTATCAAATAGACGTACATGTTGTTACGATTGTCTTGCAACATTACAAACTAGGTATGTACATACTTATACCAGGTGTCCCATTTGCATGTATACATACATACGATTTACACGTTAATTTTTAACATTGGATTCCCATAAGGAAAAAGCTACATATGTCACAAGAGTGCTTTGAACAAACTAATAATACTAATTTAATATTATAACTACTGTTACTATTGCTTTAACAATAATAATGCAGTAAAATAAAGAAATCAATGTCGCAATTTTCAAGCAGTTCAACATAATAAATATTTGTGTCATCTGCTATAAATTCAAAAAGGCATTTTTTTATTTTCTTGAAAATAAATATTAAAATAATAAAAATATCAAAAAATTATTCTGTTGCAGAAATAGTATACAGATAATTTGGTCTAAAAAAATTATTTTATAAAAGAAAATTACCAAAAATAGGAATATGTTTATCAAAAGCACTCTTGTGACATAACTTTTTTCTTATGAGATTCCAATGTTAAAAATTTATATGTAAATCGTATGTATACATACATCCGGCCGGGACACCCAGTATACATATTATATAGCAAAGGTAGTCTAAAGTATTTAATTATAAATATAATTCGCTATGAGCTTTTGTCTGAAGGGGATACGAAATTCGACTACAGCGCTTAAGGTGGACAAATATGTTAGTTTATCCGGATTTTACTATTTTTTTTGTTTTTTTTGTTTTTTGAAAAATGGCGAGTTTGACTTTTTTAATGCGAGTACTCATTACGATGTCTGTTTACTAGATTTTACAAAATTAATAAAAAAAATTATTTGTAACCCTACTATCAAACGTCACTTTATTTTGTAATTTTCAAAAAAAATATCCAAAAAATTACCTCTTATGTTTTTTCTTGGTTAATTATTGAAAACTATTGCATTTTAAGACATTTTTCATTCATTTAATAGTAAGGCGCCCTGACAAATTGTCAAATAATCATTTGATATAGGTAGCTTGTTATGATTTCATATATCGTTCAATATTATAAATTTATACCGAACTGAAGAAATAAATTTGTAGTGTGTGTTTTTTATTAACTAATGTTAATTATATAAGTGGTCGTTACATATCTCACTTTCTCATACAATAATGTTTACAATCAGGGCCGTAACTAGTCAAAGGGGGCCCCCAAGAGAAGACAAGAAATTCCAAATTTGTAAATTTCTTGGCAAATTTTAAGGGTTGTGTTTCTGTGAAATACGAGCAAAAACGACTGCCAAGCCGAAAAAAGGTCGCCGTTTTTTATTATTTTGAGGGGGGCGGAATTTTAGGGCGGTAAAAGACTTGACGAGCAAAAAAAAGGTCGCCGCTTTTTTTGGCGGAATTTTTTGTTTTTGCCCGGGGCGGCGTAGGGGCACCGAATGTACTTTCTGCCCCGGGGCCCCTGAAGACCTAATTACGGCTCTGTTTGCAATAATGTTTTAATTTTGAGACATATGGTTGATATAGTCTATACGGACATATAAATTGTTAAATTGTCATATTGTGATTTAAATTAATTTATTACATTTCAATCAGTATATTATTAATATTATATACTGTGTGTTTGTAAATGAAAATGATTAACACTTTATTATTAAAATAAAAGGATATTTTTATTGTAATTAATTAAAACAAATTTTCAAATAAATCAATTTATTATTAACTGTTTGGAATTTTTTATGTTAATAAAATTTTGCATAGTTCAAACATATGTACGGGTATAATTTGTTTGATAATAAATTATTTAACGGATCATTGACTGAATGACCGCGACAAAACAATCGTATTCTGTAGCTTATTAGGCTTTAAATTAGTCTAAGAATATATGAGTATGTGCGTATCTCTCTGTAATTATTTGATTAGTTTTGATTAGTTAAAAGTTAGTTTTTGTTCTTAATGGTTTTTTCGTAATTAATTTTGTCAATAGATATTTCACTGTGTGCAAGTTAAACACTAGAAAATTTGTAGTAGCTACCTATACATATATAGTTTTAAGCCAGGCGCACACTACTTTTTATGCGCTGTACGGCAAAACAAACGTGCGGTATTTTGAGGTATTAACTAAAAAATAGCCCTCATGGATATCCTATACCCATGTGTTTCTATAATCTCAAATTGACGAAGGTGCTTCCCTTGAGGGTTAACATTTTTATCAAGATTATTAACATTGACTGTAGACCACTGTTGTTTCAGAAAATGTTCTAAAAAAATACGTTATACATTTATTTATAGGGTAGGGTGGGGTAAAAAAAAGCACCTGCGCAGTTGGGATAAAAAAGAGACATAAATTTTTATTAATTTCAAGTGTTAGATTTGAAAAATAAAAAGTATTATAACAAAATATATAATATGTATTTTGTTATAATACCTACTTTTTATTTCTCAAATTTAACACTTGAAGTTAATAGAAATTCATGTCTCTTTTTTACCCCACCTGCGCGGATGTCTTTTTTTTTACCCCGCCCTACCCTAGTTTATACGTTAGAGAAAGTTGAAAAATCAGTTACCGCACAAATATGTATTCTGTAATTTTCTACAGATATTTTGGTCGTTGCGGAAAATTGCCGCAAGCGCATGCAAGACAACCACCAAATCTATTAATACCAACTTGTAGCGCGGCGGATTACCGCATCGGTTTTTTGAATACATAGTGTGTGTGTCTAGCCGTTTTTACCCTGTACTCTTCATATCATTTGCAACTGTTATTTAAAATAAAGAAAAAAATTGCCACATTCCAGACCAATTACATTTAATTACCAGTAATTTTTTATCATTTATTGGACGTGATATTTTTTTTTTTATATTTATGTATTTACTTGTACACAATGGTATACGAAATCAATATTAAATCTAATAGGAAAAAATATTTTTATTTTAAATGTTTTGTTTTATTGCTTAAAAAATAATTATTAAATAATAAATAAAAAGATAAATTAATGGAATTTACCTACTAATACGTTAATTTATACAATTATTATTCATTTTTTGTACTAAATATTTATAAATTGTCATATACTATGAGCGAGGTAAGTCGCTTTCTATATTACCACTTTAAAATGGCGAATTTTACACCTGTTTATTTTCATGTGCCGTACTTGGGGTATGATAAAACAACGAAACACTCTTTCTTATTTTAGAAAAAATAAAAATATACTCTTCTACTTTTCAATGTTTCGAAAAATTTAAACTATATAGTGTAGATATATCAATATGTGGAAACAGTGGTGGAAACGCTGGGACCATCTTTTACATGCATTCGCTTTTCTACTGAAATCAAAAATGTTTAACGAGATTTCGTATAAAATTTCTAAATTGTAATAGAATCTCAGATAGAAATACTTAAAGTTTGACATCTCAAAACATGTATTAATCAATGTTGTTAACAGTTTTTAAATAAATATTTATTTTGTTGTTGAAAAAAAATCGTCAAAATCCCAGAGTACAGAGGGAAAGCAACTATCTCTTTTCTGCAATCACCAGTGGCCATTTATGGGCACATTAGGCTTCTTAGTTGTTAATCTCTCAGTAGCAGTCGATGAGTGTAGATCAATCACAAGACAATGGACTTGATTGTTGTTGGTGTTGTTATATCCCCTAGTACATGCGTGTGGTGTCATAGCTATGTATGAGTCACGTGACCGCCACTACATCTCCCTTACTCACACAAATATACAATATCGCACTAATACATAGTAAACACCGTGCATGTACATAACCTATTTTCTATCTCTTAGTGGTTACCCTGGTTCCAGTAGTATAGAGATAGATATGTTGTCTCTATTACTCTATGGTCAAAATGTCGCCATTTCGTTCACTACAACTTTATATGTATAACCTCTTAATCACGGCAGATGTGTACATATTTCTTACACTGTACCTAATTAACCCTGGTAACCTACGTACGCAAAATGTTACATAACCTCATTAAACTTTATTTCACATACCTCATACATAATGTGTAGTATTATTGTACAATGGGAATAGTGTCTAGCCGTTAGCGTGGCCGGCGTCACACCAAAACTTTTATTTAAGTGTAATATTTATACCAAACAATTTTTAAATTAATTTGTTCATGCCTTTTCTGTTTACTACTCAGTGTAAATGTGTGTATATGTTTATACATATCCATTCTGTGTCTATTGTGGTCATTGCCACCAAAATTGGCTTGTAATAAACTCTTTTGTTATGGCCGTATAATAATAATAACATTATTTGACTTTTTTTTAAATAGCTAAATGAACAGAATTAGTATTTTTGTGAATAGACAAACTTACATAAATACATACACAGATGTTTGTATCAGTTATCAATGCATCTATGTCCTCTATTGAAATCACAAGTTATTGAACGAATCTATTTTATTTTCTGTTTGTTCTATATCAGTATAATTTATCGGTGAAAATTATTTTTAGTGTTTTGTTGTGTAAAGCCGGGTCCACATATAACGAACGAACGCGAACGAATGCGAACAAACATAAACGAGCAAATGTGGACGTAGTCACGAGAGCGAACAAACATGAACGAACAGTTTCGAACACTCACGAATGTTTTCCATTTGTTGTCGGTACATCAAAGAAAAAGATTCGTTCGTGTTTGTTTGTGTCTGTCAGATGTGGACAACTAAAAATTATTCGAACAATAAATTAGATAGACAGTTTAAAATAAATTCAGTTAACAAATTAAAATTGATATGATTTGAAATTTTATTCGGATGTATTGGATTGTTTTGGATAATTTTTACAAAATTATCAGAAAAAGAAATGACGTATGAGAATCTTTGGAGGGAAAATTTTATTAACAGAAATCGCAATGTGTAATAACACTGAAGTTTTTCTTTAACAGGAATTGCTTTCCGATAATAAGTGTATATGTATTTTGTGTAGATATTTTTGGTCCAACTATTTCAGTTAACTTTTCGAAATTTGATAGTGACGATCTTGTCAAATTTCCAAAAATTTAGGAATTTTCACAAATTAAATCAATTAGTAAATTAGAGGCATTATAACGGATTTTGCTTTTCTGAAACAAAACCATCTACAAACATCTTTTTAATTTGTTGGTTTTTAAAGATCGCATGATAAAATTGGCGTTATAATGTGGGCGATATTAGTAGACCATAAAACGCTTACTGCAATAACTTTTCATTTCAAAATTTATTAAACTTATTTAAAAAATTATTGTGTAGCTGGAACATAAACGAACATCAACGAATTGACGTTAATTGTTCATTCGCGTTCGTTTGTGTTTGTTTTTGTTTGTTCATGTTCGTTCACATTTGTCCGCGTTCGTTCACGTTTGTTCACGTTCGTTCGTTATATGTAGACCTGGCTTAATATGAGAAATAATTTAAATTCTATAGCAAAATTTGTAGATATTTTTAGACACATATTTCACCTTGCAATTATTTTTAAATGAAGTTAAAATAATTATTTGTAAAAATATAAATTACAACTTTATTCAGAAATATAACCATAGACAGGTGCAATTTTAAGCTTCGTTTCATTAAGCTTCGAGTAAAATTTTACAAAATTTCTGTAGCTACTCTTCTTTAACTTTAAGTAAAAGATAATTCAAATTCAGTTGAAATTATTAAATTGGGACTAATTTTGAGCAGTATCCAATCGATTTTAAAAGTCCTTTCTATGGTGGATTTTAAAATTGACAGAATTCGACTAAATTTTGCTCAAATCCTATTGAAATCAGGACCCTGAACAAAAATTAACGTTCTATCCGCCAGGATCTTGGGGCCTTATGTACAAAAGATTCAAACTAAATGGCTTAACTGATCTCTACTAAATTTCGTTGTAATACTACTGAGATTCTAGCGAAAATAAACTGAGATTTAACTGATCCCTCAGAGTTCTGGAGATCCAAAAAGTGCAAAATAAACGATTAGATAAATCTTTCTTAATTAAATTAAAAATACTGTTGAGATTTTCGAAAAACTGAACGTTTTGTTGAAATTGTCCTCGAGGGTTTTGGGGTCTCAGAAAGGACCAAAACTAAACGGCTGAACTGATCTTTATTGACGTGAAATTAGTATTTTCTCCAGGGCCCTGGGACTTCAAAAAGAGTATGATCGGCCATATTTATCAATTTTTCTGTTTATTTTCCTATAGTTTGTTCTTATAACTGAACTCTACACTCTGTTACTCAAAGAAATAATTGTCCAAACTTAATCGATTCGTAAAGTTGTATTATTTTCTCACTCATTTATCTCTTCACCATTTATTTAGTAATTGTTAAATAATTTCAGAATTAACATATGAAAACTAAAATAAATATTAAAAAGTAAAATTTTATGGAAAGACATTTTTAAATAATCAAATACTTCAAAAAGAACAATTAAATAAGCATACCAATTTATAAATAAACGAAAATGAATACTTATATTTGTTTGTTGACATAAAAAAAAAAAAAAAAAAAAAACAATATAATTTATTTATTGTTTCATTAAAAGCGCTGATAGATTTCTAACCCACATTTTTGTGTTTAATTTCACAGTTTCACACATTTAATGAATGTGCCAGACGTCATCATCATCAGTAAGTTAGTATCGGCTGTATCGCATAATATAATACTTATTAGCGAATTTCCAAAACTGGAAATTCAGCTTTTACGCCAGGTGTCATGGTGCGACCTAAGCCCGAGACCATATCAGAAATATGTTTTGAGGTCCCTAGAATACGAAAATGATATTCACTAAAATTTATATATATATATATATATATATATATATATATATATATATATATATATATATATATATATATATATATATATGTATCCGCGCGATAACTCTCGAACGAAGCGTTTAATGCTTATGAAATTTTGTGTGCGAATTCGATTTTCCAAATCGTTGGATGAGTTCGTTAGCCAGACACGTCGGATGCCCAGAAGTAGGTTTTCCGGGCGTTTTTTGTCAACAAAATGAGTTTTTTGCCAGAATTAAGCAATTTTTCAAATTTTTTTTTACACTAAGCCATTGTAAAAGGTAAAACGCATAAAAAATGTTTTTATACCGTTGCTCTAAATTACTTACTTTTCGAGAAAAACTAGGAAATATGTCGTTCTCCATTTCACTCGCACTCGCATTCTTTTTTTTTCTGTCTCATTTTTTGCGAGCTAAATTCGAAAAAAGCCGCTTTATAAGTAGCGTGTCATGATTTTTTTAATCCAATTTAACGATTCGGCTATATTCTATTTCTCTGTCAGTTAAATGTTTTTATAATGTATCTCTGTTCCATTTTTTTTTACAAAAAAAATCCCGACGATATCTGTTATGTGATATGATCAGAATTTAGATTATATTTACACCTTCCTAAAATTAATAAGAGTTTGCTTCAATCGTATAAAAATTACGTTAAATCATATTCAAACAATAATATTTTTACGTAATTTTTTATCCAATTGACAATACAGTTATGATTAGAATTGTATAATCAGAGCATTCTAATATTAAATAATTTTGCACATTCAATTTTTTTTTTTAACAAAGAAAAATTTTTTTAAATTTTGACACATTCTTTTATGAAATTTCGATTAAGAAATATTAAAAAATTTTAAAGTGAATCATTTAAAAAGAGTTAAAAATAAATTAAAAAGGAAACATTTCTCTATTTTAACATATTTGTAAAGAAAATTTTACAGTTTACTTACAGTTTTTTGAAAAAATGTAATGACATTTTTACATACAATAAAGATTATATTTGAACGGTAGGAAATCCACAAATTTTTTTTTATTTCTTTAATTAATTATTAAATTTGGTTTTAGAAGAAAATCTTCGTCTAATTCGCTCCAAGCCGAAAGTATAGCCACTAATAAGGACATTCCACTGTTAAAATAAATGGAAAATATATTGAAATTTATTTAATGAAAGCCATTCATACACATTTTTAAAATATCCTTTTGAATTATATAACAAATAAAATCTGTGTAAAAAAATCTAATTGACGTGTTTTTTCTCAATTTGCTAATATTAAGTAAGGCTCGTTAATTAGGGAGTGATTGTGTTAAAATTTTAATATAAAATATGGTAATTTTAACCCTCTTTAAAAGAACATTTCGATTTTAACAATAAAAAAATTTTAAAAAGTGATTTCGTTTTTCCCGGATTACCAAAAACTGTTCATAGGCATATCTGTGACTAAAGTTGCCTCCCTTTCTTAAGAAAATAAAGTATTTTTAAAATTTTGTGCAAAAGAATAAAACACAATTAACGAAAAAAAAGTACGCGTTTCCATATTTTTAAGATTTTGTAGTACAAGAAAATCCTTATAAATTCATCATATCTGTTATTGCATTTACTAGCTTTTACGCAATTTAATAAACAAAAGTCTGAAAATGGACGTAGAATCTCACTGTTATTAATTATTATGTCTTAGTCTTTTGAAAAATTATTTTTTGAACTAAAATAAGAATAGGAGGAATATAAACTTAGGGGTAAACGACAGGAGTATATAAACTTTATTTTAGATTCTACGTTTATTTTTACAGAAAATCATCAAGTACCTATTATTTCTTTTTTGAATGTATAAATACAAAAAGTTCGAAATTATTTTATATTAGAATTTCAATTTTGGTCGACCCTACGGGTTGTCCCCATTTACTCTTTTCTCGTCTCTTTTGACCCCAATTTTTCATAGAGAAGAAATTATACGATTTTTGTTAATTTTTCAAAAACCACCGATATTTTTAAATTTTTTTGGATACTGCTGATAAAGTGACCATCTTCGCGTAAATTTTTAATATATTAAAGATTAGGTACTCATAAAATAAATACAAAAAAATACGGTGTGAAGTCGGAATGCGTACCTATTCATCCTTGTCTACGGTAGCACATTTTTTATTGACATAAATATTAGAAACGCAGGAAAAGAGACCAGGAATCAACATAGAAGTGGATTATGGTACGATATATTTTCTGAAAAAAGTGCTTAGGACCAAAGTTATAGAGTTCAAAGTGATGCACTTGATGATCTTGAAGCACTTGACTCTCGTGATGCACTTGACTTTGAAGTTGACCTTGAGGTCAATTTCCAAAGTCATTTGAAAATCATTTAATATTTTTCAAAAGGAGTAGTTTACTTTTCATCCCTAAATGGTTCAAAGTATATTCGAACGAATTTCACATGCAAGATAGAAAATAAGTGATCAAGAAGTAATTTTGAAAAATACTTGCTCAATCGCAATCGGAAAAATAATAGTTAATCATATGTTGAATTTAATTCCTAATATGATAACTATAGAGTAGCAATAAAAATTTTAAAAAATTTTGAAAATTTCTAATATAACATAAAGTTAATGTTTAACTTACAATTGGAGTGATATTAAATCTTTTCTTAACTTCTAAAATTACTTACAAAAATGTTTTCTTCTAATTTTTTCTATAAATTTGCGCCTATTTTTTCATTTCGTCAGGTTTTTATTTTTTTTATTTTAGAAAAATAACGCAACAAATCAATTTTGAAGATAGATTGAGTCAATACATGAAATTACTGCTTATAGGTACAGGATATGGTCAAAGTTCGGCAATGGCTAATCATTTTCAACTGACCTTGAAAATCGATTTCAGGGTCACTATCAAGTGCATCGCTTTAAATTCTACAAATTTGGTACTCAGCCCTTTTTTCAAAAAATATGCCGTTTCAAAAATATTTAGCTATAACTGTTTTCATCTACAGAGGTTGAATGGTGTTTTCTACCCCTAAAAAGCGTATTTAGCCGAAATAAAAAAACACGTATTTAATATTTTTCGCTGTTTAATAAGTATGTTAAGTTTCATTCAAATTGGCAAGTATTAGTTGGGTAGTGTTATTTGTCAGAATGTTTTGCCGATCTAGTTTTTTCAATATTTCTTTGCTCGTTTTCAGAATTTGTATTTTAATTTCTACGGACAAATAACTCATTCTTTTCTTCGATTTTAGTAACTTTTATTTGCTGATGTTGACCATTAATTGATCGAAACATATCAAATATTTTTCAATGATTTTTTTAGCGAATGTCGAAAATTTTGAAAATTTTTTCACCGTTAGTAAGTTAAAGTATTTGAATTCATTAAGTAATTAAATGATGTCCACAAGAACCTTACGAACTACCATAAGTTATATGAGATCCCTAGGACCCGTTTTTTACTGTTAGGATAAACTTTTTACTAAAATTATTTTAGATGAATAAAGGTTATGTTGTATGATTTCCGCCAGGGTTTACTGTTCCCATTATTGTAAAAAATAAACTAACCGACCGATTTTGAAAATTTTTTCACTGTTAGAGAACTAAATTATTTTAGATGGATACAACTATGCTGCACAAAGTCCGTTCGGGTTCTTGGGTTCCAAAAATATCAAAACTAATTACCCAGCCGATTTTAAAAAATCTTTTACTCTTAGAAAGCTAAACTATTTTAAATAGGTACAGTTCTTAGATGAGATCCGCCAGTCCCCAAAATTTGGAAATTCGCTATGTTATGCAGATGCTGCGACAGGGGTATTTATTTTATGCGTTTGTAATTATCTTCAATCAAAATAATTGTCAGATTGTCAGATTTTAAAACAATAGAAAATTGACATATACATTTACAAAAATATACATACACACATATGTACATATACATTGATCTGGGTAAATATGAATATTAATTACTTTTTATTTAGCGCCTTTGTTCATTTCCGTGATATTAATTAATAGTATTTTTCATTATTATTATTATTGTTCTATATGTGTAATGTACAGTATTGTGCAGAAAAATCTGAACAGTTTAGTCAGGGTTCTGTTCTTGTGAAAGCAGAACTTTCCGCGAAAAGATTAACCTCGTACACAAAATCAGTAGACTAGATTAGGGCTGGATCTAGGGGGAGGGGGCAGCCGGGGCACGTGCCCTGGCTGCCAGTTTTTGGGGGCGCCAAAATTAGGTATTTCACGTTTGTTGTTTTTTTTTTTGCTCGTCACTTGGTTTTTGGAAGGAAAAAAGTTTGGAGGAAATATTTATTTTTCTACAGGCCGGGGCCACTTCGGCTAGGTCCGGCCCTGGACTAGATCATGGTTTCGCTTATGCGTCAGAATTTATATTCTTTACAAAATTACAAAATTATGGAAATATCTATTGAAATGCATATTGAAGCCAGCATAATTCAACTTGTGGAACAAATATTGTAAATTCTTAGAGAATTTTAATTGTTTTTCGAAATAAAGTGAAATAAAATATGGTCTCCCAACGCTTTTAAGCTAATGTCACTAGAGTTACATACCTTTTCACTTAAGGCCTAATTCTGGTAAGAGAAGGTTATTTTTTGGGAAATTTGTGTTTTTTCTTCCACCATATTAGAAGCTAATCATAGAAGGTACTGATAGGAGTGGGAGAGACATATTCAGATTTAAAGTTTTTTTATTGTATTTTAATTTCTTAATGGTAGTAGCCAGGGCCGTGGAGAGAAATCTCGGATCCCGGGGGCAAGGCGTAAAAAACAAAAATAATTATCTCTTAAATAATAGTTGCGAGCCAAAAAAAACCTTGCAAATGGATTTCAGCCCCAGCTGCCGACCCTCTCGTCGGTCTTGGTATTTGATCTTATTAATGAACTGATTTTTTTTTCTATTAAAGTAGCGCCAATCTCGTTACTATCTTATCATCTTCTTCATTAAGTTAGAGTAAGAAATCACGATGGCGAACAATTTGATACTGATATGTTTTTGATAGTTCAAAAATTAACTTTTTCAGTTTCTGGAAATAAAAACACAATTATTCCACATAGAATTTGTGGAATTTTAAAATTTTTATACAATAAAGAAAACCTCTATACATATGTATGTACAAACACCCAAATATTTGAAAAAGAAATGTTGCACTCTCTCCTAGTTTAGTAGAAACTTTTCAGTTATAAGAAGCAAAACAGCATCGAAGGCAGGTTTATATTTAAGAGTAATACGTAGCAGTTGGATAAAACAGAACTACACTAAATAATTTTTTTAACTAAACTTAATTTCGTTAGATCAAATTGAAGTAAGCATATTTATTTTACAGAGTATTCTAATTTTTTTTGTACAACAGTGTATGTTTACATTTTGTTTAAATATTCAAATACGTATAAACAATAACGAAATTGCACTTAACCAAAAAACGCACAAATATACTAATGATAAAATTAACCGGAAACAATAAAAACTTTTAAATTTTTTTTTTGGTGGAAGTATTGTTGATATATCGTATTTTTTTAGTGTCTTCAATATAATATATTATGTAATTTCTTATCCATTACTACTCATCAAACGATTTTAATTGAAAAAATTAAGTTGGTAATATTCGATGTTCTTTTATTACTTCCTCTTTTTTATTTTCTTGTTTACATATAGACACATTATACTTGCATAATTTCCACCCAGAGCCAGTCATAGAATTCTTCGTAAGGGATAGTCGCAATGAATAGATAACATGTCTGACAATAAAAAAATTACTTTTAATATGTGTAAAGTTTTATTGTGTTTAATATACGAAATAATTCAAGGAAACCGTAAGGGTATGTTTTGTATTCTAAAAGGATTATAAAAAGGATCAAATCCATGACAAACATTATTTAAATTTTTTTTTTCGCGGCATGTACCTTTTCGATAATAATTTTTATGAATAAATATGAAAAATTTGGCTTAATAATATTCCGCCTGTTATTTCTGAAACAGTTCCGGGCACAAAATTTTGAAAAATTTCAAATACCTAGCAAAGATCCTGAATACAACGATTTTACTAATTTGTTATTTTTTACTTAGAACCTTCCGTGGGCGTGCTGAATCTACACTTTGTCGGTTTTCAATAAAAAAAAGAAATAAAATTAAGGTGAAGAAAAAAAATTGTTGTCTTTTGTACTTGAAGTTATTAAATTTAACCATTTTTCTTGTTACTAAAACCATAATAACTTAATCAACAAGAACTAAACAAACAGGTTCTATTAAAAAAATACATTTCGTAATATAAACAAAAAAAAGAGTATATTACCATAATTCTATTATTATCAAATTATTAAGTGAATTGAATTATCGATTTTAATAATAATCATTAGTTATTGCTATTATTATTCAATTCCGACAATAGATATCTCAATTTTTATTATTGATTTATCTAGCCACAGCAATCAACACAGACACCTACACAATAGCTTTGGCAAGTGGATCCATGGCCAGAGGTGTTAGTAAAATTTTTTACGAAATTTTTTGATGATGATACTGTTGTGAGATAAGTAAGATAATGTTTTTTGAAAGCGAAGAAAGACTTATTCTTAAGGCCCGCCACACACGTACAGTTTTAACTGACAGTTTGAACTGAATAGTTCAACTATACAGTTTAAACTCTACGTGTGTGGATATTTCAGTCTCAGTTCAACGCAACTGTACAGTTAAACTGAGACGAATGAAATTCCAATTTTTTAAACTGAAAGGTTCAACTGATTGTTGCGTGTGTGGGGGTTCAACTGTGCAGTTCTCAGTTCAATTTGTGTTAGGAGCACAGACCAATGAACACTGGCCAGTTGTAGGGCCAGTTTGTAGGCATTTTTCTTGTGGCAGGTAACGGAGTGAGACGGGTGAGATTTAAGGAATATAATATATTGTCCACTTTTCCGCAAATGGAACTATAATTAAAACGAATACCACTCTTTTTCTTTCAAAATTTTGCAGTTTCTTCTCAAGAAAGTAAAATTTTATTATCAATATTATATTTTGACAATAATTATTTGAAAACGTTACTACAAATACCACAGGTTATCGCATTGATTACTACATTACAGAATACTATTAAGTCGTATACTGGCCGTATCTGGTTGCTTCATTTATAAATTGATAGAGTGAGTCTATAGGATATACAGAATATGTTCTTTGGTCTGTGGTCAGGAGCAAGTGGGTTTGACTTTTTTTTTTAACAATATAATTTCCGCGGAATCAAAGATGTTGCTAGGTGAAATTGTCCTGCTGTTTCCAATCCATTGAACTGTACGTGTGTGTGCTTCTACAGTGTACAGTTTAAACTATTCAGTTCAAACTGTCAGTTGAAACTGTACGTGTGTGGCGGGCCTTAGTTCCTTTTTTATTCATGTATTTTTTAATTCACTTGCTTTTCTTTACAAAGTCGAAAAAAAAACAAAACACAAAAAAAAAATTGAAAATAATAATTACTTATAAAAATAACTATGAATATAATAATTTTGAGTAAAAATAATAGGCATTTAGTTTTTATGCGTTTTTAATAATATTTTTCGTTACAGTCATAAACTAACTATTTTATTATTAGTCGAATTTTCTCCGAAAAATTAGACTTATACAGTCTATACGATAAGAGCTGCGAGAGGCGAGACCAGGGGCGCTATCCGTTTTCGGACCCGTAGAACACGATTATGTAAAAAAAAAAGATGTCTGATATATATATATATATATATATATATATATATATATATATATATATATATATATATATATATATATATATATTTTCCCGCAACCTTTTAATATGTGTAGGGCCCCCCTATGGAAGTTAAGAGATGAAATTTGGTAAGTGGGGCTTATTCCGATGCACAACAATACTATCAAAGTGGGGTCAAATTTTGGGCAAATTTTTTTTCGGACCCGACCTTCAAGGGGGTGGTGGGGGGCGGAAAAGCAATAAAACTTTTCCAAATCGGTTTTAAATAATGTTTCGGTCAATTATCTACAACATATCCAAAATTCAGCTTCCTAGGATGATATGGTGGGAGTAGAGGGGGGGAAAACGATTTTCGCTGGATCTAACAGGCCCCCAGCCCCCCAGAATTAACGTAGAGGGTTGAAATTTGGTGTGTTGATAAAGTTCGTACCTAGGTTGTGCTTTTTGGAGGTTTTAATATTTTACCCCCACCCCCCTCATTTTTAAGCTACAATTTCATGCATTTTCGACGTTTTCGAAGTTTGTACCACTCGCACAGGTCACCCGAATAAACCTAGAGGGCTGAAATTTTGTATTCGGATTGAGTTAGTATCAAGGGGGTGCCTTTTGGGGGTCTCGACTTTTAACCCCTACCCCCACCATTTTTATACCCAAAAGAACATGATTTTTCTTGTTTTTTAACAGTTTCGTTCGGGTCAAAATCTCCCCAAATAAACCTAGAGGGCTGAAATTTGGTGTACAGGTTAAG
The DNA here is from genome assembly GCA_035578155.1 of Brachynemurus nebulosus. Classification (NCBI taxonomy): domain Eukaryota; kingdom Metazoa; phylum Arthropoda; class Insecta; order Neuroptera; family Myrmeleontidae; genus Brachynemurus; species Brachynemurus nebulosus. Next base: position 53,821,284 of record JAPWDM010000002.1, read on the forward strand.
CTAATAGCCAGACACTGTTTTTTGGAGGTTTCAACTTTTAACCCTTACCCCCACGATTTTTACGCCAATATTTCCTTAATTTTTTTGCTTGTTTTCTAACACGTCTAGAGACTCCATAAGGAAACCTAGAGGGCTGAAATTTTGTACGTGTATTCAGTTAGTATCCAGCTAGTACCTTGTAGGGAGTCCACATCACTTTTCCCCCCACTTCTCCCATTTTTACATCGGAATTGAATGCTATTGTTAAATGTGTTTTAAAAGCATTATGTTTATTCTAAATACAAGTAGGCGAATAGTAATTTTAAAAAATTTAAAAAAAAGTGAACTTACTTTTATGACAAATGAAATACGTACATATTAAGTAATTTAAAAATGTTATTAAAGTCACTGTTTATTTATAAATTAGGAATTTTGAATTTTTAGTATTTATAAAATAGAAATTTTGGATTTTTTTGGAAAGAAAAAATATCTTTATAAAGGCCTTCCAGTTTACTATTGAAGGTCCTTTTTTAATATTTAAAACTAAAACATAAAGGCAATTAGCGGATAAACATGGGCAGGAATGTCCTCGTACGAAGTGTGTTGGCTTTTTTTCTGCTACCTGTTTTCGGCACAAAATTGAAATTTACTGAGATACAGCCCTTAAATACTTAAAACCTTTTTTTAAAGTCTCGATCAGCCGAACACTCATCACCAGTTTTGAAGCCAACAAAATGACAATTCGGTTGTAGACTTTCAATCACATTTCGCTTGTAGACATTCAATACCGAAGATGAAGGGGAAAATTCGACTACCGTGATGGGGCCCCGCTGCTCACGGCGTTTTTTGTTTTATTATGTGGGTACACTAACGCGCAAATTTGTGGAGGATTTTTAATTTTTTTTTTTTTTGTATTTTTAAATTTTGCAAAATTATAGAGTTGTATGTATGTGCTAGTATTATTTTGAAATAGACAAATTTGACCTAGTGAAAATGTTTCAGAAGAGGTTAAAAAGATGAATTTGTAAAATAGTAAGGTGCAGCGGCGCAACAACCAGTTGAGTACAAGGGGTGAACCCAAGGGGTTCGATTGAAAATCGAACTTTTTGAGACGACATTTTCAAATATTATCGATCAAAAAATTTTGTTATTTAAATTTTTATTGGGCCTCCCTGCAGATTTGTAGTTGTTGCGCCCATGGTAAGGTGGTTAAATGTTTGTTGAACTATTTATTATACATTGGAATTATATTCGTCTTTCCAATTTAATACATCTTTAATGGCAGTGTCTTTCGGGACAATTATTTTGGACAGAACGCCAAAAATTGTTTATGATTAGGCGGCTCAAATTTCGAAATTCATATTACAGTACGTACGAAAGTCTTTATTAATTATTACGTACCAAAATTTTGAACCCGTTTTCATCGAAACAACATTTTTAAAATTGACTAGCGTTCTTACTTAGAAACTGCTCGATCAATTTTTTTGAAATCTGTAACATATATACTTTTTTATAACACCCGCTTCTAAAGTTCAATATTCGAGCGTTGTGTAGCGGGCGTAAAGAGCAGTTTTCATATCATTGTAAAACGAACGACAGTAACTGTGCGCGAAAGTACAACTGTGCATGAAAGTAACTAAAACTATGCGAGAAAATAATGATATTCATTTCTCAATGACAATCATAATAAAATTAAACATGGAAACGATCAACAAATTAATAAAAAAAAATAAAAAGGATCTATAAATTAATAAAAAAATTTTTTTTCCATATAACATTATAAAATAAAATGAACCCTACTATTTTCTAAAATTACTTAAAAATAATTAATTTTTTTCTCTCTATTAAACTTTAGAAGCCGTCGCGTCGTTATAAAAAATTATGTTCGATATGTATGCGTAAAGTGAGGTATCCAATAGGCTTAAACTGGGGCACTCGATAAAGGGACTGAGGCACGCATACACAATGAGATCTCGTGCGCTTACCCGCACTCGCCTGACGGCTCGTGGGGGTATACAGCGCACTCGATCTCGTTGTGTATGCATCAGTCCCTTAGACTCGTGCCCCAATTTAAGCCTACTAGAATACCTCTCTTTACGCATATGTATCGAAAATAACTATTATTATTACCTTATATGTGAACCAAATTTGTATGACAATATCCCTACAAAAATATGTTTTTAAGGGAAATATAGACGGAAATTTCATGAAAATTTAAATTTCTTTTTTAAAATTCGTACAATTTTCTCAGTTTTTTACTATTTGGTACATTAATGTTCTACATATTATGCTAACAATTTGGAAATTCTTTTGATTTTTTCAGGTAAGTAATAATTACGGCGATTAAAACGCCGTCTATTTTTGAACTTGCGAAGTGACAAGTTCGAATGAAAGGCTTCTGCAGCCATCATTTTTATATAACGATATGTGTATAAAAAAATTGTTGTCACAATTTAAGATCATAGTATAAATATAACGTCAAACCTTAAAAATAAGATCAGTTTTTTCCTTATAAAAAAAATTCCCGAAATTGCGAAGATGTTTCTCTCCTTAAATAAATAATTATTCAATAAAGTTTGTCATGAAGGAATACTAATTTTCAAATTTTTAACAATAGTTTTATGAGAATATTAACTGAATTTCGATAGGAACACTAAAAAATATCATTAAAATTTTTGCTGTGTAATTTTGAAGTGGACAGTCACGTATTGTATTACATTATTGAATGTGTAATCTTGAAATGAAAACAGTGTATGTTTCCCTTTGATATTAAAACTTAATTGGACAAAATACCCATTCTAAAGTTATTTTATGGTATAATTTGTATTTTTTATGTTTCTAACTGTACAGCAACATTTTGCGAGAGTTTACTGTAATCGTTTTGAATTATAAAAAACAATAATAGCACGCTTATTAACGAACTATTTAAATATTTTTATTTACAAATTAAACTTGAATAAACTTATTGTTAGCGAACAAAAGAAGATGAAATCTGTCTTATATTATGTACGTACATAATAATATATTCGACCAATTACAGTTAAACTAACCGTGCAAAAAATACATTTAAACAAACGAAAAATTTACATGTGACTGAATTAAACATACTTAAGTCACTAAATCATTATTAAATTAATTAGTTTAGACTGAATAATGAAAAATAAGAGACAGATTTATTTTTAGCGAATTTTCGAAACAAAAATTCAACTATTACAGCCACCGTCATGGTGTGACTTGAGTCTAGGACTAGGATATAAATTTAATTTCGAAGTCCCTAGAAGTCGAAAATGACATTCACTAAAATTTATACCCAAGTATATGTGTCCAAACGATAACTCTCAAACGAAATACCCAATTTTTATTAAATTTAGTGAGAACGTTGAAAGTCCCAAACACCTGGGTGAGTTCGTTAGCCAGTCCCGGTCGCTTTACCCCCGCCTATTTCGACAAAAAAATTTTTTTTGCTGAAGTTCACCAAAATTTAAAAGCTTATCGGAGTTTTTTCTTACACCACGGTAAAGAGCGGAAAAAATCACATAAGAGTGACTTTTGAACCATTGTTATATGTAAGCTGGCTTCTAAGAAAAATTAAAAATGACAATTTTAATCAAAAAATGACAATGAATTTTTTACCAAAGTTCAAAACATTTTCTAAATTTTTTTACATTGTCGTAAAGAGCGTGAAAAACGACATAAAATTGGTTTTTGGACCATTGTCTTATGTAAGCTGGTTTTCGAGAAAAATACTACATATTACAAATGTATAGATTTCAGTTAATAAATAGCAAAAGAAAAAAAATTCCTAAATTTTTCAACTACTTTTCCATATTGGAAAGTGGAGGAATTTTATTTACCACATTGTGTTGGATATCATTGGAATGGGTTCTTAAAATGAAGATTACTTTTACCATTTTTCATTTTTAAACTCCATTTACGAATTACATATTGAGCTTCAAAATGCAATAGTTCTTGTAACCGGAAATTCGTTATGTTGAGCAGGCTACTGCAACAGGGCTACGTTTATTATTTGATTTGATACCAAACCAACACTATTATCACATGTGCATATTATGTATATGAACTTTTTTTGAAAATTGATTATCTTTCTTGAGGTACTTTGTATACATATTTATTGTATTTAAATTTTGTCGTCAAATTCATTCATTCGTTTCGCGATAAGTATCGTTAGGTACGTCATGCACGATTAATAATTTACATATATCTGGGCGGATATGACATTGAAATATCATAATTTTCCGTTAAACTAATCGTCAATATTATTATATTGTTGTAATATTAATGTTAATATTTCATATTTCATATACTACATATGTAGCTATATTTGGTATGCGTCTTCTATGTATACATTGTCACGATTTGTAGCAAGGCTTATTACAAATAATATATTAAAGAAAGTGCCGTAAATGGTAGTTGGCGCTAAAGACCCGAGTTTCTCATAAATACGGATTTCATAGATCAATAACGCGAGAAAGTAATGTTTTGCTGTAAGTTTTGTTGTGGTACTCTGGTTCGTGACTGAACACTAACGGAGCACCCAACGTTTCCAATTAAGAAAATAAACAGAAATTCGGTCGACAAATATTTTTATTAAATATAGTATTGAAATAGTACAACTTTAACACTATATGTTAAGGGCAGGGTAAGGTATTAAAATAATTTTTTTTTGCATTTTTTTTAATTTTTTTAACTTAATGCATAATATCTCAAGAATATTGTCTCAAAATTTCAAGTTGATTGGAGCAAAATTGACGAAGTTATAAGCATTTTTGTTGTTACCTGGCAGATGTTTCGCTCTCTATATCTCTCTCTCTCTCTCAGTTATATTATAGAATTTTCAATGGAAGTACTAACGTGTTTATACCTGTACTGTATATTTGGTCAGAGTAGGGTACAAAATTTAGTTTAGCAGTAAGTATTCTATATCAGTTTTATACAAGAATTTTTAAGTGTTCAAAACTTTAAAGCGTTTTCCCCACAGGTCACGTTTTCAAAGTCGGTGCCCCTCATAACTTTAAAACTACAGTACCGATCCATTTGAAATTTTGAACACTATTTCTGTACATAATTTACGAGGTAACGCTGGAGAGTTTTTTTCAAATTTGTTAATAATTTTTATTTTACAATAACAAATTAGCCAATTTTTTTCGCAAAAATCGTGTTTTTCCGTTCTAAGTGTTCCAAAAAAGTGAAAAATTGAAATTTCGAAAAACCCTCCCAGCGTTACCTGAGGAAAACTATTATCTAACGAATGGACTTTAATTTTTTTATTTCGGATGATCCAGCACCAAGTTATGAGGGGCACCGCAATTCTACTTTTTTCCGAGACACGTTCGAATAATTGCTGCCATTACTGTATTTTTTAATATTTCTTCGTGAAAATTTTATACAATATTCTTTGAATGTTATACTTTAATGTACCACTGGTTTTAATAAAGAGATTTTAACTTTGTCGTCACAAAAAAATAACAAAAACATGCCTTTTTTGTACGAATTAACCTTACCCTCCCCTTACTGGTTTTTCTTCTGTTGGCGTTGTCCTTGGATGTGTTCGGCTTGGCGGCTCAACTGTTGTTGATGGACTCCACCGGTAAATTGGTGTTGGAGGCTTCAAACTGTTCTGATCTTTTCACTATCGATTTCCAACTGCTCGTTCCAACACTTGGTTTTTAACTCTCTTGTGTTCCTTTAGTGGTCTGGCTTTTATACTCTTCCGAGTGATGACGTTGGTTGTTGTTGTTGTTTTAGCCAGATAGAATTTCGTAGAACGTTCTGGAATCTTCTACCATTATATAAAAATAAAAAGAGACCCTGTATTAAAAAAAAATTGGAAACGTAGTTGTCGTCGGTAGCGGCCATCGAACCAGAGCCCTCAGTATAGTCAAGACCAGCCCGACCAAAAGCGGGACCTGGTGCATAGTTGACTTGCAGAGATTTGCAACATTTCGTACAATAAAATAACAATTTATTGCATTTTATTACATTTACAGAGATAGGATAAACTATGTAGAAACGATTTGGCAATTTTGAACAAATAGAGGTTCTTATGCTCACATAATGCTTCTATAAAAATTTTTAGTTGAAACAAAGAAAAAAGAACTGTAAACAAAATCCACAATTGCTCCCATTTTATTGTAAGGTTACAAATGCAATGTATGATCGCATATTAATTAATATGGGGTTTTTATTTCGTTTTCGTAAATATTTTAACCATAATTTAGATCTATTGTTAATACGAATTTGATAGATAGAATTACTGAAGGTAAATCGATCTTGATTAATGCTAGATTTCAAGTAAAATTTTATTTGAGATATTTCTGTAGGTACAATGATATATCATAGAATAATTGGTAAGGATAATATAATTTTTCGAATAGTAAAAAAATTTGAATGAAATCCAAATAAAATTTTGATTTCTTTAAATAAATCAGTATCGTTTTGGAAGGGTTGCGTTTAAGGTTTTGATTTTGCAAAATCAATCAACGGCGCAGCGCCTAGTGCGTTGCACCGTTTACACCGTCCTCAAGTCGACCCTAACTCTAGTATTGATTAGTAGTTCAGATTATTTGCTACATCTTACTATAGATTTGTTATCTGTTCATATTACCGAGTTAGTACTTAATTTCAAGAAATTTATTAGATATGACGAAATTCTCAAAATTATTTATTAATACTGCTTGATTATTATTTTATTATTGTTATATAATTTAATAAAATACATAATTAATAAGTTAACACTTATTAGTTATTAGTTATTATCATACATATATCGATATGTCACAGATGTTCAACACTTATATATACTACTTACTGATGTCTATAGTAAATTAAATGTTCAGTTAGGGTAAGTGCGGGAGAAATGCCGCAGTAGCCATAGTTCGTCCGTTGATTGATAGATAGCGCGAATAATGGATTATATGTTTAAAATAAGTTACTTATTTAAGCTGTATATGGTAACATTTATGATTAGTCCATCAGTTTAGTAATTATCCAACTTTGCATTATTGAAAAGTAAGTTTTTTAACATAATATTTTATCAAGCATTTAACTCATTAGAATTTAAGAATGTATATTTCATTGTTTTAATGAAAATGAGTTTTGTTATTAATTTAGGTATATTTTAAAAGTACTGTATAAAATTTTAGGTTAGAATTTCGCACTATGCGGCATCTATCCCAACAAAAAGCTCTAGCCCAACAAAAGGCTCTAGCAACATGCGGCATCTATCCCAACAAAAAGGAGAGATGCCGCATTTAAAGTTGGTATAGATGCCGCATCATATTACATATTAAAAACATAGACTTGTACCTTAATTATGCAATTTTTTTTGGACTGTAAATTATGCCACGTAAATATAAAAGATCTATTAATGAATCAGAAAGAGTCCTCATATTAGTGAAGATAACGAAAATAATGATGATTGCCTGTGTATTGAATGTTTTCAAAAGTACTCAGAAACAAAAAAAAAGTTGACTGGTTAAGATGTATAAAGTGCTAAAAATGGTTACATATGGCATTCATCATGTATGGAGATGTGTGTAAAATGCAAAATTTTTAATATGAACTATGCGGCGTCTCACCTTCTTTGATACGGCATCTCTCCCATAGGTGTGGGAGAGACGCCGCTTTGCAGGCTCTACAAAAATGTTAATTATGAATCCTTTATGACTCAAAATTTAAAATTATTTATAAATAATTTTAAAGAACAATGTTTACATTTATTGTGTACCAAATTTCAAATCAATTAAATGCATACTTTAAGAATTATCAAGTGTTTTCAAAATCTGCGGTATCTCTTCCGCATTCACCCTATGTATGTCCTCAACTTTTCATGTTGTCAGTTCATCACACTTTTTAATGATAATATGATAAAATATTTTTATTGCTTTGTTTATTTATGTACATAAATATTAGATTTTTATTGCACAGTGCACGCTTACAAAAATTTATTAGTAAAAGCTGCAACCGATTGCAGTGACTCGGTCTAAATTTATATGCATAAGTTACATATATTAATTTATTGAAACTAAAATATAGAATCAAATGTTTTAATTTTTTAATTTTACTAGATATTTTAATTTTTAAAATTATAGTACTCGTATATATTTTTACACATACTGGATTATAATCTGTAGAAAAAACTTCGGTATTTCTCAAATGTTAGTAACTCACGTAGAATATGAATTTCTTTGTCTAAAAATAGAAGGTAAGAAAAGAAAATATTTACACACCTATAACAAAAAATCACATGTAGGTAATTATGTTTAAATATTTTAATGGTGGAGGCGCTGGCCATAGAGGCGCAAATAGAATGTAAATAAAAATGTAAGGGAAGGAAAATTAGAAAACGACATTTAATATAACACGACTTAATGTTATTCCAACTAATAGTGGAAATGATTGCAGGCTACAGGAATTCTATTTAAAATTAAAAAAATTTCTTTTAAATATTTTTCTAAGGTTTAAGAAAATATCATTATTTATCTGGTTTACATGGCCGACCAAATGGTCGGGAAACGACATTTCATATTACACGATGAAATGTTATTCCAACTAGTGACGGAATTGACTCCAAGCTACATGAATTCTATTGAAAATTAAAGAATGGTTTTTAAACATTTATCTAAGGCTTAAGAAAATGTCGTTATTTATCTGAATTAGATACATGGCCGACCAGATAGCCGGAAAAGGATATTTCATATTACACAACGAAATGTTATTCCAGGTAATGATGGAAATTATTGCAGGATAAAATAATTATATTTAAAATAAAAGAAGGGCTTTCATTCCTTTCAATATTTATCTGAATTACATGGTAAGCCAAGTGGTCGGAAAATGACATTTCATATTACACGACCAGATGTTATTCCAAGGTATGGTGGAAATGATTCTAGGATACAAAATTACCAGAGATTTTACTGGGTTATAATTGAAAAAGGGTTAAGAAACGCTGGTCTAGACTTGATCATGATGAATGAAAAAAATTTTGGTTGTTCTTAGAAACTATGGAGATTAGACAAGGGATAAAACTCAGTGTATTCAAAAAAGTATCCAAATCAAAGATGGCACTCGTGTTCGACGGATACGAAAGCGGTACAATACTTATTCTCAAATGGAACACGCGGGCTTCTGTATTATCTTTGTTAGCTTTTGAATAGAATCTTCTGGAATCTGTTTCAATGTTCAATTCAGCTATAAAGTGGGTTTTTCGATCGTTTTTAAAATAAACTTAACAATTTTTATTTTGAGTCGCATCATTTATATTGTATATTATATAATTCGCTGACGTCACTATGTAAAATCGGAGTCAGTACCATTGGATATCCGCCGTATAAAGTAATTTAAACTATAAGAGTTTATTTCATAGATATGTAATTTCTATGTATTTCCTTATTATTAAATATCATCAACCGACATTGGTGATTCTCAAATGGAAACACTCACTTCCCCAGTCCCCACGTGTTTCCAGTTGAGAATAAGTACTGTATTTACATTCTGTTTTATCCATTTTATGTTACTATATTCGCTATATTCACATCAGTATTCGAGCATTATTAACGCCGCGAGTGGTAAAAAAAGAAAGCCTTATATTTACCATTTTCCTGACCAATTTTGTCAATTCCTCTCATATAAGTTTCGTCTCCTTGTCTAATCTCCATATTAGAAACGATGATACTGTTTTTAGTTTCATAATTTTTTTGGTGTTGTTTAGTTCTAAATTAGAAAATTTAATAAATTTAACCGGTCAAAAATTGACTCATCAGTTTTTATCGGATGTCAACTGAGAAACCCATTTCCACTAATTTTACGGTTTGCAAACAATTACAAAATTCTGTACGTGTACCCTCTCGGTTGGACTCGAGAGACAAAAATCAAACAGTCGTCAAAGACTTAAGTGTATAATTTATTATCGTGAAATTAACACGAATTTCTGTTTAATTCTTCTGGCGGAAATCGGATTTGTCCTGGCTGGTACCTACTTATATCGAAAGTTAATTTTTTAAATTTCTCGCATATAAAAATATCGAGTAGCGACCCAATATCGAGAAAAATTTTGACTACAACTAATTTGGTACTGTACTGTACTGTACACTGAAAACAATAATTAACAAACGAAATTAACTAACAAATTTTGAAACGCTACTTCGCCATACAAAAATATCTGTAATGCTCTTTTATTATTAATTACTGACAATTTTTTTTAACTATATCTCGGATATACACAATAAAGTTGTGTTGAACCATATAAAATGAAGTTTGCGTGTGGCCCAAACAATGACGAGTTAGCAAGCATCATGTACAAATTACTTGATTTAATTATGAACACTAAATATTTATTATAATTTTTATTGTAAATAATTTAATATACATTTAACATATATGTATGACTCAAATGTAAAGACTGACCTAATTTTCTCGGACAATACAATTGTAGAGGTAGATTCCAAAAGGCGCTGTCATTTTTGTCTATTTATAATATTTTGTCTGTTGTATAATTGTAGGTTTTTATTTCCCTGTTTTCATTTATGATAAAATTTAAGTTGTATAGGAACGAGTAACCTAGTGAGGAGCGTCATTGACTACAATATGAAAGGTCGTAAGTTCGAATCCTAAAATCGTTTTTGGATTTTAATTGATTAATTAATTCAGGCCAATTAATTACATTAAGTAGTTTTTACTATATTACTCCATTAAAGGAGGTGTCAATCAGGGCTGGATTACCCAATAGATCAAGGTAGATCATGGCATAGGGGCGGCAGATTTTTAGAACAGGGCGGCAAAATTTGTAAGTTGACGTTTTTTTTTTTTACTCGTTAATAATTTTTTTAGAGGAAAATCAAAAAAAGATAGGAAAATTTACGATTTTCTTATTTTTGAGCAAAAGATAGGGGCGGCACTTAGGGTTAATTTGGTCCTGGTGTCAATCATTACAAAATCGTCACCAGAGTCGGATTTACCTACGGAAACTTAAAGTACATGCCCAAGGGGCCTCCTCAACTGAAATTATACCTTAATAAATAGATAAAAATTTATCCTGTAAGCAGTTAGTCCTTCGAAGATCGAATGCGTTGAGAATATAATTGATGATACAAACAGCCGAAATTACAAAAAGTTCTTAGATTTTCCGTATGTCATAAAATAGTCACCGCACATCTAAAAGCCTTCATAAATGTCAGCACTTATTCTAAATAAGATGGGAATATTGACAAGAAACTTGCTAAACAAGTCAAATCTTCGATTCAGTACTAATGCGGCTCATACACGGTTCAACTTATTGTTGTACAACTTCGTTGAGTTGTACAATATGTTGAATCGTGTGTGGGGCAGTTGGTCAACTATTTTGATGGTTGCATAAACGGTTGAAGTAAAATCAAAATATTTTGATTTTACGTGGGCGGAGCAAATGGTCTATGAACATGTACTGGTTCTCTGTTGTACTGTGTGTGGGGTAGTTGAACAACAAAACCAGTACATATATGGTGTAAAGGGTGTAATCAACAAAATATTTACAGCGGTAACAATTGAAAAGTTTAAATATTTGATTTTGTTTGTTATTTCCAATACCTTGCGGTGATACTGCACTTGAAAATTTTAAATCTTGAAAAGAATTTCCCGTTGTAAGAAACCTTAATGTAATTCCCAAGCGTGTTTTTGCAGAAATTGCATCACGCATAACGTATTTTCTTTGTTTATTAAATGTGTTATTTTTACTAAAATATCATTAAAAATTTCTTCGTTCATTCGCATATAATTTTTATAATCGTCTGGTTCACATTCACTAATTTTTTTTAATAGTTTTTCATTAGAAAAATTTTTTTTCAACCAGTCTGCTCCATTTTCTTTTTTTTTTTCATTTACTCACGCCTTCTTCACTAATTTCTGCAATTATTGCTAAGGCAAGAATTTTATCTATAATTTTAACGAAGTTCTCTTTTCAAAAATTGTGAATAACTGAAGTTGGACAACAGGTTGAATGAATAGTTTAATAGTGTATGGCAAACAGTTCAACTGGTAGTACAACTAGGTAGTACAACAAGTTGAACCGTGTATGGGCCGCATAACGAAAGGTGAGAGACATGTTATATTACTTTTAATTGTTCAGTGAATGTTGTTTAGTTTTTAGAGGAAGAAATGAAACATCTCTTAGCAACGGAAAATTTTTAGCATTGATGGAGTTAATAGTAAGTAAAATATGATTCTTTTCTAAAATTTTATCCAAATTTAGGTGCCTTACGAGGCGTCTCCACACGAAAAGAGCCCAGGAACATTTCAAAAGTAAATCCAGTTCCGATCATCATTAAAGTTGTGAGAATAAATGATTGAACTGATGAGTTTTTTATAAAAAATGAATTTAAAAATTTTGAAGAATGAAGTATCCTATAATTTCTAAAACGAATGTCAACAGTCTGATTGTAGAAATGGAAAAAGCATCTCAAAATTTGGATAACGTTTTATTTAAAAAATTCATCGGTGTCGCGTCGTTTTTCATGGATTTCCGTTACCATTTTTGTTTTTGATTAAGTTGTTAGCTTATTGGTTCATATTGAATTTTCATCTTCTCAATGACGATGATGAATAAGCGACATTCAAAAAGTAGAAAAATCTATCACGCATGTACTAACGAAGACTCACAATAATATACACATATATTATCGACATTATCGTATTTGTCACTGATTGCAATTGTGATTAGGTGGTCTACGCGTCAAATTTCTATCCAATTATTTATTTGACATGTAAATGCAAAGTACCTATAATGCTTACCATAACACCAGCTACTTATGTATGCGTCCATATTAATTTAAAAGCCTGGCATACACATTATAACACATACAAATATTTCATAGTTATATAGTATGTAATTGTAATTGGTTGTTTTAATTAAATTGAAAATTTATGGGCCGAACTGCATGCACCCAGCGCAGCACCGCGTATAAACACTTTATTCACTTTATTTATCATTATTGTTATTATTATTTAATAAGAAAAAATATTTTTATTGTACCATGACTTGGTTAACGTCATCTCTATATTATATCAGTCAGTTATCGCTACGTATAAGGCCTAATGCCTGCGTATACAATATATCTTAAATAGGTTTTTTCATCTCTTTAATTTAATAATATCCAACATAAGAAAAGACTGAAATTGAATTAAAAAAAGAGTTATTAACCATTTAGATAAATGTAATAGGAATAATTAAATATTGCTGACTAATTACTGTTATTTAAATTCTTTTATTATTAAATAAAATATATTTTTTTTTTTTTTAATCTAATAAGATTACATACAATTTCACTAATGAGAAAAATGTTTGTAATATTTAGAAAAGGAGGGATCTGTCCTCCTGTAACAGCGATCGGTAAATCGCGACGGGTGAACTGTATGCGGCTCTTTAAAGAAACAATTGCGGCATTTGAATTACAACCCCCTCCCCCACCAAAAATTGGATAGCCAGAATATACTCCATATACTCTCCCGAAATGCTGCGACTAAATAAAAAAAAAATGGCTTTTGGTGTGCTGACGGTCTCTGAATCAAAATATTCATGTGAGCAAGTGTTAGTGTTTCCTTCATTGAATTTAATAAAGAGCAAGATAAGACGCCAAATAACAAATCAAAATTTAACCTTTAACCGGTAAGGTGATGTCTGTGAGTCGTATACAAATATATTCTTTCAGTTTTCTTTCTCCCTGCTTGTTTTTGTTAACTGAACGTTTGTGTATTCTTTTATGGTTTATGGCAAATTTTACCCTGCTGGCGTAAGGGGAGTGTTTGATACATACATATACGTGTGGTCTCCAGTTTTGGCCATCTATGTTACCAGCCCGCGGTATGTTAATTTGTTGATGTCTCTCAGACATCACTTTACCGTGAGTATTATAAAAATTCACCTTACCGGTTAAGGGTTAAATCGAGTCTTAGACTAAAAACAACTAGTCATGTGCCGGAGTTACCAAGACTTTCTGGAGAAATACATGGTCATCATTTTTCTAGAATATAATATTTTTAGTTTGAATAAATAATAATGAGTAGTAAAGTTGTTTCTTATTGTAATTACCCTGTCTTTACCCAATTTATTTAAAAAAATAAGTAATTTAATTGTAATTGGGTCTTCTAGTTTAAAAGTCCGCCAATCGCTAACCCATAATAAGACAGATGTTCTGGTAGAAACTTACAAGTTCTTAAAATTTTTTATGTAAGTTATTTAAAGTAGTAAAAGTCCGTTTTTGGATGACAATTTTCGTGGTTGAAAATATTATGTTAAAGTACCTAAGTCTAAAAAAAAATTATTCTTACAAATCCAAAACAAATTCAACAACTGTTAAATTTAGTTCCTAAATCAAATATGTTTAGTATTCTCGTTTAACAATTCTCTTTAGACGCCATTACAAAATATCTTGTTTTTATAATTTGGTCAAGTATTTTGTGCCAAAAAGTGTGTAGAATAGTATACGTTTGTATACATAGTAGGTAATTGTGAGAAATAACTAATTTTTTTGGCAAATGATTTTATGTTTAGGTGCAGTTTCCTTTATTGTATTTAATTTAAAATATTCCCATCATAATATTATCAAATACATGTCCAAATTTATATTTAAATAAAAAATAGAAGAATTATATGTATATTGTAGGTACATTTTAAATTAGATTCTGACTAGGTGTAGACGTATAATTTAATGTGTGAATGTTAAATGTTTGCTTAACCAATTAGCACTTTTATTGAATATGTCCATACAATCACAAACATGCGTAAAATAAATATGTAATAATATATTAAAAGAATGATTTATAAGCATATAAGAATTTACTAAACAGAGAAATGTTCAAAAATGTGAAATAATTTTCAGGACACTCACTGAAAAGTTGTTTCGATAACATTTGGTCTATTAGTTCTGTAATACTAATAAGCAAATAAATTTGCTGCCTTTTCAATATCTGTAGTAAGAATAACAATAAGTAACTATAAATGTATTATTGTATTAACAAAATACACGGCTGAACTCTTTTTTATGCGATCTTTTTTTGTGCGATTTTTTTAATGCGGTTTGTAAAAAATGGCCATTAAATTGCATAATGTGACTCAAAATCACGAGACAGTAAGAAACTTAAACAATTACTATAATAACTTTCTTTGATAAAAATACTTTTTAACGGCTTTTAAGCATTTAATCAATACATTGCATAAGAACATTTATAAGTTATTGCATCATTCAATTTTGTTAAAGATGTATTTTTCAAAATTTTCATAATATTATAAGATTGAAATAAAATGTTTCTACGTGTAACTTAATGCTTTATCTTGTTCATAGAAGCAACTTCTAAGGAAATTTCTAAGTTTTGAGCGTTTTGAGTGATGTTTTTTCGATAAAACTCTTTTTATGCGGTCCCGACCAACCGCACAAAAAAAGTTTTTTGTACAATCTGGATCGAACTATACTTTTTAATTTTCTTTGTGCGATTTTTTTTTATGCGGTCCCTATCCACCGCACAAAAAAGAGTTCAGCTGTATTGTCAGAACAAAATATCATTAATTTGCATTTAAGTAATATTTTCGTTATTGTAATGAATCAATAAACATTGTGGATTAACTGATTAGATTATTGTATGTATAATGTTTAAGTGTATAACATAATAAAATAATTATTTTAATAATAATAATAAATATTTTTTAAATGCTGAACCAGAAGTTTTGTACATACCTATATAAAATAATGTCAGAAAAAGCTAAAAATATACTCATTGTCAGTACAAAATTAAGGGGAGATTCGCTAAAATTATATCAAAAATCGACTATTTTAATATTTTTTTTATACCAATGAATATTTTATTAAAAAACTAAACATTACAACATTATTTTTACATGCTGTGAGATTACAATTTTTCTTATAAATTCATAATTGAGCTGAGTATAAATGGCGTTGAAGTCGACACTGCGAGATTTTTCCACCTTAATGGATCTGCGCGTTCTGAAATCCCCAGTGAACTAAAATCAAAAAATTAAAAATTTTCTGAAAATATACATATACATTTATGACACTAACTAGGATCTAAGAATAAAAATAAAAAACCTCTGAGAAATTACAATTTGAAAATAAGTCATCAAAAATCACCGTTTTTCTCGACTATAAACACCCGGCAGCTTGAAAATATATTACGGAACCAAAAGATCCTAGTACCTACCAAAATAACGGTATCGAGGAATAATATGCAATTTTATTTATGTTGATACCTCAAATATTTTTTGAGATACACGCGGAACCATGTCGAAAAATATTTTCCATAAAAAAGCATTTAAAGTTTTATAACGTCTATGAATTATAGTAAAGTGTCCATAACTTCTTGATTTTCTATTTTTTTAAATAAAATTTCAGGAGAATATTTTCACTTTAAAGAAAATAATATGTAATTATGAAAAAAAAAAAAGATTTCTTTTTTTTCGGCCAATTTTCCTTTAAGGGTCTTGTAATAAGTACTGTGGGTAGTAGCACTTATTAGAAAAGTCAAAGGCAATTTTGTATCTATGTGTGCCTGTGTAGTTATAAATTAATAAAATATGGTGGAAGAACTGTGAAATTTTTGAGGCCTTGTAATTCATATATGTACATGCATGCGTCAAATACCAGAACATTGATTTAAATGACGTCAAATGATTTTCTATTCCAACTTGCCTTCACCACTCCCTCTAGTCGCTCAACATTTCTGATTGTTGATCATAAATAGCTAATTTTAAAATATAAATTTTCAAAAAGGAGAAAAAAAGATTTATTTTGCAATCAGTTCTTTCCATCTTTTGAAAAAGTTATTAAAATTGTAACGCATTGAATAGAATAACGATAATATAGCAATGCATTTATGCTGTTTGCATGTAGGTCTAACCCGTCTAACCAAATACTTTCAATAGCTACGTATACATAAATCATAAAATATAAAAATAATTTGCTGAATGCTGTGCAAGTTTACTTGCCATTGTAAATTTTATGTTTGTTTAACAAAAATTTATGTTTCACACTTTAGTTCACATAATTTAATAAACTGTATCTGTACATATATAAAAGTGCATATAAAAATAAATAATACACATTCACATTATATTCGATATTAGTGTGTATCTGTGTATTAAAATAAACAACAATCGTTCTATCTCGGTTCCTTTTATTATGGATATCAAATCGAAAATCTTTTACTGTCGAGACGGTCAGTTCAAATGTTTATGACAATGCTGTTTTGCAAACACAAAAACAAAAATTAATTTAGTCTTGCATTTTATGAATAATCAATTAATCATGCTATTTACCAGAATTTTACTAAAAACTAGATTAAAATTTTTACGGTACACAAATATCAAAAATTTGTGTTTAGATTGCAAAAATTCTACAAATAGATTCGTACAAAATCATCCACGTAAGATTCTGTTTGGGAAAAATATGAGAATTGGTCCTTAAACTTTATTCGTTGTCAGGAGTAAGCCGACGATGTCGTTATAATTGCACGAGGTAAGTTCCAACAAATTCTCGTCAGCTACATATTGCCAGAAAAGTGTTGTCAATGGGTTTAAATATAAATCCAACTAGATTACTGTAGTACCCTTCATCACGAAAGGGTAATTTCCAAATCTAAAAACTATTCGATTAGTTATTTTGGTTGTATTTCTTTAACTTTTCAACTGTGGTTCTAAAAATTCTAAAAAAAAACTATACACATGGTAACACTTGCTATAAAAACTTAGAATTGTTTCGATTAAGTTGTATCGATAACTTTAAGGGTTATAAGCAAACCAAATTATCACACAATTTGCCCTCATATTAATAAAATCGTAAGTCCACGTGTATGTAGCAGGTAACTTGAAGTGTAACATTCCGTTTTCTGGTTAGAAATGGATAGTTAGAAAAAATAACAGATCAAAAAAGTTTACGTATCTTCTCAGGCGCGTAATCACTTACCGTAAAATCAGTAAATAGATATCTTTATGGGAATTTAAAATTACAAAACTTTGAAATCTTTTTTCTCAAAATTGGGGTAGGCCATTTTAATCGGAATAGGCTCGTATTATTGGTACTGAATTAAATAAATATCTAGAGAAGTTTCGTTAAAATCCTTTGAAAAAATCATTTTATCGACTAACTACCTTAAGAATCCTCAGCTTCCAGCCTCGGATTCTCAAACTGCACCCGAGGCCACAAAAATAACACTTATGAACCTTGATAAGGAATATATAATTATACTGCCGTGTTAAAAACAACGTACCTATATGACATTTTTATCAAAAATGAGTTATTAATACCATCGGATAGCTTATTTTAAATACTTTATATTAAGCCCAAAAAAAAAAATTATATTTCAATTCCTAAAATAAGAAAAAAATTGGTAAAAAATTTAACATACTCGTATAACAGACTGCATCTTAATTTTACTGCAAATATTAGTTAAACTATGATTGTAGTAAATAACGTATGTGATCACTGGCCACATACGTTATTTATATTTACCAAAAAATTAATATGCATCTTTTTAAAAATGAATAAGAGTAACGTATGTATGTGTAACTGCTTGCTTATTGTTTATTGTAAGATTCACATACGTTGTTTATTGTATGTAAAATCTTGTTTATCTGCACGTTTTTGGAAAATTAGAAGTTTTCTAGCAAAAATTTTTATATTTTTTAAAAGCTTTTATTTAACTTGCTATGTTAGTATGTTGGTTTAGATCAAATCTTGGAATCAAAATTTCGACAGGTTCTAATTGAGCTAAAGGTTTTAAATTTCACATACGTGTATAACATTGATGACAATGCAATATTGTATAATTAGTTTTGTCCTAAATCGCCCCAAAACCAAAATTGTTGGTTTTTAGTCCTATGCAACTTTTTGAAATTTCGAATTGTCAAATATTGTCTATTGATTTTACATTTCAATTTTTTGTTTCCATAGTTATGTCTGATTAGGGTAAGTTAACCGATTAAAATATAGGTAAAAAAATTATTTCTTTAATTCTTTTTTAAATTAATTGCGATGAGACTAAAAAGGAGAAAATATATTAAAGTAAAAAAAAAACGTTTTTTAAGAAAAAGCTTTTATTTAAAAATGGGCTAAAAAAAAAAATAAAATAACTTTTGAGTGAAGTTTGAAGCAGTATGCAACATAATTTATAAAAGCTTGAGGCGTTTAATTAAGTTTGGTAACTACTGAAAAGTAAAATAGTTACACTTATATCCAATACATCCAAAACAGAAATAACTAATGATAATGCCTCAAGTTTTTATAAATTATGTTGCATATTGCTTCAAACTTCACTCACAAGTTATTTTATTTTTTTTTTGCCCATTTTTAAATAAAAGCTTTTTCTTAAAAAACATTTTTTTTTACTTTAATTTTTCACTATTTTAAAGCCACTGCTACACGATGCTACGAACACCTTCCAACATTCGACGTTGGATGGTTCATAGCATCGTGTAGCCGTTGTTCGAACCTACGAGTGTCCAATGTCGAGCGCCAAACGTTCGCATTTGGTCGTGTCCCGTTCGATGTCGGTATTTTTGCACCGAGTCAAAGGGATGCTTCGAACGTTTGAAGGTCAGTGTTGGTTGCGTTGGTTGGTTCGACTCAGCAGCTGCACGACTCGTTTATGTGAAGAGAGACAACATCAGTGTATAACATTAGAGATAACATCAGACAGATAACAGCGTCGTCCACTGAGTACCAACACATCATCATTCGTATTGGATCAAACATTCGATTCACCGTGTAGCAGATACATTCGTCGCACCAACTGTCGAACTTAATTGCTTCAAACGTTCGATCGAACGTTGGAAGGAACGTTCGTAGCATCGTGTAGAACCCGCTTAATACTAACTAAAAATTCTTTGTATCACAAGCTGGATCCAGAAAAAAAATAGGAAGGTTAAAAAATGCTGAATTTTTTGAACGCCATTTTCTAAATTCTACTACACGGCAGTATATTTGTGCTTAAAACAACCCAAAAACATTCAACTATGAAGTGTTGTGCTTGAATTACAAGAGTTAAAAAACAATTTTGATTAAAATTCAAATATCATTACAATGCGTCTACAATTTCCTGTAAGTACCAGTAGTACAAAATTCTATTTTTAACACCATCAGTACGAATAAAAAAAAATCTAACTTTTTTCATTTTTAATATTTTTTTAACAAGTCATTTCTTTAAATTTCTTTGGAGTACTCACAACAGCAAAAAGCCACACACGTTCAAAATACGAAAACAACCAACCATTTATATTATGTGTGTGTGTGTAGGTACAAACAATCTCAATCCATTCGTGCCCATTATTAATCAAATTACCCGCACCAAAAAGGAAAAAGACGAACCAAATTACCATAAATTCATAAAGACCAATATCCTCTTTACTCTGTCCACCCATTACTAGGGCTATTGTCTATCTTTTATCTTGTATTTTTGTATTATTTTATCGCACCCGGAATCAATTCGAATCTTTGTTTGTGGTTGCTACTTACATATGCACCTCTGCTATGCGCGGTTATCCACCGAAATAAAAGAGAGCCTACATACTTCTTTCTAACAAACGCAACTGTTTTAACAATCTTCTTGTTTAATGGTAGATGTTGGTGTTTACCATTGTTTTAAAAGTGTGATAGATAACAGTCATAATATACAATACACAATTATACACATATGTGTATGTACATATGTGAATGCAATATGCAACAGTTCTGGTTAAATTACAGGGTTGGAATTATAATATTTTTGATTGTAAGAGTACATGTTAGGTACAATTTGTTAGTGTTTCGTACCAAAACGGAACACTTATGCAATCATTTCGGTGTCTGTCCGTTTGTCACCTGCGATTTTCTCTGAACACAGTAAAAAAATTTGTCTTCTGCGTAAAAAAAATAGTGGTTAAAATTTTTGTGTTAAATAAGTAACACAACCCTGCGTTAATGTAACATTTCGTGTTTGTGTTAAATGAAAATATTAACACAAATTTCGATTTAACAGAATAAAAATGTTAACCTTTTTTGAATAACAAAGAAGTAACACAATGTATGTGTAGAGCAAAAGAATGTTATAAGTACGTAAGTTACATTAGAATATATATCTACCAAAATATCTATACACATAATAAAATTGTAACGAAACCATTTCTGTACATGGAATATTTTTGGAAAATTGTACTGGTACTGTAAATAGTTATCGATTTAGATATCCAAACAGCGATTTTTAGAATTTTTGTCTTTCTTTCTGTCTGTCTGTTCACGCATCACGCAAAATCTATTGGACGGATTTTAATGAAATTTGGTGTGATGATAACTTTTTACATGGGTCAACATCTAAAATACTTTTTACTCCGGGAACGAGAAAATAGAAAAACCATTTTGTACATGTGCACGCATTACGCAAAAACTTTTGGAGGGATTTTGATGAAATTTGGTGTGGTGATAACTTATTACTTATTACTTATTCTCTCCAAGAGCATTGAGTAGGAGGGTATGAAAGGAATGTTAAAACACGAATTCTACTAAATAATAATAATTCTGTATTTAAAGTAAAAAATTTTACATTACAGGAGAGAGGTTGGTATTCCAGTACAAAAAAGTTCACAATTAAATTTTTTAAAAATTTAGGTTATTACTTGATGTAAACAGAGAGTTGGTTGTACTGTGTTAGTGAATAGACGTGTGTAATTTCGATTTAAGTTTTTAGTGGTTCTAAGGTGTTTTTATTAATTCTAAATTGTATATTCACGAATTCTACTATATAATAGGTATATTTAACTATATATTTTTGTTCATTTTTTTTTTTTTTTGAAAGATTTGCAAATTACTGTCCCCGGCTCTTATTGCTAGAAGCATCGCGCAGAAAAATCTGAAAAAATTCATGAACATTAAGAACGAGGTTTAATAGATTGAATGAAAATTATCAGGACTGAGTTTTCTTACGTAATTTCCTTGGTACATAAAAAGAAAACTTTGTGACAGATTTTGCTTTGATCAAAATGTTAGTCAATAATTGTATGTGGGTATATTATGTTTAGCGGATATATTGGTAAATTTTTTATAAAATGAGTTCTAGAAATTAAAGAAGGAATAATTCATTACAATCTCTACACCTGAAAATTAATTATTTTGTAAAATTTTGTTAGCGTATCTGTGGAAATAGGCTGCTATTTTACATTGTCACAGATATATGTCAAAGATCTTGGATCAAATCTATGATCAAATATTAAGAAGTATGGCCGCTATTACATTGTCATATAGATATATGTCAGAGATCTTGGATCAAATCTATGATCAAATATTAAGAAGTATCTTTAACTATGGTTACAGAAATTTATATTATAAAAGTTGACTTATTACACTATTATGACAATATTTCTTTGATTAAATAAAGCTTTGACATATATCTATGACAGTGTAATAGCGTCCATAATAATTAATCAATTCAAAATATTCAAAGAAATTAATAGTAATATTTAAGTAATTTGTTGATTTAAAAGTATTCAAAGGAAAACAGGTAGCGAATGTTGAAACATTCAGTAAATATCTCTTTTTACTGCGGTAAGCGAAAACAGGCCAAGTAAAGAATAAAATTTATTCGTCAGGAGAAATAATTTCTCTACTTTTATTTGCTATATAGAGTACATCAAATCCAAAAAAAAAAAAAACACTAATTACACGGAACACTACGCAAGTACATCTTGCGCTTCACGACTTGTTTTTCAATACTAATTAATTATATTTTAATTGAATGTTTTCTGTCTAATCTGTCTAGCAAGAATTATAGGCTCATAGGTTATCTTTCCCTTTTCCATATAAATTTTTGATTGAATCAAATGGTTGAAAAAAATTATAGAGAGTATTTATTTCATAAAAATTTCCAATTAAAATTATTTTGGATAATTTTGATCGGTAACATTAAGAGTTACAGTTAGTCCAATTTTATATTTTGATTGTATATTGGATTGTATATTAGATATAGTTTACTGGGTAATATTTTAATTACTTCAAAAATATTTTAAATGTAAAGTTTATTCTTTTGCCGTTAGAATACTATTGGTGTAGGCGCTGGAAATTGCAGATCAAAGGAAAATTACTTAAAATGTAGATTTTAATAATTTTAAGTATTTACAGTGTTTTAAAAAAGAGTAATTAAATGTATATACATGATCTTATAAACCTGCAATTATTAGGCGCCCTAATAATTAGGCACGTCCGAATTCATAATATTTGATGTTGTACTGTACAATTTTCAATCACGTATGTATGATACAATCAGATAATTTATTTATTATTAATAAAACATTTCAAACAATTGTTCATATTCACCCTACAATTAGAATACTGTTAGGAAACCTATTAAATTATTTATATTATACATTGTACAAACGTGCATTGTGTTTTAAATATGGATACCTTCAATAAATATTATGTATCTTTATACACATATTTTATTTTCTGTAGTACTATCATATTATATTAAATAGTTAAATATCTCCTATTAAAATTTAAATTAAAAAAAAAATAAACACCCGGTACGTATTTTGTGGTAGGTCATAAACAATGAAAAGTCTTTTTGTTTTTTTAATATTCTAAAATAATGGTAAATACCTATTAGTATAATTCATTTCACTTAAATTTTACCATGATTCATCACTTATAAATTTAAAGAATTTCCGTTTTCTTGGTTTTATTTCTTTCAATATTGCACTTACTGCGTAAATTTTAAATTTACAGTTTGTTTTTAGAAGAGAATAGAAGATTGATTTATTTCGAATAAAAGAATTATTTAATTCTTTAAAGATGAGTCATGCTGAATTGTATTTGAAATGTGTTATAATCGAAAAATTGTATTGTTTTCTAATCTTCTGATTTAAATTTTAAAATAGATATTACCACTTATGTAATACCATTAAAGTACATCATTAAAAAGAGATAATCTGTTTAATTTTACTGTTGCTAGATTTTCATGACTCAAAAAGGCACAATCATAGCAAATTTCTCCACAAAATATCTGATTTCTCAATAAAGAGGTTTTATATTTTATATTATAAACGAACGATATATAAGTATTTACCAATAATAGCTAAAAATTCCAATGGAAAGACCATTCCGTTCAAAGGTTACAAATAGTCAAAATTTATTTCACGATTTTAAGAGTAGGTCGGTGCGTTTTTAAGGAAAGTTACGGAAAACATAGTTGTTGCAAATTGAAATTTTTACAAATTATGTTTTACAAGAAGTTTTTGAAATCTGCTTTCCAACCCTTCCCCCCCCCCCCCCCCCCCCGGCTGGAAAGTTCATATTTCAAGTTGCCACCACTACCTTGCTGCATCAAAATTTCAAAATTTTTTCATTTCCGACAAGGAAGATAAGGGTTTTTAAAAAAAACACAATAGGGTAAGTGCGGGAGAGATGCCGCAGTAGCCATAGTTCCTCCGTTGATTGATAGATAGCGCTATTAATATATATGTTTAAAATAAGTTACTTATTTAAGCTGTATATGGTAACATTTATGATTAGTCCATTAGTTTAGTAATTATCCCACTTTTTATTATTGAAAAGTAAGTTTTTTAACATAATATTTTAATTCATTAGAATTTAAGAATGTAGGTATAAAAAAATTGTCAAAAATGTCAAGTAGCTTGTGAAAAAATTTCTCCAAAAAATGAAATGTTTTTTAATACCGTTCATGTAAGTTTCATCAATTTTCAGGAACAAGGCCCGAAAAAATTTTTTAAAAAAATTTTACTATAAGTTAAAGGAAACTAGGTGGGAACTAGGTAGTTGTTTTCTTATAGAAAAACTATATCAGTATTTATCTGGAATTGTGACCTGCAAATTTTACTTAGCTGACTTTGTTAATTTCGTTACAATAAGTTTCCATTATGTATACGTTACAATACATACGTTTCATGAGATACACTTATTGTATTTTTTGATTGTCGGATCATATTATAGGCTCACGAATCAAATATTTGTAGGGACTGACTCGAATAAAAAAATATAATGTTACATTATGACGGCGGCTTTTTTCTGTCCGAATGAACATAATTGAAATTAAAAATAACTTTTTTTTTTTTAATATTATTAAATTAAATCTGCTTATATATTAATATTGTACTACCGTGGTATACTAAAAGATTTCACCTCAAATTGATTCTATTTTTGGATCGGTACCGTAAAGCCGTCTAGACCCGGATACTTTTTTACATTTTTTGGTATAATTTTATGTTTATACATGTTTACTTCATAGATATCACCAATAAAAGTATTACCATTAGAAAGAGCGTATATTATTTGTTATATCTCTGACCCATTTGTTTCATTATAAGTAAAAATAAAAAAAATAAAAAATAATTAGTCAGTGTCCGGGTCTACACCCTAATTCCGTCTTGACCTGGACACTTACTTAAATAATGTAATAACATGCAAACTAACCTCTCCCGTCAGGGTTAGGACAGTGTTTTATATCGTCTGATGTCTTTGAACCTGTCAAAGGCTTCAAAACATTTTGTGGGAAGGGAGAGGGGTCAATAGTAGTATGTCTCTCTATGAAGTAAACATGCGATATGACACCCGAAGGAGGCATAAACCGCGTAATTCTGGAGGGAATATAACGTATGGATAGTGGAAGTTACAGCCAGTGCGAATCGCGGCCATAGTGTAATAAACTGATGTGTCCGGGTCTAAACGGATATATGTATATAGCATGTATTTTTTATATATACATCGAATATAACTTCAAACATCATTAAATGATGCGCGATAAAATTCTGAACACATACATATCAAACTAACAGTAAGTTAGACACACATTTTATTTCTTTGAAAAACTGAAGAATAGTAGTCCTGTAAAATGAGATAGTAAAAGTTGAAATCCGTAGTTTTTATTGGTACAGCTGTTTAGAGGATATTTTTCTCTCTCTAATGACGTCAAAAACAAATGTTTATTGTAGCAGTTTAATGTAGAAACTACTTACTTTGAAGATTGGTGCAAAGTGTCCGGGTCTAGACGGTTTTACGGTACAATCGATTCTTTGTTCATGCTATTCCGACTTTTGACTGAGCACGGCCATATATACAAACTATCGTATATTATAACAACGTTATCAATCGATAATCATGTACGTATTATAATTTTGTGAGGGAGGGGCCAATTAACAAAACCAAAAAAAAAAATTGTACTCAACTATTATGAGAAATATGAGTTGAGATTCTAACATCTTTATAATAATAATAATAATTAACCTTCTTTAATGCCTCATAGACAAAACTGAAATATTAATTACTGACAATTAGACTATTATATTAATTAACCAATTAATTTTTTTTGAATAAAAAAAAAAATTCGGAAACTACTTTCAGTTGTAAGAGGCTTATTACTGTTCACTTAAAATATTTAATAAGAAATATTTTTAGAAAAACTATTTGATACACCTACTAAATTTTTACTGTGTGCGTAAAATTTGTTCGTAAAAAATAAAGTTCAGCAACTGAAGTATGTATGTGTTAATTCGAAATTACTATTTCACAAGAGAAGAATGAATATCCGGTATAATTACAACAATTAGATAATTTAAAAAATAATAAATAACATTGTTAGACATTTACGTTAGTTGCTTAGCCAAAAGTCATGTCTCGATTAAGCCTAAGCGATAGGAAGCCTTATGGTTTGGATACAAAAAAAATTCGAGTCATACCGTATCTTGGAAGGATCTATCTTTTGGTTTGTGTCCGAATGTTAGTT
This sequence comes from Brachynemurus nebulosus, assembly GCA_035578155.1. NCBI lineage: Eukaryota > Metazoa > Arthropoda > Insecta > Neuroptera > Myrmeleontidae > Brachynemurus > Brachynemurus nebulosus. The sequence continues at coordinate 53,848,023 of JAPWDM010000002.1, forward strand.
TTTGGTTTTATTACATTATCATGTATGTGAGACAGAGAAAGAAGTAGAAATTACAATCTGGCGGGTCTCCACGGCAACGCGTTGACTTTTTGAAAACGAGCCACTACCAACAGGAATAAAGAACTATTTTTATGGGATTTGGACCGAGCGGGAGTGACACTAAAGAAAATATAATTATATTTTAGGACCTGGAGTAAAAGCTGGGTCTAGGCAGGAATGGGATTAAAACTAATAAATCGGGCGGGAATATTAGGACTGGGCAGGATTTGATAACTTTTTCAGAACTGCGAGCAGGTGGGAATGACAAATCAATTTCGGGAGTGGGCGGAAGACAGAAGAATTACTCCCGGTGACATCTTTAAAAAGGAGGTCAAATATGAGGATGATCAAATCATAAATTTTGAAGCGTCCGTCGTTTGGTACAGAGTTGTCAGTTTTTTCGTTTCCAATGACTGAGTATACTCGACCTCGTGATTTGAAAACGAGACTAGAAAAGAATCCATGAAAAGTCCGGTTAAAAACCGGGAAGTTTTAGGCTTAGCTCGTTACTAATATGTACCTTAGAGAATGGTGGATTGCTCTGAAACTTGTACCGATAAAAAAAGTACTTAATACCCATCTGTAAGATACGGTTCACTTACTGCTTGCGGGATAATCAGCAATATTAGGAATTACAAAAAATCAGATAAGATAACTGGAGCAGATAAACAAATATAAATAAAATAAGTACCTATCCTCGGCGAATAGGTATTTTGATTTCGATACCCGCAACCAACCATAAAGTACCCATAAATATGGATAAATAACATTGAATGTCATCTATTATCGTGTAAGGTATTATTTAAATATAATTGGTTTGCGGCAAACATGTCAAAAAGGAGAGCCAGCCAAAACATGCACGCATGCACATATAAGTTTTGTATACCTTTTCGATGCAGATGTATGCATACTTATTTAAACGTTTATTCATAAATCACCATTTTTTGTCGAGCGGATAGCCTTGTTGTTACTTTTTATTTTTTTCGATTATGAATGCTTTTGTAAATGGCATCATTATTTTTTAATGTTTCGCTCGCAGTTATATTTCGATAAATTACGGAATTATTTTCAATAATTTTCTCGTTTTATAATTCGCGAATTCAATTGTACCATACAGTGTATAAAAATGCCGACTAATTTATCTAAAATTTTTTCCTACCAAAATTTTGTAATGATTTTATTAAAACAAATGAAATCGACACACCTATGGATAAGCATAAGCGGTATTGCATTTACGAAGATGAGGTGGAGCTTATTAGTAGTCATGTGGGAGTAAGTATTTTTTGAAAAAATTCATTCAAATGTGGTCAGTTTTAAATATTATGTTGTTGAGGGAGTCAATTTCTGTGAAGATTCAAACTAATTGTAAGTTGGGGAGAGCGGGGCTATCCCGTACACTTCAGGGAAAGCTGTTATTGCTCAGCTAATATCGAGTATAAAATTATAAGAAAATAAGCAATATATAATTTGGACCATTGGCTATTGATTTCACACAAAGAAATTTCAATTATTCCACTGTTTACATATTTAAAATAAATTACAAAAAAATGTCTCTGTACGAAATAGCCCCGGGGGTCGGGGCTATTCCTTACCGTAGGAGGGGCTATACCGTACAGTAAAAAAATCATCTTGTTAAGGAAGTAAATAATAGTAATGCAATAAATTATTGTACAAAACACATTTTATTGCTCACTGTCGACTCAACTAAGAAATAACGTAACTTGTATTATCGGTATATTTAGTTCAACTTATAAAAGTATAAAAAGTGTTAGGTTAACTTTTATCAAAAAAAGTGATAAAGTTTAGAGAACGAAAGTATTTTATTTAAAGTTTATACATTTAAACATAAATCACAAGTAAAGTTATCTGCAGGCTCGGCAGCACTAAAACTATAATGTTTATGGTATCTCCTGCATCAACTATAATCAATTAATGTTGCCATATTAAACCATTTGGGGCTAAGTCGTACACTTCTGTACGGTTTAGCCCCATCCTGTACCTTGTGGGAGTTTCATAACCTAACCTCAAATTCCGTCGCCTAACTAGTCATCACTAGTGATCAAGAGAGAGCTTAAGAAAAGTAGTCTTTTATGATCTTATAGCTACTAGCTCATAAGTAAAGGTTCTCCACCCAACTCTTATTTGGCAGTGCCCCAAAATTATAAGAGAAATAATAAAAACAAGTTTTTTCACCGTGATATTGGCATTTATACGCACAGCAGAACGAACTCAATCCTGTGATTTTCCGCGGTCAGGTGCTATGTTGCGACACTGATTGGAGTCGTCTAGCTTGAAATCTAGACACGAAAAATGGGTGTACGGTTCAGCCTCGCTGTACGGTATACCCCGCTTTTCCCTATACTAGATGAATTAGCTATAGCAAAATATGAACCTCTTATTATCATATCCGTTTGAACTCCTTAATCTCTGCTATCAAAATGACGAAATTTCTTTTAGAAATACGACTGATTCGACACCGAAGTCTTATTTCCAGTAGTCCTACAGATTTAATATTAGTCAAAATGAAAATAATGACTGAAAGCTTACAGTTTCTGTCGCATTGAAAAATTTCAATAAGCTTTATGAGTCCATCAAGTAACATATATTTTAATTTTTAAAAATTAAACTTTAAAAAAAATAAATTTAAATTAGAATGGTTGACGAAATTCCTTTTTAAAAGCGTGACTAATTCGACAAGAGTCTTTTTACCAGGGGTCTTACACATTCGAAGACGGAACTTCAAGGTACTGAAAAATTTTAATAAATCTGATAATGATACCAAGTTACAGATTTATATTTTTCTCAAATTAAATTTTATGAAACTGAGGAATTAGAATGGCTGATGAAACTAATGAAACTATCGATATAGCGAAATTCCTTTTGGAAACACGATTGTTTCGATTTCGAAGTCTCCTTTTAAGTGGTCATACGTGATTGTGGTAAAAATGGGAAAAAGGACTGAAAACTATAATTCACTTCCAGATTCATCATTCTATCGTTTTCCAATTTTTGAAGAATTGAATATTTTTTTCAGTATAACCTTGATGAAGTCATCAAATTAAGAAAAAAATATATTTTTCCTTAATTCAAGTTTAATTAGTTTAATCGTGGTAATTTGAGTAATTTTCATTTTTGCTTTTAAAATGACCAAATTTCTTTTAGAAATATTAGGATTAATTCTATTGGCGATGATAATATTCCCTAGCGACAAATCCCGGAACTAATATATGAGAGATAATTTTCATACAGTTGAATTTTCTAGTAACAATCTAATAAAGTTTTCACGTAAATTGTTCGTATAATTACGTGATTTAAAGTGTTGAGATGAAGACACTAGTATAAACACAAAAGAAAAGGGAGTACTTACTGCTGTGTTCCACAGTGGAGGAACTACAAAAGGGAAGGACTGAGTTTTCATCGTTTTCCTACCAGTGTCAAACTTAAAAAACATTGAGAAACTATTCTTAAAATGAAAACTTTATCAGTGTTTATGCGTGTTTGCTCAGAACATTTTGAGGTGTCAACATTACATTCCACTTCATGTGGATAACTTAGTACTCCAAAAATTTGTGCAGCTAAACCCAGATATTTTATGTTACTAAAATTTCGTTCTTTAACACCAACACACATTATAACATTTCACTTTTAAAATATTGTTCACACTCGCGAAAATATTTCGTAGTATTTTTTACTTTTTTACTATCACAAAATTTTTATAAAGCAATGAAGTAATATTAACCATATGTCATATACTAGTTCCACAAACGCTCACCAGGGAAATTTTATCATCGCCAATAGAAGTCTTTTTTAAAAATGAGTAAAGGAACTAAGAATACCGGTAATTCAAAAGCGTTTTAACATAAAAATCGGCTAACAAATTATTGTTAAATTATTCTTACAATATGGTCGTTACAGAAAACATCCAATTTTTCCACACCTTCGTTTCAAAATTTCGCATTTACCTAATTAAAAATTTTCCTGACATCAAGGCATATTTAAGGTGGGGATAGTCTTTATGATACTGGATACAACTTCTTATGATTAATTATATGTATGTATGTGGAAACTATAGCGAAAAATTATTAATTTCTTATTTAAAATATACTAGATGCCACTACGGCATATATAAATTATTTTGGTGAATATGGATTTTTTTGTATATGTTGAAAATTATACCGTAGAACATTCTTTTTTGATTAATTTGTTGAATATAGGTACTTACCTATTTGGAAATTTTATACTGTTAGCGCGATAATTAACTTCTTTTTATAGTTAACATATTAATTTACGGTTTTGATTAGATATTAAAGTTGTTTTTAAATATGTTTTATAATAATAATAATCATGTATTTTATTGCTAATAATAATTATTTTGTAATCATAATTAGATTTTGCGATTTGAATTGACTTCAACGTTTTTGCGGTTTTTGCAAAGTAAATATTTTTGTTAAGGGAGTTGAACTTTTAAAATGAAATGGGTAGATTTCTATGGAACTTTTCAGAAAAAGATATTAATTTTTAAAAGTCGGTCAAGTGCAAATCGTACCTGTGCAGATAGTATTTTTATAAACAATAAGTTGTTTTTATACATGAATGTAACAGCATTAGTTCAATTATTAGGTTAAAATTTTGAATAGATTTTAATACAATATACAGTATAGTTATTTATTCATAAATGCGTAGTAAAGTGTGGTTCTTTACACACAGTTTCGTGTAAAGAACAAAATGTCGGACAATTGTATGTAAAACATAGCTCATCTCAGATAGTATTTTGTACAGTAAGTGATTTAAAAGTAGTCTTAGATAATTTTTTTTCCTATTTCTCAATTTCCCACCCGAAAAATTCAAATTCAAAATCAAAATCAACTTTCTCTACTTCCTGTCTATGGCGGTCTGGACACGGTTAATAATAATGTCAATATTTCGAAATATTGATATTGTACTGTATGTGCTGAAAATAGTGAGGTAGCAATATACATATATATATATATATATATATATATATATATATATATATATATATATATATATATATAGGTATATATATATATATATATATATATATATATATATATATATATATATATATATATATATATAGTTGATGTTATAAAAATAATAATTCATTATTTTTGCCCCGGGGAATAAAGTACATTTCTTAAAAATTTATACTCAAAATAATAAGTGACGAGCAAAAAAAAAACTTATTTTCATTTTTTCCGGACCGATCGCTACGGGCCCTGCCTTCCAGCCCGGGCCCCGGGGCTACAACCCCGGCTACCCCACCTTCTCGTCGGGCCTGCCAGTAGATACTGAATATAGCCCATAATTTGATTCATCCCAATTTGTTTTTGTGCTAGATGTCCAATTTTAGATGGATGGACAGACGGACAAATGTCGAAATGATTTCACACGTGTTCCATTTTAACAATTCTGTCACAGTACATTAAAAATATTTCAAATGTGGTGTCAAAATTTGACAGTAATTATAAAATTTTAAAGTACATACACAGTTAATTGCGGAAAGAAATTAGCACGTTTCGAAGGTTATTTGTGTCATTTATTTATGCTATATAGTGATGTTGTGATGTAGTATAAATTTTATTTATTTTGATTATAGTATAAATCAATTATGTAGTTTGTTAGAACGTCATGAACATGATTCATCCACATCATTTGCAATACATATACACAGGGTGTTTCAGATTATTATTAAAAATAATAGGTATAAATTTTAACAATAGGATTACATATACAAAGTGCCTCAATTATCAATATATAATTAAACAAAGCGAGGTAATAGAGAATCCCAAACTGTTTTTCAGTCCGGTAGCCCTGGTCAGCGATGGTAACCTTTTTTACGTGAGAAAGGAAAACATTTTATAAGCGAAGTATGGGATTCCGAGTTGGAAGGTGCAAGAGCTGGTGCAAAAAAAGTATTTTAATGTAATGTACCTACCTTTTTTAACATAATTTGTATATAGTGACGGCAGTTGCTCTGGGATAATATAATAAAACAGTTATTTCAACAATATTATAAACAGATTTTACCGATTCACTTCGAACGATCTTTATACTAGCACTGACATCAAATTATTCCCGACTGGCCACATAAAAGAAAAATCAAACTTACAATTAGGGATGTTACGGATATGAAATTTCAGATACGGATAGTCAAGAACTTTTTTTCGGTTTCTGTTATAGATACGTAATAATATCGGAAAATTGTTTCGAATACAGTTATTGGTAATTGCTTTTAGTGATCTTTCTATTATAAGAAAGGAGAAAACGCATCAAAGATAGTGAATGCCACATACGAATCAACGAAAATCTATCAAAACAAATACCTGCAGCAAAAATTTTGATTTAAATTAAGTTTTCTAACGGCAGTTGTCTGTCACTTTTATTTTGAATACGGTTTCGGTTTCGAATGTTTTTTTTTTTTATTTTGGATATCCGGTAGCTTCGCTTACAGTTACGGATATCCATGATATCCTTACTTTAGAACAAGTATACATTTCAAAAAAATTACCGAACGAGGATTGGAACCCGTAACTTTCATCGGATACTTTTTTAAAATTAGGTAAAAAATATATTAAGTGTAATCGTAGTTAAATAAAAATTTATGTACATAACCTTGGTTCCATATATTATATGAACTTTAAATGAATTAGACAAAAGCAGTGTTAAATCGTACACAAAATGATGTATTTTAATTTAAGGGGAAGTTTACTTGAGCGTCGCTAAAAAAAATTTTAATTTTGCAGAAATTGGTAGCTAATTATGTGTAGAATATGTATCCAAAGTGATTTTGCTGAAAGTAATTTAAGGGAAGGTTTACTTGAAATTTGATCAAAAAATGATTTTTTTTTTGCCTATGTGTAGAATATGCTCCCAAAGTGATTTTGCTGAAAATAATTAAAAAAAAAAAGCTTTTTGCACATTAACCGAATCCAGCTTTCTATAAAAAAACAAAAAACAAAAAAAAGACGTAGTTTACCCAATAATGTGTACTAAATATAAAATTTTGAAAATACGTTTCTTTATATATATTTTATAATATCTCGGAACCACATTTTTGGAACTGGTTGACACGATAACTCAAAAATTAATCCCTGGATCGTTTTTTAAATTTTTTATTTTAAAGATAATTCAATTCTCCGGCCCCTATACCTAAGTTCGATACACTTTCAATATTTTTTATTTTTTTATTTTACTTTAAAGAGCGAAAAATAAGACAAAAATCCTAATCAAAAGTTCACATATCCGCCATTTTTTTTCTTTCAGCAATTTATTGATATTATAGGTATTGATGCCGGTACTCTTCATATATTTTATAAATCTTTTTTGTTTTTGGATTTCAGTGGTTTATTACCGGCGCTACGATGTCAACCAACAAGGCATCGGATTTTCGGATCGTCACACTGCACTATTAATAAAATGGACAATTTTTTATATTTTTCCTTGAAATGTTTTTTTTTTTTGTATAGTTAATACTTAATAAATATGTGCACAAAATTTGAAATTGATATTTACTTCCGTTCTTGAGAAAAAAATTGCAGAAAAATACATAATTTTTAAGGACTCTCAAGTAAACCTCCCCTTAATAAGAAATTCAAATCTTAACCAAGTAGGCTCCTAGTATCGGATATCCAATAGTATCTTAATATCGGATATCCGATATTAGGTACCCTACTTATCACAGTAACTTAAGAAACTTAAAACAGTTTTAGTCTCTTCAAAATTAATACAAATCATTGTTTTTAGGGATCTTTTAAAATCAGAAAATATAGTTATAAAAGTAATATTCGACGTTAAAAATTCAGGTGGGATCATGATTAACTTTTGCAAGCTCTGGTTTCAATATATCAAAAAAATATGACACCTTTTCTTTAGTAAATCCTTTGGCGCGAAGGGCTGTGGTAGCTTCCGGTGTACGGAATGATAATTGTGGATATCCGATATTCGGCTCCCTTCTGCTAATAGTCTATTATTTGTTCCATATTAGCAACTGGCGAAATGTAAATCTTCAATAATTACCGAACAGAAGTTGACAGCTTTCAATGCAGAAAGCTTTTTCCGCTTAACTTCGCCTACAAAAGATTTATTTATGCCTAAAAATATATGTTAAAGAAAAATAATGAGCGACGGTGGCATCTCCGTAATCCTTTGCTCGTGCCAACTTGAGCAAATTTTAATCTCATAATAATTTGTCTTCAATATCAAAATGTTAAGTATCCAAAGTAACTTGGAACACATAGTACACACATTTATTTTTGCATAATTAGAATGGAATTTGCTTGAAAAAACATTCTATAAATAACACAGTTTTATAAATTTATAATTTATTGATATTTTAAGTATATGTATTACGATACAATGTTAGAATGTTAGATATATCAATATGTAATATATATATATATATATATATATATATATATATATATATATATATATATATATATATATATATATATATATATATCATCCATATGTTTCAAATTTCTATTCATGGCATACTGGAATACTGTATGGAGAATTTGGAATTCAACATTTCAGAATTTTTAAAATACAATTTATTTAGAGGTTGAGCAAAAAGTATAATCCTAATATACAAATTAAAAATATTGAATTTTAGTAAAATACTTGGGTTAAGTTTGTGTAACGTTGCTTGCTAATTTGCTAAGTGAACAGAAATATATTTATCAAGGAAGAAAATTATAAAGTAAAAATAAAAATCATATTAATATGTCACTATTTCAATAAATTTTAAATTACAACATTTTCGGCTCTTTGTGTAATGGGCATCTATGTAAAATGTTTTTAGAAAATAAATTTTGAAGCACATTTTTGTTTTTCAATAAAATTTCGATTTTAACTCTTAAAAATTTTTATTATCATCATAAATTTAATTTTTGTTCAATAAATTCGACTTTGGAATTTTTCAAAAAAAATGTATGAAATGATCTGTAAAAGAGGCTAATTTTATCCGACGTAAAAAATAAACAAAATATTTTGACATCTCTATACTACTACGTTAAGTCGTAAGATTTTCAGTGTCAGCTAAGAATTATTTTTGTAACATATTTTTAGAATTTTTTTTAAAAATGAAGTCTTAATTTTCGTAACCATTATCTATGTATATTGTATAGAATACGCAAGTACAAGTGAACGTGAAATTGCTGAGCGAAACAAAATAGTTTTGAAAAAACATTTTCACGCATAGTAGTTGCGTAGATTGACGTGAAATTTGAATTAATTTTTGCATGTCTACATTTACATTCTGTTACCAGTAGTTCCCAGTGGAGTCGATGTCGCTTACTGGTGAGTGTTAAAGAGATCTATGGATTCGTCTTTGGTCCAAGGAAAATTTAGGAAGCGTAGAGACTCAAACGTTGTTCCTCTGGGCAATACTCATAACAATACGCTGAAATGTTTGGTTAATACTAAAAACCATTGCATTCCAATCGTCATATAATCGTCAATTTATTGACAAATAAAAGAAACAGGTTGTCAGCAATAAAAGGCTGTGACTTAAGACTGACGATGGTGAATATGACACTAAATATCGACAAATTTGTGTCATTACAAGAAGCTCAGCTTTAATACTTATAGGACTGGATTAATCCACTTTGGGGCCCTAAATTTTTCTTCTTACCGGCCGCTAGGTTTGCCAAATTTTCAATCGAATTTTTTTTCCTTCTTTCTCAATTCCATTGACGAGCAAAAAAAACCTAATTCTGGGGATCTCGTGATATTGCTGTACAGGTTGTCTCGTATAATTAAGTCCAAATCCTTGTATTCAAATACTCCAAATAAACAGTTTGACCGAGTTCTTCAAAAAACTGGGCCTTAGATATTTGTCTATATGCGATAATCCGGTCCTGTTCATAATATATTTGTTTACCAAATGCTGAGAAATACTCTAGTTTTGTTAATATGTTTTAATAAAATGATTTTAAAAATTTATCCCTGTTTTCCAATATGTAATACATAATATTTCACCTAAGAGAACCGGTACTGAATCACCAATAGGAAAACCTATGGATTACATTATTGATTTCAAAAGTAGAAATCGGTGTTTTTCTTCTGAAAAGGGGATGGTAAGAAATTTTTTTTCTGAAAAGAAAACGATAAGTCAGAAAAGGTTCGAAACCTTCCTTTCCTAAAAATATTTTATCTAAAAATATAATACCAAATGTTTGTTAGAAACTAAGAATTCAGAAAAGACAGACTAAATTAATATATCTTTGTTAAAATAACATCCAGAACGCACTTTTTAAGACTTCGATGTTGAATGACAAAAATCCTTGATAATGACTTCTGTCGATGCTTCTGGGTAATGTTTGATCGAGCGTTCTTTTACAAACAGGTTAAACTTTCACATACATTTGCAAATTTTCAGTAAATTATAATTCCATTGGCGCAATAGTTTCTTGCATTATTTCCGGCATTGTATAAACCCGAAAAATATTTTTTAAAAAAAAGAATTAAAATGTCACGCTTATGACAACTAATAACAATAGAAAATTAAATGCATTATTGAACATTACATTTAGAAGAGGCAGAGAAGGCACCGTATGACAATGACATCATCATTGCCAACCAACCATTGTTAAATATGAGTGAGTGGTGGAAAAAAAAGAACAATAAACTGTTAAGTAGATGTGAAAATATTTAGGCGCCATGTCGATCGTGGCTTCCTTGTTATTTTATATGAAAATAGCAAATAACTGATGATGATTCAAATGTATTTAATATTTAGTATTTACAATAAAATTATTTTATGTTTTCATAATGTGTGTACATATTTAATTTAATATATTATTATGATTACTTTATTATTATTACTTACCTATTTATTAGTGGCAGTGACGGTGTCGTTAGAAATCTAACAGTAGCACTGATTTGAATTTGATAATTAAAATCATTAGCTGTTAAAGAAAATTGTTATATTTGCAATAAAAAAAATTATAAAAGCTTAGTAGGAAATTTTTCTAAACATTTGTCAGAAAAATTTTGGCTCAATATGAACAAATCGAAAAATGCTGTCAACTATAATTATGATTTTTACTCAGTTTTATTTCACGACTAAATTAAACAATTAAGTATGCTAAGTTTTTACCAAATTTAAAAAGCTTAGTGAGGAATTGAAAATATTTTTTCTTTATATATAAGAATTTTAGTATCAAAATCAGTGCTGTATGTCAAAGACAAAGACCAGGTTAACAATTACCTGACTAAGTGGCTTGAATTTCAAATCTGATTGAGGAAATCTCAGCGGTCTTGTTTCCCTTCGTAGCATTGCGAATTAATAAAATAAGACAAATACTTATAACACTATTAAAAGGGACATAACGTTACTTTACTAGTGAATTCTGATAAGTTCGTTGAAATTTTTTGTGAGCTATAAATGATGAAATTTTTGTATATTTTTCCCCATATTTTGTATCTATACTCCGCCATGTATCAATCTTGGTTTTCACTTTGCCTTCCAAATTTGGAATATAATGAAGGGTTTTTAACCTGACTTTTTAAATACGACAAAAAGAAGGTATTATCAGTAGCTAAAACCTTTTATGCACTTTTTCAAGTTCCGAAAATTTACGGTATAAATATCCACCAACCAAAGTAGAAACATACACAGGTAAATATGTCGCTTGTGAACTTAGCCAGTTCCCGATATTTTTCATTTCGATTTTTTTTTTAAATTTCGGTCAATTCTTATGGACCAAAGTAATTGTCATTTGCGTAGTACATACGCTTCGGTCCGAAACCGGTCTACTAGTTCTCGGGTATAAGGTACACGTAGTTACAAAACCGACTTTTCTTTCTGTCTCCGATATCCGTCATAACAATGGGATATATCGATTAAATTATTTGCAGGAATTGTCGAGACAACTTTGCGCTCTGGAACTGATATAGCATTTTGCTATAAATTATAAAATTTATAGAAATATTTACATATATAAAATTATTGTAGCAAATAGCCAAGACAACATTGCGTCTTGATATTAATTTTTTTTATATATAAAGCCTTCACGGATATTAATTTTATCATGTCATAAATTCATGTTTTTATAACGCATGATGTATATATGTATTGTATAATTTTATAAAAAAAGTATATTGACTGCTCTCTAAATGACTTAATTTAATTTTGTTTTTTTCTTTTGTAACGTAAAAGCCCCCATTATGGAACGGTATCTAATACTGGAACAGTTTTGACATTTACATATTAATGAAGTTATTTCTGAAAGAAACGTCTGATAACAAAAATTTTATTATTAATAGAATGTTTGTCAATTTAAATTCACCTCGCATTTAATGTTTCCTTACTTAATTAAAGAAATAAATATGTAAATCGTCGGGGATAGTGCAAATACGCGTAACGAGCATTGGATAATTCCGCGTATCTGACAAATGTAGCCAATTTAAAAATTCGCAAGCAGTGAACGCAGGAACCTGATTAGCAGCTACCTCTTTGATAGATACTTTGTTCGACTAACGGAGAGCAAGGAATCGCCCAATAACAATGCCGTGGCGATCCCGCGTATGTGGTCAGATCTAATGTAGATACGCACTCTTTACCTATGGTATATACGCGGATTTGCACTATCCCCGACGAAATGTCAAAACTGTTCCAGTATTAGATACTGTTCCATAATGGGGGCTTTTACGTTATATGATTTTTTTGTGTTGGCGGTACTTTGATTTAATAATCTGTTTATGATTAATAATTTTTATCAATCAAATTCGTATCTTTGATGTGTGTATCTTTATCTTTATAATTGTACGTACGACTTATTTAAATAACGTACATATTTAATTAATGAGGAACAAATGTTATATACATGTAATGTATGTACAAAACATTCATAAAAATAACTTATCAAGTTATCAGTTTATCATGTTTTTAGCATAAAATTGATGATTTTAGAAACAGAAATTAAAAGCGAATTCCATAGAGTCAGTTATTTTTGAAACTTAAGCTATTCGGCGCACACTAGTTCGCTCCCGCGGTCAAAAAACCCTGAAGGGTTGTATACTAGTTCGCTCCCGTGACCATATACTAGTTCGCTCCCGCGGTCAGAAAACCCTGAAGGGTAGTATACTAGTTCGCTCCCGTAACTATATACACAAATTGAACAGCAAAATGAGAATATTTTTATTTTTGTTTTATAATTTAATATTAAATACGTTATAAATTTACTATTAAATACATTGTAAAAAATATAATATGTAATATTAAATACATTATAAAAAATGAGAATGTTTTTATTTATGTTTTATAATTTAATATTAAATACATTATAAATTTGGTGTAAATTTACATGACATAGATTTTACAAAGTCAAATCTACTCATTAGATTTTTTTCAATAACGAAATTTTCCCTTCTACAAATTCCTTACGCAAATTAACTGCCTTGCGATACACTTTTTTCTGTTGATGACTACTGCGAATTTTAATATATGTATCAGTTTGAATATTTTTCAAATTTTCAATAAATTGAAATATATTTGGATGGTAACTGTAAAATAAAGAATTCACATCCCCCGAGAGCATTTTGTGAAAATTATATTTATAATTATTTGCAATTAACATGGGTTTGCCTTTTTCACTTATCATTTCGCAAAATTTGAACTAACGTAAATACAACACACACTAAAGGCCCATTATTAACAGTAAAATTGAACTCTTTAAAAAATTCGAATTTTAAACAAATAAAATTTTAATTGTTAAGTTATTTAATTGTCATTTAGGTAATAAATTTTACTTGTCCTACCCTTTTTCAAGATAAGATTAAAATTTGACCGCGGGAGCGAACTAGTATACATCCCGGGAGCGAACTAACCCACGACCCTTTTTCAAGATGAGATTAAAATTTGACCGCGGGAGCGAACTAGTATGCACCCAAGCTATTGAGAAAATTTTCGCTAAATGAAATTCACAAGTAAAAAAGCACACTCTAAGACGATTTCTTTGATTCAAAGAAAATAAAGATAAAATAAATTTTTAATCTTTGAAAGAAATCGTTTTAGAGTGCGCTTTCTTACTTCTGAATTTCATTTAGTGAAAACTTTCTTAATAGATTTAGTTTCAAAAATTTAGTATAGTTTCATATTTAGTTATTTCTGAAATTAAATCTATTAAGAAAATTTTCACTAAATGAAATTCAGAAGTAAGAAAGCAAACTCTAGAACGATTTCTTTGTTCAAAGATTAAAAATTTCTTTTATTTTTTTTATTTGAATCAAAGAAGATATTTTTTTGATTTTGAATTTTTTTTTCATTTTTTTTTTCATTTATTCATAATTTAGTCAAATTTTGATTTGTACCGTACCTACATAGAAATTCAAAATTCGGATTCAATTTATTTTTTAGATATAAATTAATCTACAGTCTACTCTCGTTAATTCGAAACTCGAGGCACTCTTAAAATACTACGAATTACAGAGAGGTTCGAATTATCGCAGGTAACAATTTTAATTTTTTAAGCATTTGCGATGAATGAACTTGAACTTGTCTCAAAATGTACTTACAATCTTTCTGTCTCTTTCACTCTGCAACTTTAAATTGTCGAGTGTTTGACGCCGATGAGTTCGAATTAACGCGTCGTTTGGTTACATAGCAATGATTTTTTCGTTCGAATTAACAAGTGTATAAAAATGTATTGTTTTAGTTCGAAATATATATATAAAGAGATTTTGTAGGGAACTCGTGATAACTTTGAATTATAGAGAGTTTCGAATTCTCGCAGGTTTGAATTAACGAGAGTCCACTGTATTCGATCCAATCATCGTGAAAATCAATAGAGTTCTACTGTGATAGTTGACGAATCGATCGAAGCTGCAATTTTTAATATCGGTCAAAAGCGATCGGTCTTGTACCATAATATCTATAGTAGATAATAATGGAACAAATAAATCGAAAAAGAGGCAGGTACGATTTGTCGTTAATAGAGTAAATACCCGCGATTGACCAGTTTTGTTATTTTTTTGAATCTTTCGTAACAATCTCCTTATTAGAAACTTTTCATTGCTGGAATGTTTCAAAGTGATTTTCTTTCCTTCTATGCCCTGTTGTTTTAAAACGTAAGTTAAAACAGTTGTGGCTTATTTTCACGCTGTTGATCCGACACACAAAGTAGATAAAATATTTAGGAGTCTGTAAGAAATCGTAGTTTTTCTAAATCAAACCTCAGAAAATGAGTAACTTAGCTATTTGAAAGTAATGAAACTGGTACACGAAAGTAATAAGTGTGTTTATCTTTTAAAGAAAATTTTTTATAATTTCTTGATATAAATTGAGTTCAAGGTCGATGAAACCTAAGATAACAGTTAATTGTGAATAAATATAATTTTTGAATGAGAGATGTTAATTTTTATAATCTACGAGAGATTTTTAGTATCTCATTTCGGGTATTTTCCACGAATAGATTTTAATCATTTTTCTTACACATTTTTGTAAAAATAATTTATTACAATGTTTAATTTTTTTTACTGAAAAAGTTTTTTTGTTCACTTACGTATTGTGATAACTATGCAAATATTTGAAAAAAAATTTAAAATTAATTTATTTGCCTGAAAAATATTTAACATTCCACACTTAATATGGCGCCACCATGTTTAATGTTTTGGAATATCGTAAAATTAATTGAAATAGTTTTTTTGAGAGGAACAGCAAAGATAATGACCTTGAATAATTGTAAAAAATATGGCATTTTTCTATTATTAAACAATTATTTCATATAATTTTCATTAATTTTTGTAACGCTCATAAAAACAACTATTTAAGTTCAAATTATTAAGTTGAAATAGCTAGAATTGTGAATGTTACTATTTTTAGTTTTTAATTGTTTCTAAATTATTTAACAGTTTTTGTAAATCTTTTGTAAATTTTGTACAATTCCGGAATTAAAATACATACTTTAACACCATAGATAGAGTGTAAAATGTCCCTTCTGATCCTTAAATTATACAGTCAGCAAGCAAAATTTATAGGACGGCACCAATTTAAATTCAAAAATATTTTTAATCTTTGAACAAAGAAATCGTTTTAAATATTACATATTTAATATTATTTAAGGGGAGGCTTACTTGAGAGTCCTTAAAGAGTATGTGTTTTTCTGGAATTTTTTTCTCAAGAACGGAAGTAAATATCAATTTCAAATTTTGTACACATATTTATTAAGTATTAAACTAGACAAAAAAAGGAAAAATACAAAAATTGTGCATTTTATAGATAGTGCAGTGCGACGATCCGAAAATCTAATGCCTTGTTGGTTGACATCATAGCGCCGGTAATAAGCCACTAAAATCCAAAAACAAAAAATATTTATAAAATATATGAACAGTACCGGGACCTGTACCTATAATATCAATAAATTGCTGAAAGAAAAAAAAATGGCGGATGTTTGAACTTTTGATTACGATTTTTGTCTTATTTTTCGCTCTTTAAAGTAAAATAAAAAAATAAAAAATATTGAAAGTGTATCGGACTTAGGTATAGATGCCGGAGAATTGAATTATCTTTAATATATATATATATATATATATATATATATATATATATATATATATATATATATATATATATATATATATAATATATATATATATATATATATATATATATATATATATATATATATATATATATATAAAGAAACGTATTTTCAAAATTTTATACTTAATACTCATTATTGCGTGAACTAGGTTTTTTTTTTTATAGACAGCTGGATTCGGTTAATGTGTACAAATCCTTTTTTTAAATTATTTTGAGTAAAATCACTTTGGGAACATATTCTACACATAATTAGCTACCAATTTCTGCAAAAAAATCAATTTTTTTTAACGACGCTCAAGTAAACCTCCCCTTAATCACATAATATACTATGTATATGTCCTGGTATTCTACAAAATTTAAAGAGCATTTACGTAAATACTTTTCTGCTTAATTTTTATAATTTTACTTTTTTGTAATTGCAGAAAAATTTTAACTGTATATTATGTTTATCTCATAGTATTAAAATATTTCTTTTTATCCCTTTCCTACCTAATTGCAGCCCTCAAAACTTTACAGGTCCTTGGACAGAAAACTTCGGGACCAAAAGTCATATATTATTGCTATACTGTATAATATATCGTTGCAGCTAGATAGAAAATGCCTAAATTTTAAAAAAAATTATGAAAATTTTACGGAAAATTTATACAAGTTTGAAAATTGATGATTACTTATACACTTGATAATATAAGTATTGAGCAAGTTACAATTTCAATGCCTAAATTCTACTTATGTCTTTTTACAACTTACTACTCACCGTTCTGGTGTGAACAACGCATGATTCAATGTCCATAAAATTTAAATATTTAAAAAATTTAATTCTTTTATTCACGACACATGATAGTACATGTTTAAAAAAATGGCGGTGCTGACTTAATGGACATTGTAAGACAACAGGAAATGATTTTCTTTAAAATATTCGTAGCCAAAGAGGATTTTAAGGCTCTACAATGGTACTTCCAAATATTTTACGGATATTCCTATTGATTCCCCAAATGTTTCTCTCTTCTATTAGTAAATTTTTGGAATCTAATTAGAATATCACTGTGATTAATAAATCAATACCTACATATATGTATTTATAAAATAATGATTAATTGATCAGTTTCTCATTAATTATATTGATTTTTTGCAAGAAATATGTTTTAATGATTAATTTACATACTTATATGATATTAATTATTATATATAACCCCTATGTATTGAAACCAGAAAATAATCAATAAATACATATTTTAAAACATATAGATTATATATGGTAAAATAATGATTGATAAAATTAACGTAATCAGTTGAATTATGAATGGAATTATTGATATGTAGAAATGTTCGTCATCAAATCTTACAGCCGTAATAGACCCGTCATATTCATAGTCATCTATCTCATTAATTCATTATGTATTTGCATCACAGATATGTAATATGATGATATGAGGATTGAAGATGAACAAAATTAAATACGAAGTCATAATAAGTATTACAGTGTACCGTATTGTACAAATAAATTCAAACATCAAATCGACAAAGAGTAAAGCCAAATGCATAAGTTATATGCGGTGCGTATCAGGGGCAAATTCAACTATCAAATTAGGAGAGTGTAAAAAAGATGTCTTATTAAGTTGGTATTAAAAGAATGACTTCGAAAACCAATAATTTTCTTCCAGTTTCATCATTCTGTCGTTTTATTAACGGTTTTTAGAGCATACAAAAAATTTTTGTAATCTTGATGACGTCACTAAATTAAAAAAAAAAAACCTTTTTTCTCGAAATAAACCAAACTGAAGTGATTTGAATTAGGATAATTGATTGAATTCGGATGATTTTGGTGTGAAATTTTCATTTTCGCTTCCAAAATGACGCAATTCCTTTTATAAATATCACCGACTCAACAGAATTTTTTTCTAGTGGTTCTATATGCCTAATTTTAATAAAAATAAAAAGAACGACTTTGAAAACCTACAGTTCATTATCATTTTTACCATTTTTACCTTTCTGTCATTTTATTTACGGTATTTATATCAATGAAAATTTTAGTAAATTTAATTTAAGCACTTCCGCCATCATTACATTATTTTGAAACAAATATATACTAATCTTTCTGAATATCTATAAAAAAATTCTATTTTACAAGAAGCTAGTTTTTGTTTCCAACTATTTTTTAAATGAAGCTCGAACCCGCTGAACAGGCGATCGCCATATCCTTTTTAGGATTTTGTAGTCCACAAAATCCTTATAAAATCGTTGTTTCCAGAATAGTTCTTGGCGTTACCGGCATATGTAAATATGCTTTCCAACAATTTCTTCACTATCAGTACTAGTGATATCGAGCTGAAGATGAATTAGTCGATTAATCGACTAAAGTTGCTTTTTAGACAAAATTAGTCTTTAGTCGAAAATATCGAGCACGCAGTAGTCGACTAATCGACCAAATTTTTAGTCGAATTCATGAATAGGGTAACCTATGTAATTCTTTAAAAAAAAATGTTTTCTTTTGAAATTGAATAAATTATTAATTCTTAATATTTTGTTATTATTATTTATTGTTATTATTATTATTATTATTATTATTATTATTATTTTTTAAGAAAAAGAAAGATGAAAAATGAAAAATCGTACCAGTGGATAATTTTTTAGTTTTTGATTTTACGAATTTTATATAAATAATACAGGAAAATATTTAAATTTGTCGTTTTTAGTCATTTAAAAAAAAAATAATCATTTTAGTCATTTAGTCGAGGGTAAAATAGTCGACTGAAAACTGACTAAATTTAAACAGAATTAGTCGACTAAACCGATTAATCGGTTAATCATCACTAATCAATCAGTACCTATGTTCAATTTTTTTGTACAGTAATGTAATATACTTGTATTAATTCATATAATCTTTGAATATTTACAATCAAACATACATTTAAATACTGCTATCAATTAAAAGTTAAATCATTAATCATTGATCGTATAACAATTTCTTTTAAATGATCCTGACTGTCAATTAAAATTGAAAAAAATCAGTTTTGAAATGAAATGTAATAATAATACAATCAAAAAACATGGGCAACAATTTAATAAACCAACCAAGCAAAGATATGATTGTACGGCGCGTTTTATTGTGTTTTTGTACGACATTTTGAAATATGATCATCAAACGAAATTATAACATGATGTTGAAAATGTTAGAATAATTAATTTATCTTTATACACTTACTTTTAATACAGTTATAAGTACCCGTAAGACTCGATTTTAAAAATCATCGTTTCAAGTCCTCGAAATGTCTTTTAAAGGTAAAAATACTGGGCGTTTTCAAAGTTTGTGTGACTATGCAAGGCCATGGAGAGGAATGGCGGGCCCCGGCGATAAAAAATATTTTTTAAAGACTCGCCGAAAAGACAAGTGACGAGCGAAAAAAAGTCTATTTTTCTCCGGGCCTCTTTCTACTATGAACAGCAAAGGATCTCCACTTCAAGCCTGGGCCATACTTTACATAATAGGGGGTGAAATTTCACTTTCCGTCCCAGGGAATTAAAAATACTTTTGCTTTCAGTTTTAAGCCAATTAGCAAGCGGCATTTGTAAAACAACTGCACCGCAATCAGCAAACGAAATTTAATATAAATATCATTGGTAGGTAATGAACAACTTATTTAATATAATGTATTTATTTTAGGCATTTTTCGTTTGGCAAAAGTAGTTTTTTGCCAAAATTTTACCAAAATTCCAATACCATATAAGGAGATTTTTTAAAAAAATGTTACTTTTGTAACCGGAAATTCTTTATGGAATCCAGGATGCTACGACAGGGAGTATTATTATATCTTAAGGCATATTCTAATTGAATAAGTGATTGAAATTTACATTTGTTTTAATTTAAAACAAAAATACAAAACATTAACAAGTTAATGAATTTTTTTTCTTAAAAAAAGCAAATAAATAGGAAACACGTTTTGATGAAACAATAAGTACGCATGTACATTTGCATGTGTGTATACATGTATGCTTGTATGAATGAATGTGTAAAAAGGAAAGAAAAAGTAACAACATAGTCGTAATTGTCGATGACGTTTTATGAGTTTTTTTTCCTTTTTTTGTAGGAGTTTTATTTAGACAAATGTAAAAACATTTTTATTATGTTATTATTATGTACAATAAGTAACCACATGAATGTATTTTTGTTTTTTTATAAACAGACTTTGTAAATGATGGATGCATTATTAAACTTGGTGCATTTATAAGTACAATATGTGTATATCAAGCAACTTTTATCGTAGGAAGTGCACAGTGTACATGAAAAGCGTTAATAAGTTAATTTTGTTGTTGGCAAAATGATTTATGTAGATTGTTAAGGGCTAATATCACATTGTGTTTACAAATTAAATGGTAATACTCGCAAATTTATTTAAAAGAATTTAAAGAGTTTATAGACATCCAGTTTAATACATATGAAAGTTTAAGTCTTAAGGTACTAAAACTATTTTTTATATAAATAAATAAATTGTTACCCCTATTTTCGCCAAAAAAAATTTTAAACTTGTAATTTCATTATTTGACTTTATTTGGCGATAAAGCTCAATATTAAGACCAGCAAAAAAACAGAATTTTTTAACCATTCTTCAACATGTCGACCGGTTTCGGTGTCTCAAAACACCATTATCAAGACAAGAATATAAAAATCAATAAAAATAAAAATGAAAAAATTTAAAAAAATTTTTTCATAAACAAAAGAAACTAAAAACCTTTTAGTTTTGATCAAAACCAATCAAATCAAACAGTGTCAAATATAGCAACTCGTTGGTTGCAGAAAAAGAAATACGTACATCACTAAAAATGATATACGAAAACGGAAATGTGAAACAACAAAGCTTCTGAAGACCAAACTTGCAATAGAGAACAGAAAAAGTAAAAGAAGAAAGAAAAAATCATTTTTAGAAAAAAACATCTGTAAAAGCCACCAATCCGCCTTATGAATCACATATTCAAATTAGTTCCATTGACTTTCGTCTAAATCCATTGTCAGAAAACATGTTGATAAATCCATTTTGAAAAATTTTTATAGGAAGAAAGGCCAAAAAATGTCTCATGTCACAATTGTGACACTCCAAATTGATTCATCAAATATCGAACAATTTGTGAAATAAAAGAAAATCAAAGCACATCTTACCCCCGTTTGTTATTGGACGGGAAATCAGAAATTTCAAAATTATGGATTATGAAAAGTCATAATTATTTAAAAATTAATGATCATTTTCTCATGAAATTTTGGCATAGTATCAAAATTGGTTTTAGTATACCTACATATAAGCATAGGAGTAAATATAATATTATATTTACTACTATGATATAAGTAACTACATAGTTAAGTATCATCATAATCTATAAACTTATTTGTAGCTCACTTTTCACTAATTGTGCTTATTTTCATAAAAGAAATTTTCATATATTATACAACTTCTTCGAGTTTTATTACTATAAAAACTGATAAATAAGTTTATTGCTTTTATAAGTCGGTATAAATGTCAGTTTTATGAAAGTCTAAGAGTGTTGATGTTTGAAAAACTTGACCAAAAATAAAATTTGGGAGACAGTTTTTATATAAGTAACACCTATTTTTTGATCGTTATCAACTTCCGTACAAGATTAATATCCTTAAAACACATCTTTGAAATTACATAAAAGCAAGGATGATTTAATGAGACAAATCCATACTGAAAAAAATTACTTTTTGTACTGTTCCATTACTCCATATCAGTACAAAAGATGTATATTTTCTTAAATTCTTTTGAATTTTATTCTTCTCACATATTGAAAACATTGAAGACCTATTTGACACGCATAGATCCAAAAGCGGACATAAAAATTTAAAGAACCTACATTTTCCAAATGGGACGTTTTGGTAATAAACGGAATTGAATCTGATTATGTTGCTATTGTATTTCAAATATTAAAACCTTAATTTATATTCAATTATTCATTGCATTAAAACCCACAATCATTTTGTTGTTTTGAAAGAAGGAATTTTATTTAACAAATCAAGGTATGTATGTTCATTCCCATGTTTTTTGGTGCTACATATCTACATACTTTTTTTCGTCGCTTCAATAATCCTCTGAATTTTACATGTATCATGTTTTAAACATTTTTTTTTCGAAATGTAAATATTCTTTTATCTATTTTTTTGTTGTTGTTGGGCTGGTAATAATGATATCAAAGATTATTTAAATACCCTATAATATGAAATCTTGATAGTATTATCTTGGTACTACTACGTGAAAACAGATTGTTAAAACTCACGGGGATTTAATTCCTTATTATCGGCTTGTATGTAGATATCATTCATAATTTTTCTTTTTGTGTTTTGTTAACACTCACTGACTAGTTGGTCTTGTTTTTTTATCAACGGTAAACATAAATTTTATAAAGTTTATTGCGCAACGGTTATAATTGGAGACGTTAGAGATTAACTGTAAGTTATGACTTCAAAACAAAAGAGTGTGTTTTGAAATCTTGTCTTTTAAAAACTGCTCACAACCTTCTTTTGTTATTTACCCACTTTGTTCTGATAATTCGACGAGTTATTGAATTAAAAAGATTCAGAAATATTTTAATTTCAAATATTATCGAGTGCTTGTGAGACACTACACTCCGTTCAGTAACTATAGCACACTTGTAAAAATAAGTGATAATGCGGGGAAAAAAAATTTAAACCTCTTTAATTGTAAAGTATTTATTAATGTAAAAATATAATTATGTATATTTAATTAAAAAAAAAAATTAACCATTATAAAATATAAAATTAGTGCTTTTCGTAATTTAACTTGTTCAATAACTATAGCACATTAACATATTTTCGTATTAATTTAATTTATAATTTAAAATTTAATAACTAATTGAGTTCCCCTGTTTTCGGATCACTTCATATATTCTATCTTTCATCGATAGCACTAATTTTTGAAACAAATTTATGTCCAACTTGGGCCACTCTGAACTAATTGTGTTCGTTAATTCTTGCACCGTATTAAACTGCCGGCCATTTCTATATACGGCTCGTGATAATTGAGCCCACACGTTTTCCATTGGATTTAGGTCAGGGCTGCGAGAAGGCCACATCAGCAGCTCAATATTATTGGCAGAAAACCAATCCTTCATGGCCTTGGAACAATGGACAGAAGCATTATCTTGTTGATATATCCATTCGGGGCCAGCAAGTATTTCCGCAAATGGTAAAAGATACCTTTCTAAGACATCTTGGTATACTACTGAATTAATTTTTTCAGTTACAAAAGCTATGTCAGTTTGTCCATTAAATGACATAGCTCCCCATACCATTATTCCGCCACCACCAGACTGGCGTTTAGAGAAAATTTCTTCTTCTTTACGAAGATCGTGCCAATAATACGAATAGCCATCGGGATCATCTAAACAGAATCTCTTCTCGTCTGAGAAAATTACCGAAAGCCATTTGTCGCCAAAATCCATGTATTTCCTTTCAAAATTTAAAGGATCTATTTTATGCTATTTAGATAATGGTGGCCTACGCAATTTTTTCTTATGTACTATATGTTGTGAACGTTTCACAGCATTCCATATTGTAGTTTTTGAAACATTCAACTTTAATTTAGCTTTTACTTGCGCGAGAGATAAATTTTCCCGTGTTATCAAGCGACAAATTTGTCGTTCTTCTCGCTGCGAAAGAATTTTTTTGGGTCCTCCAGTACGTTTAGTCCCGTAAGTCTCGATATTTTTAAAAAAAATTAGTAATCACCTTCCTCGATCTTCCAATTCTTCTTGCTATTTCGCTAACAGACTTATTTTCTTCTTGAAAAGCGATTATTTGTCCTTTCTCAATTTCCGTTAAATATTTTCCGCGAGGCATTTTTTTAAACAGAATAAAAATCAACTTACGCTACCCAATGCTTTTTTAAAAATGTACGATAAAACAAAATTAAAATGTAATTAAGTATTCATTTAAGTATTTGCTGCAAGATAAGCAAATTGGAGTTTATTTTATAATCAGTTATGTACACTGTGCTATAGTTATTGAACATGTAATTATGTGTTTTCATATTTTTGTTTAGTTTATGCAGTGTGACATTTTTTTAGGGTATAAAAATTATGTTCTATTTATTATACACATTATAGTTAATAACTACATTTTATAGAATAGGAACAAGTAAGTTTCTATTTTATAAAAAAGCGGTTTTGTAAAGTGTGCTATAGTTATTGAACGGAGTGTACTACGTATAACAAACTTTTGTTTGCATTTCAACACACGCAGTATTGATATGTTCACTAATCGTTCAGCTAAACTGAAACTTTAAGCACTCGATTTCTTTGGTATAGTATGACCAAAAACCATGTACCGGCACATAATTACATAGTTTGCCGTGCATAAAATTAATTATAAATTAATAATATTAGTATGCTGGGAGAATAATCTTGGTAACAGATAACAGAGAAATATACATGATTTTGACTGACAATTGGATTATTATTTCTCTTATTAAATATCGATAAATACGGAGTCAACCACACGCAACATAATTATATAATTGGTGACCCACGACAAAAGGAATTTGGTAATTCGTTTAAATATTTATTTATTATTAAAATATTTATAATTATATTTTGACATATTTGTTTTCAAAAGTAAAATATAATTATGCCAAAAAAGAATAATACGAAGATGACTAATGTACCAGTCACCTCAGAAAACGGTAGAGTAAATTTCATTTTTGAAAAACTACCGGAATTTGACAGAGGTGACATTGATTTGTGGTTACACAAATGTGATCTTTTATTTAAATTGAAGAATATTGTCAATGAAGACAATAAATATTTTTTAATTACTCTCGCTCTCGATCCAGAGGCTAGTCAAGCTGTGCGTCACATACACCACAAATCCAATTTTACGTAGTGGTCGGTGCAAATTTAAGGGGAAGTACGTAAAATCGGAAGATCAGGGGCGTCGGTAAACTTTTGTTTTGGGGGGTTGGTAAATATTATTTATCTGAATTTATTTAAAACAATATTATCTTAAGAGACAATTGACACTTAAAATTCGGTTGTGTAGACAAAGGAAATCGAATGTTATACTAATGAATATGAGTGACAACTTTTAGAAAACTGTCCAAAAATCAACTTCACTATCGCATTCATCAGCGTAAAAGACGCCAAATAGCGGAAGCTGACAAAAATTCTAGAATATTCTACTCGTGAATTGGCAAAGATACCAAAAAACAAACTTCACTATTGAATTTCGCACTAAAAATTAGAATAAGCAGCGCATTTTTACAAAAATTCTAGAATGTTCTATTCGTCAACTAACAAAGATATCGAAAAATCGATTGCACCATTTAATTGGTCATCGAATAAAAGACGGAATAGCACATTTTCATAAATGTTCTAGAATATTCTATTCGTCAGATAGCAAAAATTGTTTGTCAAAATCGGACATTTGGTTTACATTAGTTTAATTTCGGTTGGACAATTAAGTGGTGCAGTAGATTTTCCAATATCTTTGTTAATTGACAAATAGAATATTCTAGAACATTTCTCAAAATATGTTATTTGGCCTCTTTTTTGGTACTCAATTCAATGGCGACGTTTGTTTTTGAATATCTTTGCTAGTTGACGAATAGAATATTCCAGAACATTTGTCAAAATGTGTAATTTGATCTCTTTTTCAATGGACAATTAAATGGTACAATTGATTTTTTAATATCTTTGCTAGTTGACAAATAGAACATTCTAGAATTTTTGTCAAACTACACTGTTTAATCTCATTTTTAATGACCAATTCAACGGTGAAGTTTGTTTTTGTATATCTCTGCTAGTTGATGATTAGAATATTCTAGAATTTTAGGTTACTTATTTTACATTTGCATTTTGCATATTACGTATACAGAATATGTGCATATATATCTTCAGTGAAATTTTAAAATTTTTAAAGGCTACGAGACCCTCAGACAATATTACCTACGGCCCTGACTCGGGCTTGGTACATAAATTTTCACCAACACAGACAAACAACAACATATCTGTGAGAGGGGAACCCCACTAAATCGCTGACGTCTCTACGTAAAATCGGAGTACGTACCATTGGATGGCCACTGTAATTACTGACGTGGCTATTGAAAACAAATATGAAAGAATAAGGAATGAATTACAAAATAAATATGTTTTGTCAAAAACAGAAAAATTTTCTTCTTTATTTAAAACAGAGATTTTTCAAAATCTAAAACCTTCAGAGATCATTAATAAAATGCAATATTTTGCATATGACTTGAATTTGGAAGATTCATTCCTTAAGCATATATTTTTTAAACATGTACCACAGAACATATTGCCTTTCTTGTATGCGCATGAAAATATGGAATGGCATGAGTTAGGTAAATTGGCAGACAAAATATATGATTCTTCAAGAAAAGTTGAAATCAATGAAATTAAATTAAGAGATGAAAAACTTGAAGAATTATGTAATGAAATAAATGTCATAAAGAATAAATTGAGAAATTTAAAGAAAAGGCAAAATTTCCATAGAAACAGAAAGAAAAAAGGAAATTTTGACTGTTCTAAAAATATTCTTAATTCTAAATTTCATTCAGAAATATGTAAATATCACATTAAATATGGAGAAAATGCAAGAAAGTGCAATAAACCATGTTATTGGTACATTTTATTTAGAAATGAAATAATAAATGGAAATAAATTGAAACGAAAGAATTATAAAATGACAAAATGTCATACGGATTCAAAACCGAAGATTTTTTATAATAATTCCTGGAAAAAGAGAAATAATTCAAAATATGATAATTATCATCTAAATAATGATGATAAAATGTTTAATTTCCACTCACGACATCACAGAATTAATTCAATTTTTGGTAACAATTTCCATAATCGGAAAACGTATCACAAAAGTGATAAATGTTTTTCAAAACCATTTGTGAGTTATCCGAAAACTGGAAATTTTTTCAAACATAATATAACGACTCCGAGAATAATGCATATACGCAACGATAGAGTCAATTGTCATTTATTCTCCAAGTATCCTTTTAAAATAATGGAACAGGATGAGAATTATTTTAAAATTAAATTAAATAATAATTTGGACAAAAGTCCCAATAAAAAGCATACAGTAGCTTGCGTAAAATAATTCTCATAAAGCAATGATAATAATTATTCAATTTATTTCTATTTTTCAACGAATTCTCATAGGTAAAATTAATTATTTTACTTGAATATTTTTCTGCCGTATGTTTTTTTGTTCTAGATTCGGATATTCTGAATTATAGAAGACATCCGGATCGGAGAAGCAGAAATTTCAAATTATTCATAAGTGAATATACATATTATTATGTATTGTAATTTTTTAATACTGTTTGTGTAACAATGACTTGTAAATATTTAACATTGTTATACTGGAGGGTTTTTTCATTTTCAGGGAACAATTTAGTTTGCGTCCTGAAAATTTTTCCCTTCAGCAGGAATTTTTTTTTTTTTTGAAAAGTGCCAAGATTTTTTCTTTCCGCAGGAGGGAGTAATGTACCGGCACATAATTACATAGTTTGCCGTGCATAAAATTAATTATAAATTAATAATATTAGTATGCTGGGAGAATAATCTTGGTAACAGATAACAGAGAAATATACATGATTTTGACTGACAATTGGATTATTATTTCTCTTATTAAATATCGATAAATACGGAGTCAACCACACGCAACATAATTATATAAACCACATGTAAATTAAAAATCACAAAGTGATTGAAAAAATTATCCGGATCGGCCGGGAATCGAACCCAGGATCTTCTGGTAACTAGCCAGACGTGCTAACCTCTACACCAACGATCCCATGCTCGGTAAGCAGCCGAGCCGGACACCCATTCAATCACCTATGTGTATTAGTACTCTCTCTGATTCGAGAAACAGTTACAATTTTAATTTCAAATATTATCGAGTGCTTGTGAGACACTACTACGTATGACAAACTTTTGTTTGCATTTCAACACACGCAGTATTGATATGTTCACTAATCGTTCAGCTAAACTGAAACTTTAAGCACTCGATTTCTTTGGTATAGTATGACCAAAAACCACATTGAAATTAAAATTGTAACTGTTTCTCGAATCAGAGAGAGTACTAATACACATAGGTGATTGAATGGGTGTCCGGCTCGGCTGCTTACCGAGCATGGGATCGTTGGTGTAGAGGTTAGCACGTCTGGCTAGTTACCAGAAGATCCTGGGTTCGATTCCCGGCCGATCCGGATAATTTTTTCAATCACTTTGTGATTTTTAATTCAGAAATATAGTATCAAGCATTTTTGCTCTATTCTTAAAAAAATTTTGTAACAAAAAAGTGCGGTTATTTATACTTTGACACAGAGCCGGGTTTACATAAAAAAACTTGGGGCACGTGCACCCGGGGCCCCCGCACAATAGGGTCCTCCACAAAATCTTTTAAAATAGAATAAAATCCCAAAACAGAGGAATATACTCGAAAGGAAAAATCTTTTTTGGCTCGTCAACCCTATTTTTCGGGAGAATTTTTAAATTTTCGGAAATTCTCCAAGAGAGAAGCCACAAAAGTACTCAGGTCGCCCCACATTTGAAGTACTCAGGGGCCATCACATGAGAAGTGTCCCGAGGCCTTCACAGAGGTAAATCCGGCCTTGCTTCGACAATTAAAACAATAAAAGCTTTCCGAAAATGTAAGGAAATAGCCCAGTCCTTTAAAGATAAAACGTGTAAGATTTGTTGAAAGTTATCAGCAAAGTTACTTCCTTTTTTTCTTCAAATAGTGATAATGGATTATTATAGAGATGTTACAGAGGTGATTTTATCGGAGACGGAGTCAGAGTAGAAGTCGGACGTCTTTTACCGACCTCCATGGAGTCGCGGGTGACAGAATCTAAAATTAGCAGTAGACATTTATCAACTATTCGACCACTTTAGTAGTTGGTGAATAATCAATGATTGGTCGACAGAAAATATCAATTAATTGTAGTGAATATTTATGTGTATTTGCATTAACTGATACACAAAAAATATTCGTCACGCACCCGGAAATCGTTCCGTGGACGTCGATGAACTTCCGTTTTGAAAATATCGGAACCAGAGTCCTTATTATCCGGAACCTTATTACACTACTAGTTAGGCTACTGACATGTCTTCTTATTTGATCTATTATGTCGGATCAACGCTAAATAAAAATAAAACGGTATTGCGGATAAATTTTCAACAATTTTGGAACATATTCTTGAAGCAGTTTTACCAGTTTGGTGTGAATCAGTTAGATGCTAACGTAATCACCACCCAAACATCTAATTTTATCAAATTTGTAGTTAATAAAGTTGTTTGAGACATTTTAAATGATCAATAAAAAATTTTACACTAGTCTTAAATTTTCCACAAAACTTATGTATCATCCACGCGTATAATTTTTGTGTAATTACAAACAAACTACAAATTTTATTTTACTACACGATACGATTTTGTACGATGTAAAAATAAAAAAAAATGTTCCACCCATTTGATTATCATATTGAACAAAAAATTTACGAGACAACAAAACCATTATAAACATCAAAACATTACTTTTTCAGTCTTTTTTTTTTTATTTCGAGTTAATGTATATGCGTATAGATAAAATATAACAAGCGAATGCTGTAACGGTGTGAAATCTTAGTGTCTTATAGTTCCATATAGTGGCTTAGTTTTGAAATGTCATCATTACTGAAAATCTGTTTAACATAAATCTAAAATTTATTTCCATAAGTCTTGTTACTTACTAGTTCTGATTCTAATATAGTCGAAAATTCTTTGAAAACATACGAAAAAAATTTATAAGTGTATATATATGTTTTTATGATGAAATAAAAAATGTTGGGAATCACCTAATAAATCTTCGCTTAAATACAGTTACTTTTAGGTTTTTTAAACTAAGGAGTTGAAACTGCGGGATATACCTATCTACAAATTCTATGAACTGTTTCTTTTAATAGTCTAATACGATTAAAAGGTAGTACCTACAAGTGAGGAGTTTAAAGTGGCGATGGCCAATGTAAATATGAAATTTTTGTCTGGGTTGTTCTAACAAAAAAATAGGCTAACTTCAAAAATGCATCACTGCTTGCATGAGGCAGAGTCAAAAGTTCAAAAACGCATCAGACGCATCACAACGAAAAATCAAAAATTCATTTTTGCATTTGATGCGTCAAAACAATTCATCAGGAAATTTGGTGATGCGTGTCATGCACATAATGTAATATCACAGCTACTTGCATTTAAAATATAGGTGGCTGTCGTGGCTAGAGTCTGGTAATGTGAATAAAGGATGATACCAATGGTCCTATAACCATAATGGTTATAGGAATAATTCCGAAAAACTGTTCGTTTTTGTTGAAAAATGTTGAAAAAGATGAATTTATTTACCTCTCATTAAAATTGTTTAATCTATCTGAATGCATCTTGCACTTAAAATATGTAATATTTTTTATTCAAATCAATTTTTTCAATTTCAAGTAACTTCAAGTTGAAATTCAAATATATACAAGGACTGTATTGCTGTATTATCTATAGTCTAATCATGCTATATTATCTATAGTCAAATCAGAGGTTAAATGATGCCAATATCCCGTTTAAAAACATCTAATGTGCATCAAATTTTAAGAGAGCATCAGCATCGCATCATGTAATATTAGACGCATCAGAAAGGTCATGATGCTGCATCGATGCGGCAAAGTTTACATTTTTGAAGTTACCCATATTTTTTTGGACTAGTTTTGGAAAGTTGACCGTCAAGTTGGAGTTTCACCCCATTGTTAGGGAAAAGAGTGTTTAACTTAAAAATGGAAAACCTGGGCGTCTTTAAATATATTCAACGATTTTTAGGTTACACTGTTTCGAATGTGGAGCAAGGCTTGGTATTGACTGCTATACATGAATATGAAAATTTAACTGCCTACGTACTTATAGTGACTGATGAAATTTACTTATGACTCCCAATCTGGAAGGCAACTGACAAATATAGACCAGGCATTTGCAACGTATTGCTTGCGGACCAGATTCGACACTCAACTTGATTTTATCTGGCCCTCGTAAAAATTCTGCAAATTGTACTAAATCTGACCCTTAGCAACCTAAAAAGATATTTTATTTTAAATTGAATATTATTTTATATTTTTGTAAAAAAATCTATTTTCTGGTTATTTGTTATAATTTTTAGCATCTTAATTACAAATATTGATGTTTTTTGAAACCTGTGTCCAATAATAACTATAAATACATATTTAAAACAGCCCTTCTTCACAATGTTTAAAAGTTTTCAATAATATTTTCTTAAAATAAAAGCTCCACTGGTTTCTCTTCACGAGTTGATCTGATATATTAAATTGCATATGTTTGAAATAGAAAAACAAACGCATAGTTTGCAAAAAAAGCCGTTAAGAAAACAATTATTTTTGTATTAAACCGTGTAAATCGTAAAAAGCAAATTTTTCTACACACTTGCAATTTTTTTCCTCTACATGTGAAATAAAATTTCATTCGTAAGCAAATTACTTTTTCAATCAGATTCCGCATTCCTTGTAAGAATGTGAGAATAGTCTAATCTTAACATCACATACAAGTAAGTATTCGTTTGTACTTTCAACAGTCAAGATAAAAAATAATGATTATTAATAATTGTTATTACTTTTTTAAGAAAAAAATACACCTAGAGAGTTCATAACGTCGTCGACCAGATTATTAATCTGTTTAATAAAATGATACCTATTGCTATTATTAAATTTAACTTATAGCCCAGGTGCTAGGTAACATTGAGTATACACTGAATGAGGTATAGAATTTGACTTTTGATTATTGTTAGGGGGTCGTCGACCTCTAGGGTGGTCGACAAATTGGGGGGGGGGGGGGCAGGAGGGAAAGTTGCAGGAAAGCCCATCGGGAGATCGCTTATATCTTGCTTATTATTGATCGTAGAGTGATGATTTTTTTTTAGTTTGTTTGCAATGAAATGATATAAAATTTAGGTCATTAGCAAATTTTTTATATACCAAAGGGCTTTCGTGTAAAAAAATGAAAATTAAATGCAACGTTACAATTTAAGTATTTTTAGTATACAGGCCTAGTCAAAAATATAAAAAAGTCAAAAATCTCAACGGGAAAGCATTTTTGGGATAAATGATGAGGACAATAGTTTCACCATTTGTTACGACGCATCCGATGATGACCTTCACCTTGACCTCAAAGTCAAGGTTCAAGGTCATATCAAGATCAAGTCCGTTTTTGGAAGTCTGGAAATGGAAAGAGCGGAAACTTGTGCATCCGAATATGACCTTGATCGTGATCTTAAGGTCAACGATCAGGGTCAATTCAAGGGCAAACCCAAATTCTTAAATTTTACCATTATTTTCTGTTTTCATTTTTTTACACGAAAACCGTTAGGTATATCAAAAATTTGCATGTGATCTAAATTTTAGATCATTTCATTGCAAACAAATTAAAAAAAAATCATCACTTTACGATCAATAATAAGCAAGATATAAGCGATCTCCCGATCGGCTTTTTCTGCAACTTCCCCCGCCCCCTTCCCCCAATTTGTCGACCACCCTAGAAGTCGACGACATGGATTTTCATACTCACCTAAGACCCCCTAACAATAATCAAAAATCAAATTCTATATCTTTTTCAGTGCATACTCAATGTCACCTAGCACCTCGTCTACAACTACAATTCACTCAGTCCCCGTATATTGATAATAAATAAATTAACATTTTTATTTTAGTAGTGTTTGCTTTTTAAGGCACAGTAGGTGGGCAATGTATAAAACTGCACCTGGTTTCGAGTTGTTGATACATTTAAATATTTTATGTGGGTGTTTTTGATAGTATACGTATACAATTTGTTTGTATTATTTATAGATATTCATATTAGGTATTTAAATTAAATTACATATTTATTAAAGTTTGATCTGCATCTTGTTAACGTTTGATCTTGAATTCTATATTATTTTATCCAATCATACTTGATAGACATTAGTTTTTCCTTATTATTTTTTGACATCGTTCGTATAAATCCTTCGGGGATTATTATTTTAAAGGTTGTTACACACTTACGACTTACATGTTTGAATAAGGATTTCGCTATTCTAAGTACTACTTTTTATATATGAATGTAAAATTTTTGAGTTAATGGCAAGAAACAACGTTTGTATGAAGATAAGCGCCTTTGGGCAACTAGTTTTTAATAAAATAAATAGGATCATTTTGGCGACCGACGTCGAAGGTAATTAAATAATCATTCTTGTATTATATTAACTCTACAATAAACAATTAATTAAGTTACAGTTCTTTCAATTGATGGAAAACCGTTCGGTTGGGAATTCCAAAAATTTGAGTTTTGAAAGGATATCTTAAATGAAGGGTCGGGGGGAAAAGAGTCTGTCACATTTTTTTGAAAAATGAGTTATTGATTGATTGTTGTAGTTTTTCAAGAGTATTGTCACGTGTTATAACGATTTATGGGAAAAACGGGTCAAGTCACCTAAAAAAACCAGCTCGAAACTAGAGGCAAAGAAGGAACAAGGGTTCAGGTCGAGCGCGTAGAGGGAACAAGGGGTCAAACAAGCGCGTAGAGGGAACAAAGGGTCAAACGAGCGCGTAGAGGGAATAAGAAGTTAAGTCCACAACTTTAGTATACTGTTGCTGACTTGGCTTACAGCTGTTTCTCAAATAAACAACACAATGTTTATAACGTTTCTTTAAGTTTCATTGATCTTTCGAAAAAATTGGTTAAAGTGACTTAACCCCTTTTTCTCCCTGGCCCTTCCAATGGTTATATATAAGTTTAGGTCTAACAATACGCATAAACTATCAAAATACAGGATTAAATTTGCCTTATACAAAATTATAATGATATTTGGTGTAAAAAAGGATAAATAAAATTACATTATGTAACAGAATGCCATCTTCGGCTTCTTTTTGATCGAAACCGAAAAAAATTGGAAATCAACGGTGATAAATTTTAGCATTAAACGCACTAATTAATAAACTGGTTGACAGTAGATCTGACTTTCAATTGGTGTCTGGCAATGTAAAGAATTTTTTACGTTCATCTGTCCTATTCACAACTCTCTTAACTTAGAGATTGCGCAAAATGCAGTTGATAGGTACTTATATTCTTCTCAACTTTCTGCCACATAATTTTTTTACCTTCTGAATAACGGTATACTTTTTCAAGCTGCAGGCAGGGAAATAAATAATTAAGTGGACTGATCACAACCAGAAAGTACAGCCTAAATTAGTAGATATTTTTATCTACGATAAGTGGAAATTTCAACCGCAAGAATACAAATGTACAAAGTTCACATTAATTCATTGAATTTTTAGCAAATTATTTATTCAATAAAGAATTGGAGAAGCTAATATTGTATCTGCCACAAAAGCAACTATATACATAACCTCAAGTTTTATTATTCTTTTTCTTGCGGGTTTGCTTATAAATCTAACTAAATATATTTTCTATCTTACTTGTTTGTTAATCTATTAACTCTTTTAGGACTAATGACGAGCTCAGCTCGTCATAGCAATTTTAATAAAAAATCCAATTGACGAGTCTGGCTCGTCTTGTGTCGATAACTGGAGCCTACTGCCATCTAACGCTATAATATTGTAAATATAGGAAGTAAATCATACCACATACGCACATGCGTCACATCGTTTACGTACTTATTTTTTACCTCGTGCTATGCGTTTTATTAATTATCCTTGTCATCCTTATATTTTCAATTTTATTTTTTGTTTTTAATGACATTTATAATTAAAAGACAGTTTTTTTTGAATATTATTTTGAATATTTTAAAACTTCTACGTTAATAATATTTAAAATAATTTTCATAGGTTAGGTCTGTTTCAATTTTAGTGTGTGTGTAATTTTGTGTATGTGAATTTTTTTTTTTTTAGTGCTTAGAAAAGACAAAATTTTTGCATTATAATTTTTTTTTTGTATAACTATATATAACCTATAATTATATAATCGTAAAAAATACATAATGGCCCAAGGATATATACAGAGTGAAGAAGATTTATTAGCTATTCTCGAAGATAGTGATATACATAGAATTTAATTTAAGCGAATTTAGTGGCGATGAAAGTTCAGAAAGTGATTTCGACATCGAAGATATTCAAAATATCGTAAGCCGTAGTGAAGAAGGAGAAGGGGAGATACAAGAAGACGATGGCGAAGAACTTTGAATAGAAGGGCAACGAGAACATTGCCAAAAATTTGATTTTCTTGGTGATTCAGGAATAAAAGTTGAATTTCCTGAGGATAATAATATCCTGGATATTTTTAGGTACGTATTTGTTTATATGTTTGTTTTAAAATATACATCTATAACTCAGTGGCGTGGAATCTAATTATTAAAAAATTGCAAACTAAATAAGTTTTTATGATATACGTACGTAAAAAAGAAAAATGTTTACAAATGTGTGCTTTCGGAAATGGAAAATTGGTTAATTTCTAACTTCGTCTAAATGAAGGTGAATTAGCGAATATTTACTTATACTTTAAAGACAAAATCTGTTTTCCATTTTTAAATTATACTTTTTACCAAGTTGAACGTCACTGGCAAAATAATATATGAAAATTACAGAATTTTTGTGTAATTATGGTATTTACTATGGTAATTAAAAGTTTGTTTACTTTTGTAATTACGGAGATTGCTTGGCCGTAGTAAGAAAATTGGGTATAGCACGGGTATAGGACAATAACATGTAACTGGCCTACCTGTATAGCAAACAGTGTCAGATTGATGTATCTTGGTAATAAATTACTAATTTTTGTTTTAAATATTTAGTACAAAAATTTAATTACAGTTACACCTTCTTTTATGCGGTCCTTTTTCTGTGCGATTTTTTTAATGCGGTTTTTGAAAAAATTTCTCAAGTGCATAATGTAAATCAAAAGCAAGAGAAAGTAAGAAAATATCGTTAAATTTTTTTACAGATGCATTTTTCAGAATTTTCATAATATTTTAAAAATGAAATAAATTGTTCTTATGTGTAAATTAATACTTTATCTTGTTTAGAAAAGCAACTTTTAAGCAAATCGTGAGGTTTTGAGCGTTCTGAGCTACATATTTTCGATGAAACTTTTTTTATGCGGTTCCTATCCACCGCATAAAAAAAGTTTTTTCTTACAATCTGGATCGAACTATACTTTTTATAGCAATTTATGAAGTTCTTAAATATTTTTTTTTGTGCGATTTTTTATGCGGTCCGTATCCACCGCACAAAAAAAGGTTTACTTGTACTGCACTATTTAATTAAGCAATAAATCATTCAATGGATGCAACGATGAAGTTGTTGTAAACCTACTTCGTCGAGTGAAATCATTTGTTTGATATTAAAATTCAAACAAAAAACTATCAAAAAACAATTTACTTACCTACCACATCAAAATAAAAGATAATATTAATATTGTAAATTTATTTTTTATTTTTGCAGATGTTTCATAACCGACGAGATAGTGGAAAAAATCGTTGAAGAAACGAATATATATGCTGAGGAGTTTATGAATAAAAATAAAGAAAATGAACCACATTCTTCTTATAGAGAAGTTTTCAAAACAAATGTTAATGAATTAATGTGCTTCTTGGCATTAATTTTATTAGAAGGTGTGGTACACAAACCAAGTAAAAAATTATATTTTACAAAGAGGCCATCAGTTGAAACACCATTTTTCAAAAAAGTGATGTCGCGGGAAAGATTTTTTCTATTAAAAAAATTTCTTCATTTTGAGAGTAAAGAATTAGAACCCACAGACAACTACTCAACGAAATTGAAGAAAATTTGGCCAATTATTGAATCAAGATTTTAGGAAATGTATACACCGGAGCAAGAAATATGTGTGGATGAAAGCTTACTACTTTACAAGGGAAGATTGAGCTGGAAACAATTTATTCCGAGCAAACGTGTCCGATTTGGTATAAAAATTTTTAAACTATGCGAAGCTTCGTCGTCATATATTTATAAATTTATAATTTGTACTGGCAAAGATACCGTATTAAGCGATTCGTTTTCAGAATTGCCATTTTGTAGTAAGATAGTACTTACTCTTTCTGAAACTTTATTGGATAAAGGCTACTGTTTAATTATTTTTTTTTGTGTGTGTGTGATATATTGTATTATGTAATTTTTTTACTTCGTTATTTCTGAATATAAATATTTGTAAAAATTGTCATTACATATTTTTGTAAAGAAAACCAATAAAATCTATTATTTTTTTTTGTGTGTGTGATATATTTATTATGTAATTTTTTTACTTCGTTGTTTCTGAATATAAATTTTTGTAAAAATTGTCATTACATATTTTTGTAAAGAAAAACAATAAAATATATTATTTTTTTTGTGTGTGTGTGTGTGATATATTTATTATGTAATTTTTTTACTTCGTTATTTCTGAATATAAATTTTTGTAAAAATTGTCATTACATATTTTTGTAAAGAAAACCAATAAAATATATTTTTTTGCGTGTGTGTATATTTATTATGAGCTTGTATTACGTATCTCAACATTACTACGGTAAGTATAAGATATAAATAAAAAGCAACTGAGTCAGACGTATCAATTGAAACGCTTGATGATGTATGGCCTACTTTATATCAGAGACACACACCCTTCAGTATAGAAGTCTGTAATAATACTTATAAAAGTATGAATTTTTTTATTTGGAAAAATATCGTAGATGGTGGTCCTAAACGGGTTAAATCGTTTGGTTTACAATCTAACTAACTACTAAATGTATTAAAACCTAGTTTACAATTAAATATAAAAATTAGATTAAATTAATTTCAACGATTTAAATGTTCATAATGAGATAATGACACATCAGAAAAATTTAAATTTTGACTCAAATTACATTTTGAATCAAAGGAGAGCAAGTACACCGTTCTCTTAAAATAAGCAAACCTAAAATAAGGAAATATTGTAAACAAACACACACACATTCAAACATGTTTATATTAAAAAGTAATAAAAATATTGTCAAAAAAATAAAAAATAACAGTATAAATGGTGTGACAAATAATAAAGTGTTCATGAACTTTTTAATCATTTATTCAGAAAAATTAAAAATTTTGCAATTTGTACATTTACTTATGAGTTTGAAATGAAATGTTTAAAACGTCCAAAACCCTACAATTGTCTATAATTCTATATAATTATGCATATATAAACATATCCATGATTTGATTATTTAATAGTATCACTGTATCAGGTAGTAGGCATACATGCATATAATGCTTGTGAATGTGTTGTTGGGACCGTTGGGACATTATGAAGTGGTGATAAATTAAAATTTAATAGCTTCTTTGACATTCACTCCACAATATGTATCTGTACGTATTTACTTTTTGTTCAGTACTTAAACATTAGCAAAGATTATTCTTAAAATGGTCTCATTCGGAACATACAAACGTATTTTCTTATTAATAATAATAATTGTTATCAATTTATTATATGTATTTATTGTGTACAGTTGTTATTTTAAATAGAAAAAGTTAATTATTTAATGTATGTAGTTAAGTTATGTACTTATTTTATATAAGTATATAAATATAACTAAATAAACTGTATTTTTAATATGACAGTGGTTATTAAGAAAAGAAAACATTTAACGTGAGAAAATAAACTACAAATATTTGGAGAACTGGGCATCGCAGCATGTCTTAGCTTTTGGTTACGGTGTATCAGTGACCTAGTAAATATATGTATATGCATATACATAGATATTTAGTTCATCCTGTATGTTACGCTTAAAATAGGGAAAGTGACTTGTTTACTATTCCCTATTTTGAGCGGAATCTGTATTAAATCACTGTATAAGATTTTTATAAACACAATGTACATACATATAAAGTGATGGATATGTACAGCTAAGACCAAAACAATTGTAACAGTTGTGGGAAATAATTATTATAATTTTTGTGTTTATACATATGTGTGATGTAGATTTTAAGCTTTCTAATTCTTTTTACACAATCTCCCGATTAATTTTTTCGTTGTGTGCAGGATAATTGTTTTTCCTTTAACTGTACATTGTACATATGAGCTGAATGTGAGCCGTATTTTGATTTTTATTCATTTTTTTTGTCGAATCAACAACAAACTGAAATGTAAAACAAGTAATAAATTTTATTTTTATAACATCATGTTACATGTTGTACGTACATACTCGTATGTATGTATCAATCTTTTTATTTGTATGTGGTATGTATGTACTGTACATTTTTTACAGCAACCAATACACATTAACATTTTTGTTTATGGAATGACGGGCGCCGCCACATTAATACATATTATATCATATTTATTTATTAATTTTCATGAATATTAATTTTATGAAAAAAAAATTGTCATGTAACATGTTACTCTTCTCATGTTACTACGATTTACATTTGAGCAGATTGTTTATAGTTAATTGCAACATTGCGAATATTTTAATCGTATCTATGTAATAGGCAATAGCATAGTGTATGCACCAATTTTTCATAAGGAATATTTTTAATTCATGGCTTATGTTATGCATAACGAATGTTGAATGTATATTTCAGAAGTTTGGAAACAAACATGGATTAGAAAATTTCTTTACCCAGACATTTTAATAAATTAGTTTCTTATTAAAATAAATTCGTTCGTATACCACAATAATAACTAACAATATTATAAAAGCTTTTACATCTTTTGCCGGTAGTCTCCCATATTTTTTTTTTTTTTTTTGATAAATGCACGTGTTTTATTACAGTCTCGCTAATGACACAGCAGACAACTGTTCTCTTAAAGTAACTGTGTAGCCGGTGAAAAATCGTTTTCCATCTAGCGCAGGACAGCTCTGAACATTCCCAAAAGATGAATGGAAAAATTGTAGAAACGAAATTCTGATAAATTTCTAAACAGATGCCTAGAATTTGTGAACAAGTTATCAAGAAAAAAGGTGGCTACTTTGATGAAGTTAGAATCTAATA
Organism: Brachynemurus nebulosus; assembly: GCA_035578155.1. Lineage (NCBI taxonomy): Eukaryota > Metazoa > Arthropoda > Insecta > Neuroptera > Myrmeleontidae > Brachynemurus > Brachynemurus nebulosus. Next base: position 53,888,652 of record JAPWDM010000002.1, read on the forward strand.
TTTAAGCCATAAATTTATTTTTTGTAGCAATATTAGTATAATTAAGTATGATTAAGGCCCGATTTACATTAACGCTCTGCTCTCACTCCGATATCACTACGCTCCCGATTCGATACAATCTTGTTGTGTTCACATTACAGTGCTGATATCATACTGGTACCCATTCGTTCTCTATTCACATTATAATGCAACTCTGGGTACACTCCCATTTCGGTCTGAGTTCGATACAAATATCTTTTCATAACAACTGAATGGAAGTGGAGTGAAGTGGAATCAAAAAAGTGTTTACACTATAGGTACAAGCCATAACAAGTCTGATATCGCTCCGATAAAATATTACGTGAGTGGTATTGATATTGGAGTGACATTGGAGCGAGAGAGAACCGTGACTGATATCGGACCGATATCAGAGCGATGATGTGAATACACTCATTGTTTATTGTGTAAGAATATTTTATCGAACCTGGAGCGGAGTGATATCGGAGTGAGAGCAGAGCATTAATGTAAATCGGATCTAACATGTCCAAATGAAATTCATATTTTAAACCAAATAAATGTGATTAATATCTATCCAGTGTTGATTTTACTGAATTTTCTTAGTGTTTAGTATTAAGACATGATCACGGATTTTTAATGTAAATTTCTGCATTTTAGTTCGAAGTTCAATTCAGCTGATTTAAGTGTTGATTCGACAAAACATTTAAACTATATAAGAAAAATTATTTCCATTTTTGTTGTCTATTCCTTCTGTTCAACAAACCCTGGTTTAACTTACGGGAATAAATAACTTTTTTAAGCGGTAACATTTCATCAGTTTAAACATTTTTTCTACCTCTCATAGTTTCCGAGATATTGCAGAATGATTATAATTTTAAACTTTAAATCTAGGGGCTTGCCTAGAAACTATAACTCCTTAAGAGTTTAAGATATGATTTTCCCAACTATGATCGTAACAATTTGATTAGTTGCACAAGAAAATTTTTCCTAATTTTCTTCTCCCACAGAAGTGGATAGCTCCTTTAGAGAACTACATTTCGTTAATTTAAACCTTTTTTCTGTCTTTATGATAAAAGTGTTGAGACAAAATTTACATAAGTAGTCCACTTTTACGCTTTTCACAATACTTGAACTTATTCTTACCATTTGATATAATATTCATATTTGATCTTTTATCGAAATTTAAATAAACAAACGGCAGACACTTATTGGGTGGGGATAACCTCTTCTTTGTAAAGGTAAATCCATGTTTAAGGTGCGACACGATTCTGATGAGTAGTTTGAACTGATCTCAAGTTGTTCGTGGGTGTTCGTAAATTTGAATATGTGGATGTCCAGTGTTTTAAAGTGAGTATGTAAATAATTTTTCTATATCACAATGAAATAATAACAGTCTGTATATTACAAAAAAATCAAAATCTTTTTTTTTTGAAACAAATATTTATTTAGTGTTGGAAGAAATTAAAATTTTTTTTTTACTAACAATCTAACATATGGTTACGAGAACAATGCAGTTTTTTTTTTCGATATTACATATATTATTCGAATTTATGCAAATGTAAAATTACATGTTTCTGTCATCGAATTTTTGAAAATTCCTGCTGTTTATAAATAACTTGGTTTTATATTTTTACTCACTTTATGAATGAATTTTGTTTTTCATTGATTTTATGTAAACCTACATAAAATTTATATTTGAATTTATGAATTACCTGTTCAGATGACTTTCTTTCATTCATAGAATATGTGAAATTATAAATTACAAATACTAAGTAATTTATATTGGTAAACCCGCACAGGTTTATTTTATAGTAAAATCATAACTACCAGTTTTGTGAATAAAAAATTCTATACAAAAATTAAAATAACAACCTAGAGGACACCTACAGAAAGTCATTATTTTCTTTTTTGAAACAAATAGCAATTATTATTGTCTAAATAAAAGCTAAGCTTAATGTACTGTTAGTTTCAATAAAACACGGGACACTTTTTAAATTTGTGTAGTTTGAAAGTTAAAATGTGAAAGTACCATCACAGTGTGATCGGCCGAAAAATAGTTTATTTCCGGATTTTTTTCGGATGGATAGGATGGAGGAATGTTGATGAAATTTTTTTTTACGATTAATAACGTAAAAGCTCCTATATCGGAACACTACTTTTAGGTGTGTAATAAACTGGCTTATAAAAATTGACAAATAAATTAAACACCCATTTTGTTTTCTTAATAAGCATTAAAGAAAGTTTTTTTAATCCAATGAATATGTTTTGAAAAAAATATAACCCAAAAATATGTATTTATTAATGTTTTTCTTTTACAAAATGTTGACATCTATATCCAAACAAAGAAATATTAATGACGCTAGGAGTTGGGAACTTTTATTTATTTTTTATAATATTATAATTTTTTAAAAAAAGTGTCTTTAAAAAAGGGCAGATATTGGTGACCATGATTGCGGTCGCACTTTTCATTTGGAAAAAAAATCAAATAGATTATTTATCAATCTGTAGGTAAGCCGTTATGTACCTATAGGAGCTTTTTTTTTAAATTTGAAAAAATGGCGGCGGTTTGAATAAAAAGTACAAAATTTTTTATAATTTTCCGTGTGGAAAAATAGGAAGATTTTAAAAAAAAGCTCACAGTGGAACATACCGGTTTACCTGCAGATTGATAATCTATTTGATTTTTTTTCTAAATGAAAACTGCGGCCTCAATCTTGGGCACACTGTGATAATATATTTAAAGTAATTTTTGTGATGAACTGTGGTTATACATATTGAAAAATCTTCTAAAGAATGAAATATTTTAAATATAATAACACATTGTTAAGATTCCATATTATAAAGTACCTACACTTGATCTAATTAGACCTTGAAACCCGATGAGTACTTACATTATGAAGCCTTTCATATTTTTCATTGTTACAAAAATGATCTGTCTGTAAATAATTTATTATGATTAAAATGATATTTTGTATGAATCAAGTTCAAAAATTCAAAACACAATAATTCCATAATATGTTACTTTAAGAATGTGTGTTTCCTAAACAAGTTTAGATATCAAGAGATTACATTTTCACTGTCATATATCGTATCTGTGGTGTTTGATATCTCAATTTTGTACGTGTATACCCTATTATACTTTTTAATAATAGTATTAACACATTTTTTCATCTAATGCCCAACAAAAAAAATGGATTCTTTTCTCTTCTGGATAGAATGGGGTTTTAAACTGACATCTTTTTTAACAAATAAACAATACGTCATGCTTAGTTGATTTTTAAATGAGGCGTTAGTCTTTCTGTGTTAATTTTTTTTTTGGAATTAGGTATGATTAAGAAGTGCTTATTAACTTAAATATGTAAAGACGGTACCAGAAAAAAAGACTTCCAATTTTTTTGATTTTCAGTTTTTTTCATGAAGAGAAATTTTTTTGTAATACATAGAAAGAATATGAATCATCAAAATTCGTTTTTATTCTGCTGTAAAATGTGTGAAATGATTCGTTATTAATTCTTTTTCTGTGCCCTTTTATAGAAAGTAAATTTCTGTATAAGAATTCGTCAAGGAGTGTTACGAAGATTAATGATTTATTAATTGGGAACAAATTCGAGGTTCGAAAATAAATGTTCAATACGTCGTAATTGCTCACCCCGCTCACTGTGCGCTCCTGCTACGACTAACGCATCAGTTTCGGTGTTGATAAAAGTTATTGTATTGTATAAAGTTTTTCAAGAAATTGATTTTTAATGTAGTTTTGAAAAGTGGAAATTTTGTTCTATTAAATGACACCATTTTTCACTTTTTTAAAATACTTATTAATGTACCCTATTTCAAATACATTTGACCATGTGTCATCTTTAAAGAATTAAATAATTCTTTTATTCGAAACAAATCAATCTTCTATTCTTTTCTAAAAAAAAAGAAACTGTAAATTTAAAAATTTCGCAAGTGCAACAATGAAATGGACAAAGTCAAGAAAACGGAAATTCTTTAAATTCACAAGTGTTGAATCATGGTTAAATTTAAGTGAAATGGATTATATGTGAATTTATTTTGATAATTTAACTCATGTGTACCAAATCCGATGAGAATATTGTCGTATTTTCACTCTCACAAAGGAAAAAAGGTAGGACAAATTTTTACAGCGAAAAAAATAGTACAAAACATTTAATTGGTCGCTTCACAGTAGATTAACACGATAAAAACGAAACAAAGATTCGTACTGGTAATTTTAACTGTTTTCAGAACCATAGTAACAATGTATTAATTAATAATATGAATTATACTAATTTATTTTATTCGTTAAATTATCTTATCGTATTACACTTGAGTTTTATATTTTTTCTGAATAAATTTGTGTTTTCTACAACTCAAATTTCTTGCCTAAAAGCAATTTAACTCGAAGAACTGTCAGCCCAAAAACGCTTCAGCTCTGCTGTCGCGTTTTTGTTAGTTGACAGTTCTTCTCGTTAAATTGCTAGGCAACAAATTTTCGTTAGACAAACCCAAATTTATTCGAAAAAAAAATACAAACCTCTCGTGTAATAATAAGTGAAAAAAATGAAATACATTTTCGTCTGTTGGCGGTTTTTATATAACGCCGTATGAATTAATCGTGTTATAAGCGGATTGACTGTATTTTGTGTCATTTTTTAAAGCCACATATTTATAACTTGTTATTTTCGAAAATTTTTTTATAAAAAAGTATAAACGCGAATTGTTTATCATATACATACATAATTATAGTTATCAAAAAAATGTCTATTCATTTTCTAAATTGAGTTACATAAGAAGACCTTGGGCCAGTATTTCTCAGACTCATATATCTGTAAATATGACAAAAAGTGGTTCATCTACCTGTGTGAAATATTTGTTTTGCCTACAATCATTTTGGGTATATTATTTCCGTCGTATCATAAAAAAATAAAATTAAAATATTTATAATTCTTTATCACTGTCATAAAGCAATGTTTGCATAATATTGTCGTAATTAGGTATTAATAAAAAAATAATAAAAAGATAATTAAATAGAGGTGTTTTGCTAAATGATTTTTTTTTAATCCACGGAGAAAAGTAGAATATATTCAGTATTTTCCAAAAATAACTTTTTTGGCCCTACTGAAATATACTAAATTCACAGATACGCCTATGGAAGTATGGAAGATACAGGTACATGTATGTATCGACGTACAATGTATCTGTCGCGTGAAGGTGCGTGTTGAACGTAACGAAGTCGTTCCTCTTCGTTATGGTGAGTTCGTTGTTGCGATTGTTGGAAGTACAATGTTTGCAGGATATTCTCTTGGGATTGTTGTAGTACACAGATGATGATGTCGATGTCGTCTTCGCACTGGCTGATTCTTGTACACTCTATGTTGTGGATTGGTAGTCCGGCTTGCACTGACCACTGGTTCGCACGATTAGTTGGTCGGAACTGAGTACTTAGCACTGACACTGATACTGATCTACAACTGTTACTGTTCGTTGGCGGTTGACTGATACTGACTCACTACCGGTGCGCTCGTATTGACTGCTTGGCACTACTGATGATGATTGACTATTGACTCACTGGCACTGATCGATACTGAATGACCCACTGGCGTTGGCTGCTTATTTATAGCATGGTGTGCCGTTCCATGCATTTCCAATGCCTTCTACTTCTAGAACGTTCTCTCACGTGTAGGGTGTTGTGTGTGCGTATTTTTGTTTTGTGTATTGTTGTACTATTGTATGTGTGCATACTATTGTGGTTTGTAGATGTTGTGTGTATGTATTGTTTGTGTATGTGTTGTTGTGTTGTCGCCACACGCCAGTTTACCGTTGGTGTGAGGATATTAGGAATTTGATTCACGAATTTCTTTTCAGATTCTAATATTTTTCTTGTTATTATTCCCGTATTTCTACATGTGTTTACGGTTTTATTTTATTAACATTTCTAACTATAAAACGATCTTAAATAATAATATTAAAAAAAAAAAACGCCAGTGTTTGTTTATGATTGTATTTACCCGTTAATTTCTCTTTGAAGAAAACGATGCATGATAAGAAATCTGAGGCGTGCGATAAAAAACAGACCTGTTAAGTAATTTTTTATGTAATTTACTCGTTGTGTGTAATATCAACAGGCAAGTACATATAATAAAACAATAAATTAATTAAATTGTAACATATTATTAATCATTTAATAAGAACTAATTTATTCGACGGTTGTGTTAAAGTTTGATCAGTTAAGATCGACAACATTGATAGATCTCGTGTGTATGTATGTTTTTATTAAACATTGTAGTACTGTCTGTCAGGACGTGTAAACTGTAGTTACAGTTCAATCGCAGTGTAGAAGATTTGAGTTTAGTAGATATTTCTACAATTATTAACGTTTAAAATCCATTGAGACTATTTCAGTTAGATTCTTTATTGATATTTTATTTGACATTCTACCTTAGACCGTGTTCAGATCGACTGTTACGTGTTCAGTGTTAAGAGATTAGCAGCAAGGAGAACACTTTAGTAACAAGTAGAACGCATAAGAGGAACTGGAACAAAATATGAAAATGTTGATAGGTGTGTTAAGAAATAAAGATAAAGAGTCTGCAATAAATTACTGTGTATTTGTATAGTATGGTGTAGCTGAGGAAATTGGCACCCCTGGTCAGGCTTGAAAATGGCGCCTCTCTTTAATAAAAAGAGGGGGAGGTTTCAGTAACATAAAAAAATCCGCCTCCTACCCATAGTCACATCATATGTCTCCTCTCCTCTTCTGTTTTTCAGACTTACAGAAATGCTAGAAATCCTTTGTTTTCCAGATTTGCAGAAATGCTAGAAATCCTTTTACTTTCAACTTGTAGTCTATAGTTTAAGACTGGCCGGCGTAGCCATATATTTTAATTTTGTTATTTTGTCTCAGTCTATGTTTTTGAGTAATTTTTTCAATGTTCATAGTATCAAAATCAGGTGATACCCATACCTTGACGATTAAGCGTAACCGTCGCAGCGGCGCCCCTGGCGGGAGCCATCCCTACAACTCGCTTGCTATGCCACTGATGGTCTGTGCTACTAATCACTTAACACTAAACACTTAACAGTCGATTTGAACACGGTTTTATTGCCTTAAATATGCTTTCCTTAGGTTGCATATTCTCTTAACCCACAAACTGTCGCGAATGTTGTGGTCGCTGTTTATGGCAATGTTGGAGGTCGTTATATGAGATCGTATTCAGTTTCCGTGAATAATTTGCACCAAAATTTATACACTTCCAATTTTGTAAGAAGGATATCATTTTGATTATGGTGGGAACAGTTTTATCTATCTCTGAAGTTTATACCCCTAAAATTGATATTTAAAAGATGAGTGCGAAACTGCGTCAGCTATACCATTTTTGGCGTAGATTCCATTTTGGTATCAAAGTTTAAATAATTCGCCTTGTTCATCCCTTTATAGGAATTTTTGTCAAGGTTCAATCACCTGATCATCCCGTCTCTGGAATTACAACAAAATTATATATATATATAAGTAGTTAAATAGTACTTTTCTCCAAAGAGTTCTAGCGCCAATTTAAACTTTTTCTTGACCTTTTACCATTTTCCAAAATATTCATTACGTTAAAGAACAACATCGTCCTTTAAATTCACGACTCCACAGATAAAAAAAAATCTAGGTCTTTAACATTCTGATAAAACAAAAGCATACGTATTGAATAATCAGAGACTTGAAGGACACTAAAGAATCGTTTTGGTATAGGCTACATGAGTCTTTTCATCAAAGTACATAAGAATTGGAATTATAGAAAATTGAATGCCAGTTTTATGTATCTGTTGAAGAAAGGTAAAAATTTGCATTCGTTATATCCAAAATGTACAAAGTACCTATACTTAATCGATTTTATATTAATATTTTTAGCTTTCTCTGCCTAAAACAAGACACATATTGCTAGAATAGCATCTGAATTGGGGCATATAATATTTATTATGCTACTAGCCGTATGCCCGAAAAGATTTCCCATCGACATCTTTTTATTAGGTACTCACTTTCTGCTCACTTTTAATGTTTTTCAAAAGCCTAAATTAATGTCCATGTTTATAACTTCAAAAATGATGAACTTCGTATATGAACTTTCATTTTCTGTTTTAACGCCTTAGGGAATAAATTTCCAGAAACAACTGACTTTTATTTATAAACAGAAGCCTAAACGTCAATTTTCATAACTCCTGTGCTTATAATTTCGTCCTTCTAAACTCAACAGTTGAGGTTGTGCGTTGTCTGTCAGTCAAAGTTAAAGATTCATTAAATAAGATATTTATTTTAATAGCCATAGTAACATATTTTCATATACTATTAACTTCAAAAATAACGAATTTACATACAAATTTTCAACCCCGATTAAACCCACTTAGGGGACGAATTTTCAAAAATCCTTTCTTAGTGCTCACTTACGTTACGTAGGAAACTCCTATGCAAAAATTCATTCTTCTAAACCCAACGGTTTTAGCTGTGTGTTGTCTGTCAGTCAGTCAGTCAGTGTTAGAAATTTATTAAGTTGATTGTCATAAAAAAATCAGCTTTATTACCATATACTTAAATTTCATTTTATATGCGTATTTATGTGTATACATATAGATATTTCCGAATAGATTTATGTAGATATTTTCGACTAGGTGTTTCCGCTTTTGATACAATATTGTCGTGAGAGGTACTAATAATCCTGGACTATGAAGCGATATGGTTTGACATAAGCTTTACTTTATCAGCTCTTGCTTTAACACAATTCAACTGTACCTAAACGACGTTGCACATTCACTGTATAAATAGTTTTATTGAACCTCTCCATTCAACAGAAAACATCTTTATAATGTAAAATTAAACGCAACTTGCACCGTCATTGTTGCGCTGTTTCTTATTGCCTGCAAAGTTCGAAGACAGATAAACAGATGAAAGATAACAGTAAATTAATAAGAATAATAATGATTTGCAGTATTGCCAACAAAAGATTAATGAAAAAAACAAAGTACGAACAAAACAAAAGAAGTAGTTAATTATAATTAAGAAAGACGTTGCTTTTTTGTTTCTAATACAGTCATTTATTTATTAATAACGATTATTAATTAATTAAAATTTGTATTAAAGCGTACATATTATATAATTGGTTTTCTTTTTCAAAACGTGGAATTTCATTTTTTTTCTTTTATTTTTCTTTCTTTAACGGTATTTGTGAAACCTGTTTATTCGCTAAGAACTGGCTAAGGCTGCCAATCATGATTATTGAGTATTGAATAAAGGTTTTTAATATTGATATCGGATTGTTTTTGATGTAATAATATTTTTTCAAAGAACGTATTTAATAAATTCTACAATGACATGCCATTTAATTACATTTCAAAAAATTGGTGACATTAATTGATATTTGTTTTGATGAATGAGACGGTTTTCTCGATTTGAGTAGTAGTTAATTGGTCGCAACTGGTTTCGTCACATTATTTGATAAACCGTAAATAGTAAAGTATAGGTAATATTGAATAGTTCAAATACACCGTGAAACGAAAGTATACTTGTAAACATCTAATGCCTTCTCTACACACTCGGTCGAAGTTCCTCGTCAAAGTACTCGCTGAAGTTAGCCGAACATTAGCACACATTCGTACAACTTCGCAAGAATCTCAGTGATGTAGACTGTATGTATGTAGGTATACTTGAAAACATTTCAACATATCTAAATCCGAAGTAGGCTGAGTAGTATAGTAAGTCGCTTCGTGCAATTTTTGTTATTTTTCTTTAACTTTGATTTTTGGTACAAATTTGAGGTATGGATAACTTGCATTAAACAAAGAGAAATTGTGACCGCTAAAGTATGATGAAAAATTTGAAAGTGGGGTAAATGTGAAGAATTTCATTTGGGCTTTACTCTGATGTACCTCACTTCTCCATTCTAAATAATTTTTCTGACAGCATTCACTTTACCCCAAAATTCATAAGATTTGCAAAACCGCTCCGGGGAAATGTGAATGGCTTATAAAATTTTTGTTTTTCATACGAAATTGCTCAAAATTTGTATGATGCATCCTGAATAATGTAAAATTAAAAATAAATCAACCATAATGTGATACTTAAAACAACGCCTTCATCTCAATTCATGAAAATCCCTTCACAATTACCCCGGTCAGCCCTATCTGTTTTAATCGATTCATTAAATTTTCTTTTTATGTCAAGTATACAATATAATTACTTTATGGTTGTATAAATTTTGCGTCCAATGATTCGGGAGACCACACCGGTCTGATCAGTCTTTGCATAATTTATTGGTACAACATTTATGCATGCAAGAAGTATTGCAATTTATTTAAATATTTGCAATTTTCGTGTGGCTGTCTATGTATACTTCCGTTTTTTTGTATTTCTGAATATATTTTTTTACATTTAGTTGTGCATATTTTTATGTATTTATTTTTTTAAATTCACGTATTATTTTGTTTATAAAATAAGGAAATAATACATCTTTGTTTATACAAACGTCAATTGCAATTATTCTGTTCAATTGAAATTCGTGTAAGAATTTTGTTGTTATTTAATGCAAAAATATTTAAATTACTTGGATAATTGTAATTTTGCATTACATATATCCTGTATTTCATATTTATATTAAATACGTTGGTAACTAACAATTTATTGGTCCTTAACTTTTTTTATTTTTGTTAAAAATATGCTTTTTTCATTACTATAAAACATACCTGATAATAATTAATTAATACTAATAAATTAATAATAGACATTGTAATATATTTATATCAAATAATACATAATACTAATAATTATTTGAAGATACTTTAACCAGTTAAAATGTTTCCGGACCTATCTTAACAATAGAGTACAATAAAGGTTAACATGTATGGCGGAAGAAAAGATACATACGTATGTATGACAAAATATTATTTGTACTTTTAATGTCATACGATGACATTTGAATATGTCAAAGACATCAAAACATACAGTGATATGCGTGCAATACAATGTCAGTGACAGGTTGATGATGAGAGTCGGTCGCATGCATATAGTCAGGGTTAAAAAACCTATTAGTTATCTATCATCATTCCTTCTTGTCTATGTATCAAATCAACCCATACCGTAGTAAACGCCCCCTACTGTAGATTATAATATAATCTCATATAAATACATATAGGTACTGTGTCTTTCATAAAGTTCGTTTTTCAAATGGGGAAATTTTTTATTATTAATTTTTTGAAAAACGTTTTGGTGGGGTTAGTTGGTGCATCAATTGAAATGAAAAATTAGCTAAACACATCCTATCCTCCGCTCACTGTTTAGCGGAAAATCAGAAATTTCGAAAGTCCGACATATGAAAAATCATAATAATTTGAAAATTATTGACTAAAGTGACTTTATGAATGAAGACACAATTATGATATAATTTTTTATTTTATTAAAATTCATAAAATTGTTTTCAGTTTTAGGGCCAAGTAAAGTCGTATTTTGAAAAAGTAGATATTTTGGCTTTATTTTTGCAGATTATGGTATTTAATCATCAGGATATGCTTACTAGGCCTACTTTTGAGATAATACTATTTCGAATTTCCTGCTAAATAACCAACAGAGAGTAGGATGTGTTTAGTTAATTTTAAATTTGAGCAGATGTACATACTGATCAAAATATTTTCAGAAAATTAATAAGTTTTCCTATTTGAAACGAATTTTATGAAAGACACTGTATAATACTAATCCGATGTAATTTATACCAGGGCTGGGAACTATTTAAAATGATTTCATTTTAAATATGTATTTAAAATACAAAATGGCATTTTGCATTTTCTATTTTAAATAAGTTCGGTCAAACCATTTTCCATTTTGTATTTAAAATGGAAATTTGAATTCATTTTATATTTAAAATGTAAATGCATGTATACTCAAGTTTATGTGTATATAATATTAATTATATAGAACTTGAATTGAACGACTTGAAGTCTAACAAATTGTAAGTTAAAAAATGTAAGTTGATTTTTTGATCAAATTTTTTATAACTCGAGTTGCAATGACACGAGTTAAATTTGTTACTAGAATTGCAGCTCTCTTAAATCAAACTGTTCTGACTAAGTTGTGTACTATGTAGGTACAATTTTTAAGGCACGTCGATAAGAAATGTTACTGTATTTCGAGTAGATGATTTTCATAATTTTATTTAGAAGTTAAGGTTTGAATATAGCAAGGTCGAATTAAATTTTACAATATTTTTAAGTAACAATATTTGAAGAGTTAAATTTCGTTTTCATATCATGCAAACTTTACAAATTTTTCTCAAAAGACTGCCTTTATTTAATTTCAGTACATTTGATATTTTCTTATTTTTTTTGTTTTAAATTAATATAAATAATGATAAACAATTTATAGAATAAAGCAAGAAAAGCATTTTGTATGTTATAATCCATTTTAAATAACTATTTTCCATTTTCAATTTCAAATATATTCAGCAAAACCATTTTCTATTTTGTATTTTAAATGCATTTTTGGAAACCATTTTCCATTTTCTATTTTAAATGGTTTCTATGAACCATTTTTCCCAGCCCTAATTTATACCCTATACATTTTGAATTATTTTGAAAATTTCTAATAAATAGTTTATTAAAATTGGGCTTTTTTATTTCTCGGAATTTTCTGAAGAAACCTAAACTGTTTCGATCAATTAAGTTCAGTTATTTATTGAACTAAACCGAACGCTTTGTAAACGCATATTAATAGAAAACGACACAAGTCCTCTTTATCGTTTGGAAATTTATAAATACATTTGTGATATAATAATAATAACGATTTTATGTTCGTCTTCGGGCTCAGATATCCGGAAATCAACATCTGAACCTGAAAACGAATCCATTTTGTAGGAAATTACGTTATAACACCTTCTCTGAATATTTACCTATATTATCGAATAATTTCAGACAGCACACTGCTAAACCTTTTTCGGACAATATGTTGCGGGTCTCCTTTGGACTATTAAAATATAAATTTATTCAAAATTTTTACATAATTCACTTCTAATCTCTTATCAGATTTATCAAACGCATGTTATGTGTATCAACTTCACCAATTTTTTTTTAAACGATATAAGCCGGCCGGCTAATTTACTTACCGACTCATCTTCAATCAAAAATTCGATTACATTAAAAAGAACAGAATATACACGCTAATTGCCTAAATGTGTAATAATTCTAAAATAAGATGGACATATAGAGACTACAGAGAGTGGACGGTACCTACCAGTATATATCTTATTACAAAAGATGATCCGATGATCTAACTAGACATTTTTTTCTTTTACTTTCAATTCAATTAAAATAATTTATTATTTTTATAAGACCTCTGCAACGATTACATTAATAAATCTTCAGAAAAAGTTAATAAAAAGAATTTTTTCATTTTTATTTCATTGAATTATTTTATTAAGTGACCTAATTAATTTGCCATCCTACTATTTTTTTTCCTCCTAATCGAATTAAAAGTCTTCTTTAGGATTGATTTATTAAATTTTTCTTTTAGAAATTTAATAAAATTGGTTCGAATTAATCCATTAAGCATATATTTTTAGATATTAAGTCATTCAGGTGGAATTCCTATGACGTAAACAGATTTTGCGGTCAAGGACTGTTTTCAAAAGTTTGCTATATTCGTTGCTTTAATGGAATTTCATTATTGTCGCAAATACTTATGGTCTGGAAATTGAAAAGTTCTTTTAACTTACATTTAAAAAAAAAAAATCAGCGCTTATGTAAATTTTTTGAATTAAACATTTTTTTACACATTTTTTAAAAAGAAATTCTTAGATGAAATAGCATCGTTGAAACAATATACACCGGCACGAAAAACGGGCACCCCTATTTTTTTTTTTATAAAAACGTCTAAATTTTCTTGTTTTTTTATTGTAATTTTATTCTACGATAGGCACGGTTTAGTATAGGTTTTTAAAATATGCTTTGTACAGGAAACGGTTTCGGAAAGCTTTTATTTGAAGAGAATTAAAATTAAATTAAAATTTAACATTAACACAACAATATTTTTTTACAGTTTTTACAGTTGTATTTTTTTACAGTTGTATACAATTATCAACAAAAAACAAAAAACAATAAAAAACAGTATTTATCACTTGACAGTCTAATTAATACCTCGTATTACCTCCCCGAGCCTGTATAACGGCATTCAGTCTTCTAGGCATACTGTTAATACAGTTGAAAATATCATTCTGTGGAATTGTTTTCCATTCCTCTAAAAGAGCCACTCTGAGTTGATCCAAGGTAAAAGCAGCAGGTACGCGGCTTCGATCCTTCTACCGAGCATGTCCCAAACATGCTCGATGGGGTTGAGATCAGGACTGCGAGTTGGCCATGCCATTCGGGAAATACCAACTTCGTTTAAATATTCCGTGACAATGCGGGCGGCATGAGGACGTGCATTGTCATGCATCAGTATAAGATTTTCACCAATATATGGTGAAATCTTGTAGTATTTCATTTATGTACCTATTCGCAGTTACAGATCCCCTAGGGACTATGTACAATTCTGTACGCGCCTCCGAAGATATTCCTGCCCACACCATAATTGAACCCCCTTGAAAGTTTACTCTAGAGCTAAAAGCACACTCGGCATATCCTTCACCGGCTCTTCTCCACACTCTCTCGCGTCCATCTGGGGATCGTAGGCAGTATCTGGATTCATCGGTAAACAACACAACTCTCCAGTCGTCTGCGTTCCAATGTTGATGGTCCCTAGCGAATTGTAATCTGGCTACTCGATGTTGCCTGGACAGTTCGGGTCCTGTAGCGGGTCTTCGAGATCTTAAATTAGCTTCATCCAACCGTCTTCTAACGGTTCGTTCACTAACATTAATGTTCCTGACATATTCAAGGTTGTTTCTAATCTCTACAGTAGTTGAGTGACGATTTCTTAAGGCTGAAGACGCTATAAAACGGTTATCCCGGTGAGTAGTTATTCTCTGGGGACCGGTTCCAGGACGTCGATTGTAAGCTCCCGTCTCTATAAAACGTAAAAATACACGTTGTACGGTACTGCGTGAAACCCCGAATTTGTTAGCCACGTAATTTTGACTTCTTCCGTATTGAATAAGAGTAACAATAGATGCAACAGTTTCTGCGCTTAAAGACATTTTGAAATTATGACTAATTGACACAAGCAAGTAATGAACACTTAACGTAACCAATAATAAACAGAAATGTCATCGTGAAAACGATTGAAAATGCATAGCCTACTTGAAATAGTGAAGTTAAGACAATATGATATCTTTTACAATGTTGTTGAGCTAATGTTCAATTTTAATTTAATTTTAATTCTCTTCAAATAAAAGCTTTCCGAAACCGTTTCCTGTACAAAGTATACATTAAAAATCTATACCAAGCCGTGCCCTTCATAGACAAAAGTTACAATAAAAAAATATATAAAATTTAGGCGTTTTTATCAAAAATTATAGGGGTGCCCGTTTTTCGTGCCGGTGAGTGTATTATGAACAGGGCCGGATTTACCCTAAGTGCCGCCCTGGCCACTGCAAAAAATGCCATCCCTGCTTTTTCCTAGAAAACGAAAATTTCAATGAAAAAAATCTTAATAACTTTCTGCCTTTTTCACTTTTTTTCTATAAAAAATAAAGTGACGAGCAAAAACTAAAACGAAAAAAACGGTCAAATTCCAAATTTTGCTGTCTTCTTAAAAATTTGCCGCCCAGGGCCAGTGCCCGCGTACCCTAGTGTAAATTAATAGAGTACTGATTATGAAAGTAACAGATACTATATATAGTATAGTGGTAAAAATTTGTGTTTATACGAGTAGAAGTGTAACTAGGAAGTAAGAATTTTGAAAAATTTGCAAAAATGGAAAGTTTTTTTTTTTTTTGTTTTTGTTTGTCAGATCACATTTTTGTAGAAAAATGGACTTTTTGGAGGCGGTTCTTGGATCAAAATCGTTTCAGAGCGCAAAATTTGTAGTTATTCTAAATCTAACCCTTTATTTTGGAAATAATTGAACTTTTTATTTTGACAACATGATTAAATACAGGCATGGGAAAAAAATTGAAGAACCTTTGCTACAGACAAACAAAATAAGAGTGTTGTTATGGTGAAAGCGCTGAATAAAATAGAAATTTATTTGATTGGTGCTTGATGTCTCGGTGTTTACCATATTCTGTACATAAGCACGCAAATAACTGCTTATATACCTATAGTAGGTACTCCCATATTAATTTATAGTTCCTGAAACTTAAATAAAATAAAAAAAAGTAACTCATGTTATTTTTACAAACTCTACGAAACAGAGTGCAGTCTAAATAGAGTGCAGAATATTTACATTTATATTTATTTCAATTTTTTTACAGTTTTAATAATATTATGGCACACTGAAACAAAATCGATACAGTAAAAAATAAGAAACCACATTTTAAATTAAGATAAATGATTTTTTTAAACTAGTTGAATGTTTGACAATTTCATTTATTTATTAATTAACAACCGCAGAGACTATCCATTGAAATCTTTTTATTTTTATTATTTTTAGTAATATCCTGTTAATTCTTATTTAAGTTCGTCTTAAGATTACTTAATTGTAATTGATTTCGTTAAGAACTGACAGCGGCCCGTTGTGTTGCGAGTTGTTGCGATCGTAACAACGTTAATTTGATTTGCATCAATACGACCAAATATGTGACGATACTTTTCACCGTCTGCAAAAATAAAATGAAAAAATGTTAAAGTTGACAATGAGTTTTAGTTATAACATTAAAGATATCTCTTTAAAATTTTCTTTTCCATAATAATTAACAGAAGTAATTAAAGTTTTACCGAAAGTACATTGAGTTAAATTGTGTGATGCACACATACTTGCGGTGCTGCGCGGCACCGCTGCATGCACGCAGCGTGCATTTTTTTCTGCGGCAGTTCCCTACAGCACCGCTGCGGCAACGCACCGGCAAATTTTCGCAACTGCGTTGTTGTAGTACATTGTTAGGATTTCGTAGAACATCTATCTACGAAATTCTTATGTCGCCGCACTTTACTCAGAATAGTCTTCTGTCAACTCGCACTTCACGAACATTTTATTTTCAATTAGTCAATGCACACATACATTTTTTTCATGCAGAAAATATACAACTGTTGAAAAAAGAACCTTGAATTGTTGTTTATTTTAATTGATAGGATGTTGAATGTTACAGGGTTATAGCTAATAATTCCAGTGGAGGTATGGAAATATATATTCGGATTTAATTTTCTCCCTATTTTTTACACAAAACTCATCAAATGGTTGAATTCTAATACATAATTTATTAAAAAATTTTCATTTTGCATCTGGAAACGATTCATTTTTTATATTTTGTAAATTCCATTAAAAATTTTAGTTTTAAATTTTTTTGTCATTTGTAAAAATTACTGTACAACAAATTCTTATCAACAAATATCAGTTTTAACATACCAATTTTAGGAATTTTACTGTGTAACACAGAGTTTTAATTATATAATTGTAAAAAATTATTTATAACATCTAAAAAAATAAATCATTTTTTAATTGTTTGGAATTGTATTTTGGACATTTTTTTATTATTTTATATTTCGTTTAGTTTATTATTGTTTTGTGTTTTTGCTTATAGTATGTTCTCTTTTTCCTTAATAATAGTACTTTTCAAAAAAAATTTTCGTCTTTTGCTTTGTCGAAAAAAAATCCTTTTGTATATACTTAACTATAATTTTGGTATTACAGTTTCTCACGACGTACTTTAAGTTGGTAAACCTGATGACAATTTTTACTTCAAAAAAATCCCAACACTGGATTCCCGTGAAGAGATAGATAGAAGAGAAGTAAGAAATAAATTAGTTTTATATTAATTTTCACATTAATTGATAGTATAAAAATTTAATTTTATGCATTACGTTGTGCAAAACTTACAACAACGCCACTAGTTTTATAATTTTGTGTGCATCACTTTTTGCGGTGCCGCTGCGTGCACGCAGCGGTAAAAAAACGCATGTGTGCATCGGCACTTTGTGAGTGGTAGTGGCTCAATATGTCCCAGTCAAATCCCCAGAAAATCATTTGGATTAATGATGATGAAAACACCATTTAAAATGTACAAAATTATTTGTTCGGTAATTGTGTCCCGTGCCCGAATAGACCGTGTTTAATCGTATTCAGTTTGTGCGTGCATCCACCTACTTGATTCGAATTTTGAATCCGATTTAATAAACTTTCTAATACGCAATAAAAATTATTAATTTCGTTTACTTGCGGTTGTGTTTTTTTTTCAAAATTAGATTTATGATGTTGTTTGCGCCGGTCCACTGCTTACCGACCGACCAAATACATACCGATTTACTAAAAAAATATAGGTAATTTCAATCCAATACATTTTTAATAATATAAAAAATTAATGTACCACTATTTTCTTGTATTTTATTTCTTTATGTGGGTGGCCCCCGTACATATGTACACATTTATTTATAGAATATGTAATATAATTTTGATGTCTCATTTTATATAATCGAAATTAATTTGAAATAAAATTTAACATATAAGTTTGTATTGTACTGTGTTGAGTGTAGTATGTTTGTAGTTTAAGGCATTGTTGGCGGTAAAATGATGCTGAAAGGTTACCATCAATTAGGCATATTTGTTTTAATTAAGTGATTATTCAATTAGAAGGTTTTATTTGTTTTAGACAGATTCATGGTGGCCACCATTCACCACAATGTGTTGTTCCCTAAAGATTTTATTGAGTTCATAATAATTAATTGAAGGGTGAGAATATTTTATTGAAGGCATATATGTATGTATGCTGCGTGTGGGTAAAGTATACTTTGATTTGTAATAATTCGAAAACTAACTCGTGTATTTTATGCATTCGAAACCATATTTCTCGCCAGAACTCTGAAAAGCGTTTATCGACTTAGAAATCTTCTACAAAGAACGTCAGTAAGTTATAACTAATAATATTCTAGTCAGGACCGGATTTACTCTAGTGGAGGCCCGAGAGCACTTCTCATGTGGTGGTTCTTAAATATTTTTGTGGAGGCCCCTGTTAAAACGATAAAGAATTTTTCAAATTTCCATAAAATATAGCGATTTATCCTTTCTATTCTTCTCCTCTTTTGAGAGCTTTTGTGGAGGCCCCTAATGTGTGGAAGCCCCGGGGTACGTGCCCCAAGTGTCCTTTTGTGAATCCAGTACTGCTTCTAGTAATATCTATAATGAATAGGTATTAAATTAGGAAGTACCTAGTTGAATTTTTGGCAGAGTTCTGATAAAAGACTATTTTAAAATGATAATTTAACTCTTGTGTATTAAGTTTCATAAGAATATGTATAATTTCATATTTTTTACTTTTACGATGTTGACAAATTTTTGTAGCAAAAAAAAGTAGGAAACTTTTTATTGGTCATTTTATTGTATAAGTAAACTTAATAATAATGAAACAAATATTTTAGTGATAAAAACTGATTTAAAATTCGTGGTAACGAAGTAATAAAGTATAATACGAATTATACTATTTTATTCGTTATCTTACCGTATTACACACAAATTATATATTTCTTATGAATAAATTTATGTTTTCTACAATTCATGGTTCTTCTCTACAAGCAGTTCACTCAAAAGACATTCAGAAAACTTTCAATCCAAAAATAACAAACCACTCATGTAATATAAAATAATAAATGAAACTACCACTAAATGGGAACATTTTATTAACATATTTTAGCTAACTTATGAAGACAAAAACGATTACCGACGTCTGATCTATACTTGTGTTCGGTTAAATCATCTTTCATTCTACGACTAAAATTAAATGAAATCACTTTTGGAAGAGTCTTAAACCATAAACCTTTAAATTCGTAACATTTTATTGTAATTATGTATAATGTTGTAAATATTTATTACAGCAAAAATCATCTAGTGTTTAATTTAATTAATCTTACGAATACAACCATAGATAAGTCAATATTCTACTGAGGACAATACTAGGTACTATGATTGTTGCCATACTTACACAAAAACCAATTCATTTAATTCTGGTCGTTCTTTACCTAATCCAATTTATTATACTTACACACACCGGCATAATTAGCGGAACATACAAAATATCTCTAAAAAACGAACAGACCATTTTATTTTACAAAACTATTAGTCTTATTTAATTATTCACTTAAAATTACATGTTCACAAGTCGATATACCTTCAGTTTTGTTAGCAAAAGCAATTAACCATATGAAATGCCAAATTTTTGGAATCTTATGGCGTCTAAGAATCATTTAAGTTAAAGATTATTTAACAAATAGAAAATGAACCAAAGCGTTTTACTACCGCCTGGTTCCTCCCGTGCTCTTGTCAAAGCTTCCATTTGTCTTGTTATGCTCAGAATGATGTTGTCTATATAGTCTCCTGAGGCAATCATTACCCTTCTTTAATTACGGCAGTCTGAACTTCTGAAGCTTGACCACATTGAGAAGAAGCGGCATTTGAATTTGAAAGTGACAGACCTCTTAAAAAGATTTGCATCAATAATAAATAAGAACAATTCTATGGAAAGTCAGTTGTTTCATTACTTCAATATTTGTAAATAATAAACAAATATTTTACTTCGCAAAAATACCACTTTTATTTTGAAACTGTGACAATATTGTTTCGAACCGTCAGTTCATTTTCAAACAGAATTCTGTTTGAAAATGAACTGACGGTTCGAAACAATATTGTCACAGTTTCAAAATAAAAGTGGTATTTTTGCGAAGTAAAATATTTGTTTATTATTTACAAATATGGAATACCATAAAGTAACGCTCAAATCTATTAATATTACTTCAATATTATTTTAAGCAAAATAAAAAAAAAACAGCCAACTTTGTTTAATAAATAGGTTTTTATATTTTTTTTATGTTCCGCTAATTATGCCGGTGTGTGTATTTAAACATTAAAACAATTAATGTTACCTACCGTCGTAATTAGCTCACGATCAATATTTAAATACTGATTCAAATTCATAATCGGCGGGTTCTTTTGTATGGCCGTTAAAAACATCTCCACTTCTTGGCGTGTACGATTATCGAGAACGGTTAAATTCACACAAAGCAAACGATCTTGAAATATCATACGTACACGGCGTGACGCATGATACGCCTCATTACATATCGTATACAAAACACCCATACAATAAACCACAATCACGATTAATCCCGACAATTTTTCGGAAAATCCTTGCTCCAAAATTTCCGCCAGACACCCGTAGCTGGCCGTAATTGTTGTAAACAGTATCACAATACAATACATACCATACATATTGGCGTAGGCCTTACCTGGAAATTTAAATTTTTTTGTAAAACTTATATTTACTTATATTATATTTTTTTAGTTTAGAAATGACGTCATTATCATCTCTTTTCAATGTATGATGCTAGCTGTGCTTTAAAAGAATTACATAATACTGATTCTTACAATAGTATTTACATAAATTAAGTTTATTTTCATTTTTTCTTTTTCTCACTTATTTCAATTGCCAAATTATATAAGATTTCACTTACGGATTTGTGTGTACTGTATGAAAGTTAGAAAGAGATAACATACCATTAAATTAGGTATTATTAAATAATTTTTACTAATAATTTTTTATTTGACCCACCCATTTCAACTCATATTTTTATGATATATAGGTAGTAAGGTACCACAGTAAAGTATCATAAAAATATGAATTGAAATGGGTGGGTGAAATAAAAATTATTGATAAAAATTATTTAATAATACTTAATTTAATCGTATGTTATCTCTTTCTAACTTTCATTCAGTACACAGAAATCCGTAAGTGAAATCTTATATAATTTGGCAATTGAAATAAGTGAGAAAAAGAAAAAAGAAAAATAAACTTACTTTATGTACTATTTTAAGGATCAGTATCGTGTAGTTTTTTTAAAGGACAGCTAGCATCATAAATTGAAGAGAGGTGATAATGACGTCATTTGTAAACTAAAAAAATATACTATATATAGCTAGGTTTCTTTGACACACACATACCAAGTTGTTGCATCATGTGTGATAAATCACCCCACAAATGTCGATATTCCGCCAACTGTTCACTAGGATTCCGGCCTTCAATCGCTTTTATCAACCCTTTAGCCATTCCACGACAAGCCACACCCATAGCCGTGCAATTTATATACCACAGCGAACAGAGACCATTCAGTGTGGCGAAAATATGATAGAACGCCAATGTATGCCACCACAACAAATCTGGTTGTAACATAAATTCGGCCAACACAATTGCAATACTCAAACCCCACGAGAAAAAGCACAGACTCCATGTGATGCATGACAATTTTGGAAACATTAACGGTTCACCAACCAGTCGTAAGAAACGCACTTGATAATTTGTCCACATATTTTTGAAAGTGGCCACTTCAAATCCACCACGCCACGATGCGATCGGTTTTAGAAAATGTGGAATTAAAATGCTTAGAAATATAATGTTGTAAATGTATTCGTCGAACCGTTTTCCCGGTTGTAACATTATTTTTAGCCGTTCAATAAAGACGATAGTAACGTAGGTAGATTCGGCAATAAATAGGAAGTAGGCGTAGATTGTTGCTTTCGATGTCCAACTGAATGTGGTTCGTCCTAGAAATTTTAACAATATGCAATATAAGATGCTATTTTAAAAGAGTTAGATATTGAATTATTAGTCATCTTTTCTTAATTTGGTCAACTGTCAATTGTACGAGGGTGAATCAAATTTAAACCGACCTTTATAATTTTTTATTAAGTGATTATTTTATTAAACAAACAGCATATTATTTTTCTGTATACATTCCTTTTCTATTAATGCATTTTTGCCATCGAATCGGAAGTTTGTTAATTCCCTCACCAAAGAAAGAAGAAGGACGTGTACGTAACCAGTTGCACACGAACTGCTGTACTGTCAACTGTGTTCTATGGCTGTACTTGTCTGTTAGTCTCAAAATGTTGTCCTCCCAGCGCGATTTTAGGCTGGCCAAACACGTGATAATCACACGGTGAGAGGTCTGCACTGTATGGTGGGTGTTCGAGAACAGTCCAATGCATTTTGGTTAATTTTTGTTGGACGTTTTGAGACTACCGAGCGAGTAAGGAACAAGTAAGCAGTTAGTGTCCAACTGGTTACGTACCTGTCCTTCTTCTTTCTTTGGTGACGGAATTAACAAACTTCCGATTCGATGGTAAAAATGCATTAATAGAAAAGGAATGTATACAAAAAAATAATTTGCTGTTTGCTTAATAAAATAGTCACTTAATAAAAAGTTATTATAATTAAAGGTCGGTTTAAATTTTATTCACCTACGTATTTTCGCAAATTGTGTCCCGTACGATAAATTGTTTTTTAAACGCAAATTTGATGTAAATTGCGTTGCAGTCCTGATAGTTTTGTGGCAATATTTCATTCCCAGTTTGTTTCAGAGTTTTTTGACCAATCCTTTTTGTGATAAGGGTGGGCGACAACCAGCACTTTTCCCGAATAGTGTTCAAAAGAAATGCATCAAGAATATATAATATACAAAGTAATTCAGAATTATGTGCCGTAATTGCTAGAGCTGATAGTACGTTCAAAAATAATGGTACCTTTTCATCTACACTTTTTCCCGAAACTCAGTAATAAAGGAGATAAAGTAGAGGGGTGAAACGCAACTGACATTTTTTTTTTAATTTTTTAGACGCTTTTGAATAATGGATTCATATTTTAGGGGTGCGTTTGAACAGTGGCATAATTAAATTTATGGTACCAATTATTCCATCACTTATGATTAGGGGATAATTTGGAAATAGATCGCCAAATGTACCAAGTGTACCTTTTTTGCATGTAATTGTCTGAGGAATCATACTGTTAAAAATTTTGTTTAAATAAATGTAAATTAACAAAGAAAAGACGTGATAACTCATATCTACCACCCAAAACCACCGCTTGATCATAAGTGGTGCAATAAGTGTTAACATAAATTCAATCCTCCTAACGCAAAATACGTACCCCTAGAATATCAATCCTTTATTCAAAAGCGTTTAGAAAATATTTAGGAAAAAATGGTTTTCGTTTCACCCCTTACAAGGTTGTATCTCCTTTATTATTGAGTTTTGGAAAAAAGTGTACATGAAAAGGTACCATTACTTTTAAACGTACTGTCAGCTCTAGCAATTACGGTACATAATTCTGGACAGCGCTGTATATTGTTGAGTTAACTAAGCTTTACTCTGATAGGAACCCTATACAATGTCCACAATAAAAATTCAACTTCCTATACTTCACTTATTGTTAGAAGTGAAGTGATTATAGTACTATAATCGCCACACTCTCTTTGCTTTTCAAATTGTTACATGGAATAGTTTCAGAAAAAATCGTCTGTGAACTGTGACAGACGGATAGAGGGAACATACACTATAGTGATTCTGTACGTAAGTGTTTGGAATGTTCCATTTTGCCAATTTTGGTACAGAATACTAAAAATTTAATAAAGATCAACTAGATGGTCGAGTGTACTTATTGTTAGTTACCGATAGGTTGGGAAGTAAAGAATCTGATTCCTGATCTATTCCCGGCTGTTTCTGAACGTTTTTCTACAGTTTTTCTTTATAATTCCAGATAAACATTCGTATAGTTTCTCATGGCATTAGAACGTTTTGTTATCTACGAAATCCCAAATTAAAACTCTAAATTGAATTTGATAAATCGTCAAATAACACTATCGAATTTTAAAGTACTCTATTTACTTAAATATAGTGGCGCAACAGGGAAAAATGTGGGCGGAAGAGTGAAAATGGACATTTGTTTAGTTAGAATTTTTTATGGCAGGGAGGGGGGGTGAACTTTATGGGGAGGGTGCGTTTGAGCGAAAATCGCTCCATTGCGCTCTAGTTACGGTACTACTTAAATTGGTGTTTCCTAGAACAAACTTTTGATCCTTTTCAATGGAAAATTCTATTTCCCTTAATTATAATTACATATATATTTTATTAGAAATTAATAAACTTGAAATGAATTCCCATCACATTGAAATGTAGATACATCTATCTATCTATATGTATTTTAAAGTTATACTGATTGGAATAAATTGAATATGAAGTGTTATTTAACATAAATAAATTGATGTAATTTGTCAAAATATGTACGTTGATTGTTAGTAATGGTGTATTCAGTACTGTCAGTTGTAGTAACACTTTGAAAAACAAACTGCCCCACATTATTATTGTATAGTACGGGCGCTATCTTATGAACACACAATATATTGTATAGAGAAATACATGTTGTTTTTAATCAATTCATTAAAATAACATTCTTGTTATAAATGTATAAATGCATATGTATAAAGATTATTACTAGATTGAATACATAGGAGCCTGTTAGTAGGTAATATGTACTTGCGTCAATAATTTTTATCGTAAATACGCCTTTAAGTACCCAGTGTTGATATACTTAGATACTGATTTTGATTTAATTTTCGTTCTTGTATTGTAACAACTGAAATTCTCGTTAAAATCAGGGCCGTAGAGAGAAATGGCGGGCCCTGAGAATACCGCATTTTTTTAGAATTTCCTACCAAAAAAAAAAAAATAAGTAGTGAACAAAAAAAAAAAATTTCTTAACTTTTTCCCGGACCTACTACCGACAGCTACGGGCCCCTTCTCCAAGTCCGGGTCCCGATGCTGTAACCCCAGCTACCCCACTCTCTCGTCGGGCCTGGTTAAAATTTATTGATGACCAAAAGTTACCGGTCTATTCACTTCGAATACCAATTTATATTAAACAAATGTATCTAAATATTGACAATTATTAATATTAGTGATGTCAAAGCGAAGATCGCAACTAGACGTCTAGTTATTTTTTTTTTTAGACAAAATTAATCATTAGCCGAAAATATTGAGTATAGAATAGTCGACTGATCGACAAGATTTTTCATTGAAGTCGTTAAAAAGAAAAATATATTTAGAACTTTCAAAAAATTCATTTTTTCCTTCCTTAAAATGTTAGCAAAACCTTAAAGAATATGCCCCAAAATTTTTAGAACGATATTCGAAGTCTGTCGTATGTTTTAGTCTCTGAACGTAAAACACATCTGAGAGCGGAAAATAGCATCTGTGGTTTACATTGTATACCTACGCCGTATTGTGCACCGAAATAGTTTTTAGCGAATTTCCAGAAAGAATTCTGGAAATTCAGCTATTACAGTAGGTGTCATGACGCGACTTGAGCCCGGGACTATGGCAGAAATTTGTTTGGAGGTCCCTAGAAACCGAAAACAATATTCACTAAAATTTATATATATATATATATATATATATATATATATATATATATATATATATATATATATATATATATGTATATATGTATGTATGTATGTATATATGTATCAGCACGATAACTCTCGAACGAAATGTCCTAGGTTTACGAAATTTGGTGACAACGT
Organism: Brachynemurus nebulosus; assembly: GCA_035578155.1. Lineage (NCBI taxonomy): Eukaryota > Metazoa > Arthropoda > Insecta > Neuroptera > Myrmeleontidae > Brachynemurus > Brachynemurus nebulosus. The sequence continues at coordinate 53,915,106 of JAPWDM010000002.1, forward strand.
TGGAAGTCCAAAAATCTTGGATGAGTTCTTCAGCCAGACACGTCGGATTCCAGGAACATGGTTTTTGTTCTTGCAAAAAATTAGTTTTTTGCCAAAATTTCCACTTATTCAAAAAAATTTGCCAAATTTTTTTACATCATTTAAAAGAGGAGAAAAAATTACATAAAAGCGGTCTTTAAACTATTATTCTATGTCAACTAGTTTCCGAGAAAAACTAATTTTTATAAACGGAAATTCGCTATGTTATGCAGGATGCTGCGACAGGGATATTTTTTTTATTATTATGTACCTACTGAAATTTAAATACATTTTTTACGAAACAGCATTTTTATAACTAACTGGCATTCTAACTTAAAAATTACTCGACCAATTATTTTTTTTTTAAATTTACACCAAATATGTTTTATATTAAATAAATAAATTGCTACCTCTATTAAAGTCAAATAATGAAATTACAAGTCCATGTTTTATATTATTATCCTCTATGTAAACCAAACTGCCACTGTCTGTACAAAAATTTTTTAAATGCAAAAGTTTCATGAAAATCTAATTTTACAAAAAAAACTTCCATTTTTTAAACTTTTTTAAAGTTTTAATTCTTTTTAGTTTAGTGTTTACATAACATGTCAATTACAAAAAAAAAGTTTTTAAAAGATTTTCATATGATAAGTTCGGAAATTCCCTTTCTTTTACCTAGAATTGCGCGGTACCCAAGTGTAAACATTTAGTTTTTTTACACTCATTTGTGTTTAGTTGACAAATCTTAACAAAGATAACATTGTATAATATTTATTTTGGTATTTTAGAGAATAATTGCAAAAAAATTCCTAATTAAGATCAGTTAAAAATAGGTAAGTCGAAAAATTTTCTAGACTTAACTCTGTAGTTTTTCAAAATTTGAAATAGTCGCACACTTAAATTGTTATTTTAAACATTCCTTTTGAGGCTAAGACGCATGCTTATTCCACAGTGTACACAGTTCAATAATTTATTTCTTATATATCGAGTTCGATACTAAGTTCTGTATACGTACTCGCAAAGTATCTATGCAGCTACACTGTGGGGAGTCGATGTACTAAAACTAAATTATCTACAAATTGTCTACTAAAGTTTTTTTATTTTTTATTAATCAACCAGAATCTGGAAATAATCTTCGTCTTTAATGAAAATTTATTACCAATAATTTTTGTGAAAATTTATAGGTTTTTTTTATTGATTGGCTTATCAATCAGTTGATAAGATGATATATAATTCTCAACTCTTGTGGTGGCTTTGGTTAAAGTGATTGAGTTTGTACAATCTGGTTCTTGTGTTCAGCCTGAAAATATTCATTACAACACTGAAATTTATTTGGTGTTAATTTTAGATTGTTAGCATCTTTTTTCGTTGGATTCTAACAAAGTTTTCCCATTTTTTCAACAGTGCGCTTTCGAATCAGCATAAAAATTTAACAGAATTTCTTTTTTCTGATATTCGTCTAGTTGATTTTAATTAATTTTCATAATTTCTTTCCTTTGCTAACCCAACTTCCTTAACCCTAGAATCATACGTACACGTCAAATGTCCAACCTGAAAATATTCATTACAACACTGAAATTTATTTGGTGTTAATTTTAGATTGTTAGCATCTTTTTTCATTGGATTCTAACAAAGTTTTCCCATTTTTCACCAGTGCGCTTTCTAATCAGCATAAAAATTTAACAGAATTTCTTTTTTCTGATATTCGTCTAGTTGATTTTAATTAATTTTCATAATTTATTTCCTTTGCTAACCCAACTTCCTTAACCCTAGAATCATACGTACACGTCAAAACGACGAACGAACTTCTCTACCTGCTCCAATACTACAACTTGTCGGTACTTGCTTGCTGTGAGATTTCTGTTATCTAATTTATTTGTTGTTATAACACATAAGACGTATTTATTTTGTTTATAGTCATTGTCGTTTTGTTTGTATTGAAATAGTGTTCGTCAAAAGGACGTCGATGTATGATTACGCGATGTTTTTTTTTAAAGATTTTGTACTTCACGTATAAAAGTTTTACTAATTTTTCTAAAATTTATTAAAGATATGCATGTTATAATTAATTTATTCAATGATTATGATAATGTGAAAGATGATTACAGCTGTTTGACTTATAGAGACGACATAATACTGAAGTTTTAATATATTGAATCGAAAATTAAAGAATGCGTTTCAAGTGACTTAATAAAAGATTAACAATTTATTTTGTGGAAAATATTTTAATTTTTATTATTTTTTGAGATCTTATTCGAAAAATTACTAACAAATTTTAGAAAATTTACAAATGTGCCTAATGGGGAAATAACTACATATCTATAGGAATATTTATGACTGAGAAATTTCACATTCTGTAAAGTCACACATGTCTAGTGACTCATAATAGTTCATAAATTAATTATTTGAAACATGTTTTATGATACAATTGATGTATTTATCTATTTTTTAATTTTTATAATGAAAATATGCTTTGATAAAAAGAATAAAAAAATTAACACTATGAGGCCCGAGCACTTTCACAGTAAACTTCCCCGGAAGCCGACAATATTTTTAAACAAATTTATGCAAACAAGTACATAAAATGATTCCACAGAACACTAAATGCTTCAACATGTACGTGTTAGGCAGGTCAGAAAATGAGTACATACATAGTTATTATTTTTGATGAAATACACATATACATACAAACATACAATACACACATTCATACGTATGTGGATACAAATATTATTTGTAAATAAAAGATGCAGCCTAGATATTTTGATAATAAAACATATTGTTATGTATATTTAATACATAATATGTACAAAAAATGGAAAGTGTCCCGTACGTAGTAATAAATTATTTTTATTAGAATAACATAAAATCCTTTTTATAAGTATGTATTTTTAAGTGTTTTGTTTATTATTCTAAATATTGATCGCGGTCGGCCTCTGAGGATGTTTTGTTTGGTTTCGGATGCCGAAGCCATGGGACTGAAAGTGTTAATAAATATTTACATTAAGAAATTTTTCAAAATCCAATTTTTTTTAAATATTTTGTTTGCTTTTGTAGTATTGTTATGTAAAAAAAAAGCCGTGAGCAGCGGGGCCCCATCACGGTAGTCGAATTTCCCCCTTCATCTTCGGTATTGAATGTTTACAAGCGAAATGTGATTGAAAGTCTACAACCGAATTGTCATTTTGTTGGTTTCAAAACTGGTGATGAGTGTTCGGCTGATCGAGGCTTTAAAAAAAGGTTTTAAGTATTTAAGGGTTGTATCTCAGTAAATTTCAATTTTGTGCCGAAAACAGGTAGCAGAAAAAAAACCAACACAATTCGTACGAGGGCATTCCTGCCCATGTTTATCCGCTAATTGCCTTTATGTTTTAGTTTTAAATATTAAAAAAGGACCTTAAATAGTAAACTGGAAGGCCTTTATAAAGATATTTTTTCATTCAAAAAAAAAAAAATAAAAAATAAAAAAAAAATAAAAAAAAATTATTTCTTCGGTATTGAGTGTCTACAAGCGAAATATAATTGAAACTCCACAAGCGATTTGTAATTTTGGTGGTTTCAAAACTGATAATGAGTGTCCGGTTGATCGGGGCTTTATAAAAAGATTTTAAGTTTTTAAGGGCTGAATCTCAGTAAATTTCAATTTTGTGCCGATAGAAGTTAACAGGGAAAAAGCCAAAACAATTCGTACGAGGGCATTTCTATCCATGCTTATCCGCCAATTGCCTTTGTGTTTTACTTTTAAATATTAAAAAAGGAACTTAAATAGTAAACTGGAAGATATTTTTTCTTTCCAAAAAAATCCAAAATTTCTATTTTATAAATAATAAAAATCCAAAATTCCTAAATAATAATTAAATAAATAAATAAACAGTGACTCTAATAACATTTGCAAATTACTTAATATGTATGTATTTCATTTGTTAAAAAATTGTATTCACTTTTTTTTAAATTTTTTAAAATTACTATTCGCCTACTTGTATTTAGAATAAACATAATGCTTTTAAAACACATTTAACAATAGCATTCAATTCCGATGTAAAAATGGGAGAAGTGGGGGGAAAAGTGATGTGGACTCCCTACAAGGTACTAGCTGGATACTAACTGAATACACGTACAAAATTTCAGCCCTCTAGGTTTCCTTATGGAGTCTCTAGACGTGTTAGAAAACAAGCAAAAAAATTAAGGAAATATTGGCGTAAAAATCGTGGGGGTAAGGGTTAAAAGTTGAAACCTCCAAAAAACAGTGTCTGGCTATTAGCTTAACCTGTACACCAAATTTCAGCCCTCTAGGTTTATTTGGAGAGATTTTGACCCGAACGAAACTGTTAAAAAACAAGAAAAATCATGTTCTTTTGGGTATAAAAATGGTGGGGGTAGGGGTTAAAAGTCGAGACCCCCAAAAGGCACCCCCTTGATACTAACTCAATCCGAATACAAAATTTCAGCCCTCTAGGTTTATTCGGGTGACCTGTGCGAGTGGTACAAACTTCGAAAACGTCGAAAATGCTTGAAATTGTAGCTTAAAAATGAGGGGGGTGGGGGTAAAATATTAAAACCTCCAAAAAGCACAACCTAGGTTCGAACTCTATCAACACACCAAATTTCAACCCTCTACGTTAATTCTGGGGGGCTGGGGGCCTGTTAGATCCAGCGAAAATCGTTTTTCCCCCCTCTACTCCCACCATATCATCCTAGGAAGCTGAATTTTGGATATGTTGTAGATAATTGACCGAAACATTATTTAAAACCGATTTGGAAAAGTTTTATTGCTTTTCCGCCCCCCACCACCCCCTTAAAGGTCGGGTCCGAAAAAAAATTTGCCCAAAATTTGACCCCACTTTGATAGTATTGTTGTGCATCGGAATAAGCCCCACTTACCAAATTTCATCTCTTAACTTCCATAGGGGGGCCCTACACATATTAAAAGGTTGCGGGAAAATATATATATATATATATATATATCAGACATCTTTTTTTTTTACATAATCGTGTTCTACGGGTCCGAAAACGGATAGCGCCCCTGGTCTCGCCTCTCGCAGCTCTTATCGTATAGACTGTATAAGTCTAATTTTTCGGAGAAAATTCGACTAAAAAATGTTTTTTGAAAATAAACTCTAAAACTCTTCGTAAAATGTATGATTAACGTTTCTCGTAGACCAACGTATGATTCTAAAGTTGTATCAATTCAATTGACAGAAAAAGAGTCATGTATGGCGTTATTGGAAACCACAAAATTGATTTATGTGATTCCAATAAAGTTGATTCCAATTTGAATTTAATCGATCATAAAAAAGGACATTAAACAACCAAATTATAATTTTATATTTCAAGTTAATCGTGCCTCAAGTCACACATAGCGTGAATGAATATTAAAAAATTTATTAAAATTAGAACACGCATATGAATCAATTCAGCGTCTAATACTCGAATAAATATGTAAAGTTATTAAAAAATATCTTAATTTAGTACAATTTTATTGTGGCATTTTATTACCTAGTAAAATATATTTTTATATGTTGTTTTAATTGTGGTCCCTCGCACATGATGTAGATACAATTTTGAATAATCAAAAATTCACATAAAACGAAATAAAATAAAAAAAAATAAGTTAATGACAGAACCATCAACACGCATTATGACAGTTATATAATAATGATTATTATGTTTTTGTGTGATATTACAGAATGTTTCAAATGTTACATCATTATGTAACAGATTGATATTCAGTAGATTATTAAAATGTATTCCTTGGCGAAACCTGCAGCCTTAACGGTTTGATGAGTTTTTGTAAAAGAAATGTCGTTACATTCGTCTTAATCTTGAGAGTAACATAGGATACACGAATTGTCAGTAAATTCAATATGGCGACTATTCCGCCGAGAACACCATATTCAATTTTCGACGGAAAAATACAATCAAAACTTATCAATTGATGTATCAAAGAAAAAGATTTTAAAACTACAACTTCAAAAAAGTAATATTAAAATGGTGTAAATAAAAAGGTAAATTGAAAAAACCAACTCCGTGTAAAAAGCGTACTTATTAAAAAGATGGAACCTAGATAAAATAGAAAACTAAATGAATAAAAGATTATATTAATCGGAGACATTCATGTTGTAATAAGTTGAACAGAAATATGTGTGCTTCTTTTTTATTCATTTAATTTGCTGTTTTCTATTTCATTTTTTTTTATTTTTTTAGAACGCTCTTCACACAGTCGAGTTTTTTGATTTCTTTAATTTACTTTTTTTGTTGGGTTTTTGGTTGGGTTGGGTATTTAAAAACTTCAGAGAAATATCGGCGATTTAGCACAAATCACAGACCAGTGAACACATTATATTTTATATTATAGAGACATATAATATAAATGTATAATTGAATCAATCAGTTACGACTAAGTTCCGACCTCAGTAGTATTCTGTTATATAGTAATTGATTCGTATCCGTAGTTACATTTTCAAATAATTATTGTCAAAATATAATATTGATAATAAAATTTTACTTTTTGGAGAAGAAACTGCAAAATTTTGAAAGAAGAAAAGTGGTATTCGCTTTATTTTCAAAATACGTACGTAGGTATACAAATTATGTCCTGTAATAATTATAGTCGCATTTGTTCAAAAATTCACATTATATTATTTCATTAAATTTCACCCGTCTCACCCTTGTTACCTGCTTCAAGAAAAATACCTAGAAACTGGCTTTACGCTTTGTCTAGTAGTATAATCAGTATAACATAATAGTGTTCATTGGTCTGTGGCGCAAATACACGCCAAAGCAAAGTTATTTTCATAATATAAATGACAAAAGATAGTAGAAATCGGCTAAAATTATGCTTAGGTATATAGTTACGATAGTTACATAATAATATTATTACTTGAGCCTACTGTATTTCATTTAAAACTAGAATGACAAAAAAGTTTACATATTGTTTTATGTCAGAAACCCTTTTTTGGAATAAATTTAAAAATACTTTTCCAACAAAAATGTTTTAATATTTCAAAAACTTATTGTTGAAACATACAGTCAATAAAAGTCAAAGAATATTTATGCTCAACTATATAATTTTTCTCAGTTTTTAGAGATTTTATTATATTTTTAAAATGACATTTATTGTTTCTCTAAAGGGCTACTAAAAAATTTAGGTTCAGTAGGCTATATTAATTAATTTTATTTTAGTAGACTATAATTTTAACTACTCAGTTTTTTTATTAAATTTTGCTCCCATATTTTTCTGTACTTCCATAAAACATTTTTTAAATTGTCTAAAATTTTATAGTCAAATATCAACGACGATTATCGATATCACTTGCTAACCCATTGTCTAATTCAAAATATTGTACAATACTATATCAGTATCAATAATTTAAGTCTAATTATTTAAAATTTCGACTAAGCAACACTTCTTTTGTCTATCCTTGCTCACCGCCAATGTTTTAACATCATCTTCCACATAATAATAATAATAACATATAAGTTTGCATCGATAAAATTGCACTTTATATTAAGACATACCTGGTGATGTTCGCATAATTGGCATAACACCCATAATTTGAAAGAGAACGAGTAACGATTTAGTCGTTTTATAAAATTGGTCATATTTCAATAATGTTTCTTCGTCAACGCTTAGTTTCTTCTTTTTCGCAATAACTTGCGGCACATTTGGATCATCGCCTATCGAGAAACTTGAAAATAATGACTCTCTACGTGACATTTTTACACTAGCATTGTGTGAACTGGCAAACAGTTTCTATACTTCGTGTTGTAAAAGAAATTATTGTATTTTTTTTGCTTGGATAAATATATTGATTATTTTATTAAAAATTTAAAAAAATATATATATTTGATCAGTTTTTGTTTATAATTACTTAATTCTTTACAGGTGAGAGAAAATTAGGATAAAAGATGTAAATAATCTACTTAATAAAACTCTAACACTAAGCAAGTGAGTCGAAGCAGGAAAATTTTATATAGGAGTTTTTTTATGTAACGTAAATAAACAATAAGAAAAGATTTTTGAAAATTCTATGGCAATGTTTCCCAACCGCAGGACCGCGGATCGGTACCGGGCCGCGGAAGTATCTCACCGGTCCGCAGAAAGATGTGTAAATTACAATTAATTACAAGTTTTTATTTTTTGCTTCCATATGTTTTATTGGAATTTGGTATTTTTATTTATAGCACATAATAGCACACGTTCACCACAATACATTTTTTTTGTTTTAAAAAAAGAAAATGTCGGAGTTAATTTTATGGACAGATGGTCGAACGAACGATGGAAATTATTCTAGGCTCCAACATTTTAATTTTTAAAACTACTTTTAAACATTTCTCTAATGCTTAACACTTTTATTGCCGATCACGCGACGTCGCGTGACAAATATAAGAACCTTGTTAGTTAGCATAAAATATTTAGCCATCTCACAATGTCTATATTTATAGCTTGGCAATGAAAGTGTTAATATTTATGTGAAGTACATGGTTGACCAAATGATCGAAAAACCATATTTTATATAAAATAATAACGTAAAATACAAGAATGTCTTTATTAAAGAGTTATTAGGTACCCATTAGAGCCAAAGACTACAACAGGAATCCCTTTGTGATAGAGCACTCATACCAAATTTGGTAAGATTATGAAAAGGGATCAGACAAACGGGTACAAAGTTTTTTTCATTGGTTAGTCACAATAAATCTATGTTGTTTGCCATGTTTCCAGGCCCGATGAGAGGGTGGGGTAGCCGGGGTTGTAGCCCCGGGGCTTAGACTTGAGGGGCTTTTTTACTTTTAAGTTTCGTTTGCGAAATACTGAAGTGGCAGACAATGTGGTCTGACCTTTGACTTGTCAACGATGAATTTACAGTATTTGAAAAAATTACAGATAGTTGTAGGTAGGTACTTGGTTAGAACTTTCAATGAAAATTGTTTTAGTTAACCTTGGTCGATATCTTGAAGTAATAACCAAATTATCACGCTACAGAATCGAATCGTGGACGTGTATTAGTCGACTTATCTTAATAAAATTTACGAACAACAAGTTTTTTTATTGGAAAGTCAAATTTTTTCAAAATTGTAAAAAGTTGTTTTTGGCTATTTTGAGCAAATAGCAGATCTGTATGGGACAGCTAAGGTTGTCGGCATATATTTTAAAGTCCAGACATGTTCAACAGATACATCAGTGTTTAAGCAACTACATACTTTATATTTTAGCTTCAACTGTACACATTATAAAATATGACAAGTTTTCATAAAAAATTCATAAATAAATATAAAATATGTAGAGAATACAGTGTAACGAGTCCGACGTGATAAATTAGCGTGACAATATCAATTGAATTTGTAATTAATTTGTAATAAATCACCCATTTAAATACAATTAATGTCATCTAAATATGGACATATTTTTAATGTTAGATTAATTGAATAATATCGTAGCTTTTTTTTTTATTGTTTTTTTCTTTTATTTGTAGGATGTATTTTTAATGGGACATTGTATGTATGTATTATGTATGTATATGTGTGTATAGGTCATGTTCAATGTAATTGTAATATTTATATGGCGCCCTCACTATTCAAATGATAACTAGACTTATAAATTAAAAAAAGAAATACCGATTATAGTAAAATTCAAAAATTAAATAGTTATTTTTGACAAAAAGTAACTATAAGCTTTTGAACAAACAGCGAACTTGAGACCTAACCGATTTACTTTTATTATGTAGATGGTTTTATTATAGGAGGAACTTAACCCTAGTTTTTTACAAAAACCGACCACGAACGTTCTAATGGCTGATTTTTCTTTTGATCGATTTAAAATTTAAAAAAAGAATTAAAAAATAAAAAATTCCAATACTATTTTTTTTATCAAATGCCGGTGTTACTGTGAAAAGTGTTGGGAACATGCATTGGGATCTGTCCAAAAGGAGGAGCTTCAGAAAAATGGCTGACAAAAAAGTGCATTAACATTGATTTTATATACACTGAGAAAAAAATACAGTAATTTTTACTGAAATTTCTGGTAAAAAATTACTGAGCTCTCTGGTAATGCGGACATAAGTGACAGGCTAAGTAAAAACTATGATAATTTATAGTAAAAATTTAAATTACGCTACAGCTCAATAAAAATTACCGTATTATTTATAAATAAGGCTTTTTTTTATTTATTAATAAATAATTGAATTAAAATAGTTTAAAAGGATATTGATAGAAGGGTAAGCATTAAAATCAAATTATTAATATAGAAAAAATTTTTTGTGGTTTTTTATTATTTGTGGAAAAAAATATATAAATTCTTTATTTGTAATTATAGCACATTATAATAATTTGTATAAAAACATATTTCAATTAACATATCAAATACTTAAATAATAATTTATTATAAAAAAAAAAAAAAAAAAAAAAAAAACACTTTATAAACATCCAATCACTATCATTGCTATTGGCCAACTGACGAACCAACGGTTGCCACGGTTGCCACGGTTGCTGCATCTGTAAGTCGTGTATTGTCTAACACGCATGCTCTCTGGGCCTCAAGGTTGTGTGGTGGTTGCGTGCTTGTTTTGTTTATTCTGTTCTATGCGTTCTATGTAATACTTGGTATGCAGTGATGCTGAAATACACACCGACTCAGTAAAAATTATTCTATGTCCAGTATAATTTTACAAAAAATTAAGTAAATTTTCCCGGTGTCCACTTGAAATTTTACTACCCCATCGAATTTTACGCAGCTGTATAGGAAAAATTACGCAGCTGTATAGGAAAAATTCTTAAGGTGTACAGGAAAAATTTTCAAATGAATCGTAAAAAATAATGTTTGAAACACATTTTTTATATTTTTGCTTAATAATTTCCTACGGACTAGTCACTTAAGACTCGTTTACCGGAGGTAGCTCAGTAATTTTTACTGGAATTTTTTCTCTGTGTATAGTGACCAGTGCTATATTAAGAAAAAATGATAAATATTAGAACCGTTTGTATTTGGGTTGACAGAAGTTCGTAGTAAAGGAATTTTGTTGAAGAAGAGAAAATTTGACATCTGTAAAACAGTTAAAATGTGGTTAAAATATGAAAAAATGCGTGAATGAGTTAGTGAATATTACAATTTAGAGTATACAAACGTCAAATTTAAATAGCAAATGTCATAAAATAACTGGAGAATTGTAAGTGAATGGAAAAATTAAATCAATTGTATGTATTTTCAGATGTAAAAAATTCAGCTCATAAATGACATTTGAGCAAATGCACTTTAAGAATAGTCTGATTTTTCAACATCAGATGTCGTACCGTCATTCGACAGATCCCAATAGATTTTGTATTAGTAGTATTCTATAAGCACAATTGATATACACATATATTAAAAAAAAATTATAACAGTTTTTTAGAGAGAAGGAAAGCTACTGAAAATATGATATTTTAGAATGAATACATAGACTAAAATCAAATGTTTCTATAAGAATACTTGTCAAATTATTTATGTTAGTCAATATTTAACATTGAAGTCATGATTTAATTAAAAAAAGTATTTGAATTTTTATTATATATATTAGATTTTGCATCGATTAAAAAACAGCCACTAAAACGCTCGTGGTCACTTTTTCAATTTCTAAGCATCTTTTTAAGGTTAAGTTCCTCGCCTATATGGCTTGAGTTGTTCGCTGTAACAGCACGATTTGTGCGTTCGCTGAAGCAGTACGTACTGTACAACCACGTAATCTTGAATTTTACTAAAAACAAAACAAACGATAAGCGTTCAGGGGGACCACTAGTGTGACCGCCTAAAAAAAGGTGATTTTTGGGAATTTTTTTAAAGAAAACTACTGCGTGGAATGTTTTACTATTTTAAGGATATATTCTTTGATATGTACTAAATTCAAGATGAAATTTTTGGACAAAAAATTGAAAATTCAATGAGCTATTCGAGATCTTCCAAGGCTTCAAAAAAAAAGTTCCCCCACTGCTGCAGTGATAGCGACCTTCACAGTGCCTGAAATCAAAAAAAACAAAAAGCCTATTAAACTAGAAGGTATTGCCTGTGCCGTGAACCTCAATCGAAAAAAAAGTTGAAATTTAACAAAATGGCGGAATTTTTAAAAAGAAATTCTAATTTTGCGCCAAATTTTGATGATCTTTGGCCTGCAAAAATTACATTTTTATTCGATCGGAAAACTGGAGGTTCATGGCACGAAGAAACATATATAAAAGAAGCTGCAATAAGAATCAAATTGATCGGATGATTTGTCTTCGAGTTATAACTGCAGCAAATTTGAAAAATGTAGTTTTTCTTTATCTTACTTTTTAGTTTTATAATTACTACGAATTTTTACTAAAATTATTTATGATGTACTCATCACTATAACGGTCATAGTAAAACTAGATGAGTCATTGAAATGTGCCAGGGTCTAGCTGCTCCATACAACATGTGACGGGCAGCCACGTTCAAAAACTCCCAAACTATTAACCTTCATACATTTCTCAATACTTCAAAGTTAACAATGAAAATCAGAATCCGCTCTTCAGATGGCTATAACTCAAAAACTATTTGAGATACGCACTTCAAATTTTAGTATGTTATTTTTAAAGGTATATAGACTATCAAAACCTGCAAAAAAAATTTTCCAATTTTTTCAAAATGCCACACTAGTGGTCCCCCTTAAGCGTTAAGCATTAAGCTTCTGTCATTTTATTATGGAAAGAAATTTTTAAATAGGTACCTATATTTGGTAACGTAATCAAAACTAATTTTTGGTGTTAAAATATCAAACGTCCGTGTAGAAAAATGATCAACACTCAACTAACAGTGGATCTGTGAACCAAATTTTTGTTTGATATTATACCTACCAACATGACAACACTTATTCTAAGCCGTTACTTTTCGATAATACAAAGTATATTTATACTTTTTTTCTAGTTCTTTAGTTATACATGCAGCATAAGTACATCATAGACCATTAATTACATTATTATTTAAATTTAAGTGTGGGATGAAACTGGTACTGGTCGCACTCATCTACTATTGATCAACTAACTCATTTTCATATTTGGTGTTATATTAATCTATTTTTGGTTTAAACGTTATTCCCATAAATTAAGTTTTATAATTATTATATTAAATTCTTTTACACGGTACAAGCAGGCTCTGAAGTCAAAGATAGTTTTTAAGTGACTATATTGATTTTTATTTAAGTAACATTTATTTTGTTCAAAAAAGAAATAAGCTTGTTGAGGATAGTAATTTATTGAAGGTAATATTTTATAATGATTCACTATGTAAAGATAATTTAAACTGTTTATTGTTGGTTGAACGTAGGTACAGGTAAACCTTCCATTACACTGATATACGTAATGATAATGACGGTATCAAATAAATGAAACAAGATGAGCTATATTATTTTCCAAAATAAGATTTAAAAATATTTTTCTTAGCGAATATATAAATAATTTTTGAAATAAATTGTAATTCTGGATTTCAAAATGATCATATATGTATCTTTATATTGGTCTATTAACATTTACCAGAAAGAAATAGAAATATCTATCGAATGTATCAACGTATACCGTCTGTCTTTCCTTTGAAAAATTATTAGCAACACTATTTATTATAAAACCTGTATTACTTGATGATATTTTAAGTCAGAATTAATTAAAAATTTTCTTCAATTTCTTCGGATATTTTGCGTTTATTATTTCTATGGATACTCTAAGAAATATATAAAACATATAAAAGTAACCTATGTTATTATGCTTGTTTATCAGTTAGTCCTTTTTAGTTACGTGGTCGTGAAAAACCACGTAACTTATGCAGTCACTCATTCGTCTTCATAAGTGATCATTAATTCCCTATACACATCGGTGGCGCTTTCCACTAAAAAAAGTTAGGCAGTGAGATATTTTTCATTCAAACTTATCAGTGCACCACTATATCGTTGTAGTATGTTTGTTCTTGAATTATTATTAGTTAAAAAATGACCCATCGTTTTGGACGGATTTTGGTGGCAGCATGTGATGGTATGATATATATCATTAAAATCCATACATACCAACACACTTAAATCTATATTATATCGACACAATTAGACCTACATACCGACACACACACACACACACACACACACACACACACACACACACACACACACACACACATATATATATATATATATATATATATATATATATATATATATATATATATACCTTTATTATATCAGTCTATCTTTGTGTCGTTATCTAATGATCTTTTACATCGACCTCCAGGAAGATACCGCTAGATGGCAATACTGACCATTTGTTAGAAATAGCATTTTGACATAATTGAATGCAGTACCTCGTATCTCACAAAATTAGATAATTCTCTGTTACTTTAAAAGTTTTAATAATTACAGTGGAAGTAATACTTATGAATGAATAAATTAATTCAATAATTCAATAAAAAAAAATTAATAGAATTAGAATTAGAATTAGAATTTTTATTTTGTTTTAAGCATCCGCTTATACAAAAGAGTTTGGTTACAATTATCTTTCTTTTTTTTTAATAAATTGGTACTATAATAATAATAGAACGGTTGCTTGATCGATCGATAAACAATATTTTTTGGTGCAGTAGAAAATTAAGATACATAATACACACTGAAAAATATTTAATTATGCTAATAATTTCCAAGATCCAACAAATTCCTTCTCTAAAGATATTAAACGCCACTTTGAAAATTTTAAATTCCTACCATTATCATCAACTGATAAATACCACCTCATATCGATGAACTCAGAACCACCAAAGTTATACGGCCTTATCAAATTCCACAAAGAAAACAATCCTATCAGACCGGTGGTCTCATATTCAAATGGACCCTGCAAAAAACTCAGAATATCTCAATACATCCTTCAAAAATATTACACAATTTCAACCCGAATATTCCATAAAAAATTCTGTCGATCTCTGCAACAAATTAAATAGTTTTCATCTTTCACATAGCTCTTTCAGATTAGTGTCTTTTGACGTATCTAATATGTTTCCAAGCGTTCCTTCTGATGAATGCATTCCGATTATTCAAAACATTCTAAACAACAAAAATATTTCTTCACATATCCAAAAAGAATTTTTAAGCTCATTTAAAATTTGTCTTCAACAAAATTATTTCATGTTTGATAACCAAGTTTATTTACAAAATTCTGGCTTACCTATGGGCTCCCCTTCAGTCCCCTTCTGGCGGACATCTTCATGGATAGCTTAGAACATTCTATTATAAGTAACCCACTTTCAAAAAATCATATCATTTTCTGGTTTCGATATGTTGATGACATCCTGGTCGGTTTCAAAGGTACAGACAGACAGTTGGACAACTATTTTCATAAACAAATTAAATTTACCAAAGAAATAGAATCGAACAATTCCATCAGTTTCCTAGACATAACTATTAATAGATCAAACACAAAATTTTCATATAAAATCTATCGTAAATCCACATTCTCAGACGCTACCATCCCCGCTGATTCACTCACTCCATTTTCTCAAAAAATAGCAGCTTATCGATTTATGCTACATAGAGCTTTCACTATCCCATTATCTCCAAAAGACCGAGATATGGAATTATCCATCATACAACAAATAGCTTATCGATCTATGCTACATAGAGCTTTCACTATCCCATTATCTCCGAAAGACCGAGATATAGAATTATCCATCATACAACAAATAGCAGTTAACAATGGTTTTTCTCCGCACATTATCCAAAAACTAAAAAAGTCTAGCCATAGAACAAATCTATCCAACTATTCAAAATAATTCGGACTCTAAACATTATATTTCCCTCCCATATCTAGGAAACATCTCTCAAAGAATAGGCAACATGTTCTTATAATTTGATCTATATCCCGCTTATCATTCCATACATACTATTGGCCGTTTTCTTTATAACGCGAAAGAAAAATCCGACCCCATGAAGAAATGTGGAGTTTATCGTCTGGATTGTTCGGATTGTAATACTTGTTACATAGGTCAGACCGGTCGAATGTTTGAAACCAGATATAAGGAACACATTACCACCCAGAAACACATTTCCAACTTTGGTATACATCTACTAGAAACAGGTCATTCGTTAAAACCCGATCAACAACCCAAAATATTACATATTTGTAAAAAAAGGCCATAAACTCAACATTTTGGAGGCCCTGGAAATTAACAAATTGAACAAAGACCCAAACCACGTCATCTTAAATGACCAAATAGATCTAAACAAATCGTCTTATAAAATTTATAACACAATACATCTCACATTTTGTTTTTGAATAGTTTAGGTGACAAGTACCCGTTTTTAATAATTCTATTGATTCCTGGTAATTAATATTTATAGTCAAATGGTTTTATACAATAATTCTGTTTCTACATCCTTTTAACAATCCTTTTAGTTTAAAAAAAGCAGCACCTGATACACCGTTGGCACCGCCCGATATCTGTATATTTTATTCTTTATTTCTTGTAATTAACGTTCACCGCTGTTTTCACGTGTCGTAACTTGGGATTTCCCTTAAATTTGTTTAATGTGCTTATATCTGCCTCTATCTCTAACATCCCCCACTAATACATTATTCACTTCACTTTATATAAATAGTTTCGCCTAAAAGAACAGTTTTTAGTTAATTTTTTCATCTGATGATGGCATAATGGCCGAAAGTCGACTCGTGTTTATACGACAAAGCAACGATCCCATGTTTTTGCTAATAATTTCGTTTATATATAAATAGGCGCCTTGTTACAATTGACATATTCCTACCTTACTATAATTACTGTACGAATAATTATTATAGAATCATAATCAGTTACCACCAACTTCTTCACCGTATCCGGTTCTGACGCATAATATTTCTTTCTCTCTAATTAAAAATTTTATTTTTATTTAATTATTATGATAGGTAATTCTAATTACTTCAATTTGTGTAGCATTCGTTACGTTTAAAAAATCTATTTTGTATTCTATTTGTGTTTAGCTATCTAACTGAATATTTTATTTGTCAAGTAGATTTAATCTATAACAACTACCGGCTTCCGTTCCTTCTGTTGTTGTCTTGAAATAGTTTCCAAGAGTACTCATTTAAGTCTAATACAATTACCTAGTTATTAAAAGTCGTAAGTCATTTCTTCACTTTTTTTCAACTAGTTTCTGTTACACTTGTTTGATCAGTGCTGCGTATTTGGAAAATATACCCGTATTCAGAGCTCAGTGTATCTGAACTCGGGTATACATTCAATGTTTAAAAGCATAGTTCGATACTTGAAAATATACCCATTAAAAGCGCTGAGCTCGGGTATATTTTCAAACTCAATATTTAATAAGAATAGTATGAAAAACATACCCACTTTCAATTTATTGGTAAACAAATGGTTCAATTAAGTAGTTACGGAAAAACAGCACTGTGACGCCGCAAAAAATTGACAATTTTAGCGATTTTTTTTGTAAATGTGAGTGAATGCCTATATGAGGGTCGAATTAAAAAGACTTTAATGAGTATTCATTTGTCCATATAAAATTTTATAGAATAATATTAAATATTTGCAAAATTAATAATGCAAATGCACCTAAAAACATTGAAAATTTTACCAACGATTTGCAATGATGAATCATTTCAAATTAAAAAAAAATTAAAATTATTAAAGTACATAATTGTAGCTACCGTTATTCATAGGTTTTTTCTTACATATTTTTCATAAAATAGCAACGGATTCAAAAATTTTTTGTTTGGTTTTCGTTGAATTTTGGTCTAATTTTCGCAGTATATTCTCAATATGTTGTACTCTCGAAATAAACAAAAAAAAATTTCGATTTTTTCAATCCAAGTTACCAGATTACTACCTTAATTGCACCAAATATTTTTCAGCGGATTCGAATTCAAATAATATTGTCCATATTCATACGCTTTTGTAAAAAATCCTTGTAAATTTGTTTTATTAATCATTATTCAATTTTAAACAAATTTTGCACGCTTAACTCACATGCTAACAGTTAAGAATTAAGATAAGAAGTTAAAAATTATTTCAAAAAATTTTAACGGTTTTTTTTTTATTTGCAACAAAGTAAATCTTGTTTTAAATCATATGTGCATATTTTTTTTTGTGAAGATCGAGTATAAATTACAGTTGAAATAAGTTTGAAAATATACCTTATTAGTAACTGTATTAGATTACACTAATTTATTGTCGGGTATATATTCAAATTCTCATAGTAGTATTCTTCTACTTGAAAATATACCCGATTTTGGCTCTGACATAAGGTATATTTTAAAGTCATTTTGTTAGTTTCTGTTTTGTAAATTATACCCGATCCTAGATCGGTCAGTGACGTCACAAGCTCTGACTTCGGGTATATTTTCAAAATACGCATCAGTGCATAAGAAAACGGGATTAATATTTGGTTCAACACTTTTAATGTAGTTAACTTTTTAAATAAGTCTAAATATTCAGTAAATGATTTTAATTTTATACTCATTATTTTAATCTGATGTGAAGAGCAAAACGAGGCAGTTTTACTTTTAATAAAAAAAAAAAGTAATCCCGGTAATGCTGTAAAAATTCTTATTATATTTGTTATAATATCATATTTTCTGTCACATTAATTATTTACAGTATAAAAATTAAATCAACGTATTTTTTAAGAAATAATAATCCAGATCTTTATAAAAAAAAAAATGTTAACTAAAATGCATACTTTCTCAATGAAATTTTCTCCTTCAAGTTTGAGGTTTTTTTTTCAGTTTAAAAGTTTGTAACTGTTCAACAGTTATTGTTGAAATTTCTTCAGAATTGGGTACTAAAAGTTTATACAAAAATATATCCAGGCCTTCATAAATTAAGTCATTTAGAAAAAAAAAGTGTTGAAAAGATTTATGTTTTATTTTATTTATTTTTTTAATTGAATGTAACATTAAGCTTGTTAAGATACCAAAAGTAGTATTCCTCAAGAAAATTTATGAAAGATATTTTAATAATTTAAAATTTATATTATTATATAATATATAGATATATATTATTATTATCTTCCTAATAAAACATAAATGTAAAATATTATTTCATATACAGCATGTTTGGAAACTAACACTTCAGCCTTTGAAAAATTTTGGTCTGAAATTAAATTTACATTTCCTCAAATCAAGAGAACTTATGCATGTTTTCTTTTTGAAAATATTGTGTTGTATCAAGTTTTTCTTTTCTATTTTTTATTTATATTTTTCGAGTAATCAAGCAAAATTCAAATCTTACTTTAATTTTAAAGAGTAGCTCTCACTTCTTAAATGGCTTAAACCGATAAAAAATAAAGACTAAAAAATATTTTCAAGATTTTCTGTTTTACTCGACCTCTCAGGAAACCTCCCAGTCGTGTTCTGTTACCCTTTTAGGAACAACTTGATAATAAAAATTATTTAAAGTTGGAAATATTATAAACCAATATTATAAATGTGAAAGTGGGTTTGTTTGTTTGTTTGTCTGACTTTCATATTTTAACCGCTTAACCAACTCACCTTCAGCTTTGCACAGAGATAACTTGGGGACCAGAAAATATTATAGGCTATTTTTTACTTTGAGAAACCATTTTGCTTCTGTAGAAAAAAATAACACCTCTCAATAGTGACACCATGCAGTATACTCATTACTCTCTATGTATTGACTCGATGTCGTAATTTTAAACACCACGCGGGCGAAACCATGGGTATATGCTAGTTATAAATATTTGGAGAGAATTAAGATTAGGTATCGACGGAAGTATAAGGCTCGATTTACATTAACGCTCCGCTCTCGATACGATATCACTCCGCTCCCGATTCGATAGAATATTCTTACACAATAAACAATGAGTGTATTCACATCATCGCTCTGATATCGGTCCGATATCAGTCACGGTTCGCTCTCGCTCCAATGCCACTCTAATATCAATACCACTCAGGTAATATTTTATCGGAGTGATATCAGACTTGCTATGGCTTGTACCTATAGTGTAAACACTTTTGTGATTTCATTCCACTCCACTTGCATTCAGTTGTATGAACAGATATTTGTATCGAACTGAAACCGAACTGGGAGCGTACTCAGAGCGGCATTAAAATGTCAATAGAGAACGAATAGGTACGAGCATGATATCAGCAGTGTAATGTGAACACAACAAGATTATATCGAATCGAGTGATATCGTACCGAGAGCGGAGCGTTAATGTAAATCAGGCCTAAAAATTACATTGTTTTAAGAGAGAATAAAATAAATTACATCAAAAACGAGGCATTAAGTGTCTACTAATCATAGTAGTTATTAAATAAACATCCTGTACAACAATAAACATTACCAAATAAATTATCCTTCAATTAAAGAAACCAAAAAACAGTCATCATAAAAGATATAATACACATAACACTTTTAATAATTTTGATAGTTTAAAAGTTGTTGAAGCCATTACTAATGTGTGGATTCTTGATTCTTCTTCTTGTTCTTCTTCTTCTTCACCAGAACGACGAGAGAAGTCAATGATACTTATTTCGAGATTTTTTTTTTTATTTCAACTTGACACACGGTTTAATTCATTGTTTCGTTGCATGCATGTTAAGTAACGATGGTACTTTACGATACAGTGCGTATGTATCGATTACGGTTCATATACGCAGTCTATCGTAATAATTATTAAGTTACCCCATGCCAGTCCTTTGTT
This sequence comes from Brachynemurus nebulosus, assembly GCA_035578155.1. Lineage (NCBI taxonomy): Eukaryota > Metazoa > Arthropoda > Insecta > Neuroptera > Myrmeleontidae > Brachynemurus > Brachynemurus nebulosus. The sequence goes on from JAPWDM010000002.1 coordinate 53,935,811, forward strand.
GCTTAATAACGTTATTTATAATTTTTTTTTTATTTGATAATAAATAATAGACAAAATTATCACAGTTATTTGTGTCATTGGGGTGCCGTTATTCACTCGTGTATCATGGTGTTGAGTTTAATTGTTATTGATATAGCGTGTGCTTTATGGAAATTAATTTATATGATTTGATAAAAATTATAAAATATTTTTTTCAATGTTGTTTGTAAGGATGTTCGTCCATGACAGTGAATTACGTGGAGATTTTTATAAAAATTTTAACACAATAAATAACACTATTTGATAGAATGCTTTAAGTAAACTGTCGGTTTGTTTTTGAAAATTTTAAACAAATGTTCGAAACAATTATTTTTCAATCACTCATTATCAGCTGATTCCGGTGGTATGGCAGCAGTAACCTTCCTAACATAAAAAATCAAATACAGCAAATTCTTTTTTTAAGTTTAGGTTCTTGATCAGGTCATACAAATGATTGGATTCAGTTTCTGAAAAGGAGAAAGAAATAACCAAGAGGGAGTATCCATGTATCTTTTCATTGCCTGAGTCGTCAACGTTAATCTTATTTGGTGGCTTTTACAGATGTTTTTTTCTAAAAATGATTTTTTCTTTCTTCTTTTACTTTTTAGCGAATTTCCAGAAAGAATGTATGTATGTATGTATGTATATATGTATCAGCACGATAGCTCTTCAGGAAAAACCGCTAGCTTTACGAAATTTGGTGACAACGTTGGAAATCCAAAAATCTTGGATGAGTTCGTCAGCCAGACACGTCGGATGCCAGGAACATGGCTTTTGTTCTTGCAAAAAATTAGTTTTTTGCCAAAATTTCCACTTATTCAAAAATTTTTGCGAAATTTTTTTACACCATTTAAAAGAAGAGAAAAAGTTACATAAAAAAGGTCTTTAAACTTTTTTTCTATGTCAACTAGTTTCCGAGAAAAACTATCTTACTTATAATGTGATTTTTTCTTATATAAATATTTTCTTATATATCTTGAACATTCGATACATGAAGTCAAATGACGAATTATATAGAATTAGTACATATGTATGTACATAAGCACTACGATACTACCAACATAATATTCGTCAAAGACCTATATGACCTATATGCATGTACCTACATAATATTATGAATTAAAAAAGTCGCCAAGTGCAAGTTGTACTTGCGCCAATAGTGTTCCGTACAATCAGTGATTATTATAGATTTAATGTAATAAGTAGCATATGAAAATAAAATACTCCTGTCGCAGCATCCTGCATAACATAACGAATTTCCGTTTACAAAAATTAGTTTTTCTCGGAAATTAGTTGACAGAATAATTATTGTTCAAAAACTTTTTTATGTGATTTTTCCGCCTCTTTTCAATGGTGTAAAAAAATGTCGCAAAAATTTTTGAATTTGGGGAAATTTTTGCGAAAAACTAATTTTTTTCACGAAAAATGCCCAAAAAAACCATGTTCTGAGCATCGCATGTATGGCAAGGTTTTTTTTTTATTTAACATATTAATAGCAATCCTATTTTTTAGCGCAATGTTTCACAAACGGAACTAAAATACCCCTGTCGCAGCATCCTGCATAACATAGCGAATTTTCGTTTACAAAAGTACGTTTTTCTCGGAAACTAGTTGATATAGAATAATTGTAAATAGAAAATACCCCTGTCGCAGCATTCTGTATAACATAGCGAATTTCCGTTCACAGAAATTAGTTTTTCTCCGAAAACAGGTTACATAGAATAATGGTTTAAAAACCATTTTTATGTAATTTTTCTCCTCTTTCCAATGGTGTAAAAAAATGTCGTAGACTTTTGAATTTGGGAAAACCATGGAAAAAACTAATTTACATATATAATACACATGTTTACTAAGTGTCCGCACGAAACATCTTATTTTTAAGAAATTTTGTGAAAACTGAAAGTCCAAATACCCCTGTCGCAGCATCCTGCATAACATAGCGAATTTCCATTTACAAAAGTACGTTTTTCTCGGAAACTAGTTGATATAGAGTAATTGTAAATAAAAAAACCTTCTTTATGTGAATTTTCCGCCTCATTCCGCCAAATTATTTTCACGAGAAATGTCCAAAAAACCGTAAACGTTTTCACGAAATTTCTTAAAAATAAGATGTTTCGTTCTTGAGTTATCGTGCGGACACATTTATATATGTGTTTACTAAGTGTCCGCACGATAACTCAAGAACGAAACATCTTATTTTTAAGAAATTTCGTGAAAACGTTTACGGTTTTTTGGACATTTCTCGTGAAAATAATTTGGCGGAATGAGGCGGAAAATTCACATAAAGAAGGTTTTTTTATTTACAATTACTCTATATCAACTAGTTTCCGAGAAAAACGTACTTTTGTAAATGGAAATTCGCTATGTTATGCAGGATGCTGCGACAGGGGTATTCTGTTCTCTATTGCAAGTTTGGTCATCAGAAGTTTTATACTTTTAATTTCAAATGTTATCGAGTGCCTGTGAAACATTATTGCGTCTCGCGTTAGAGAGAGGTTGTGTTTGATTGATTACTGAATTGGAGTGGCACTCGAACAAGTGATCGGTGGCCTAGTTGGTAAGGCACTTGGCTGGTAACCAAGAGATCCGGGTTCGAGTCCCAGCCGATCCAGTTTGGTAATTTTTCAAACACTATGTCAATTTTAATTATCAGAAGTTTTGTTGTTTCACATTTCCGTTTTCACATATCATTTTTAGTGATGTACGTATTTCCTTTTTTCCAACCAACGAGTTGCTATATTTGACATTGTTTGATTTGGTTGGTTTTGATCCAAACTAAAAGGTTTTTAGTTTCTTTTGTTTATGAAAAATTTTTTTTTTAATTTTTTAATTTTTATTTTTATTGATTTTTATATTCTTGTCTTGATAATGGTGTTTTGAGACACCGAAACCGGTCGACATGTTGAAGATTGGTTAAAAAATTCTGTTTGGTGTTTTGCTGGTTTTAATATTGAAGTTTATCGCCAAATAAAATAATGAAATTACAAGTTACTTAAAATTTTTTTTTATTGTAATCTACTACAGTTTAAACATCGCGTGATTTAATGTGGTATATTGAGTTCTTGAGTAAATATACCTAGATAAAATTCCAAATAATTACCCAAATTCGATACTTCGGTTCCAAAAAAATAAAAACTGAAAATTGGTCACAGTAGTTTAAACAGCTGCATTACCTAACAAAGTTATCAACATTTTAAATAGCTTATACATATATGTCGACTGTTGCCTTTGTTTCCAAATGCGTCATTAACACACGTTTAAAGTGCCATCAAAAGTTTTATTACTTAAAATGTCTTTTTCTACACCAAATTACAAATTCTAGAATATTTCCGCACCAAAATACCCAGGTATTTAATCGTAACGGGATCTTTTAGATTTCGAACAGCAAGGAATATATTAAACTATAAATGATCTATTCAGTGACTTTTTTGTATAATAATTAAGAAATAACAATGGAACATTCTATTTGTATCCAAAAATTAATCCTAAACACTTTAATTAAATTTTAATTACGCTATTGTTTCTAATTTTGACTCTACTTGAATGTAGCATCCATAGACCATAAGGCACACATCTGTAGTGACTAGAAGACTAGTGATACGAATATACATATACAGTCTGTTTCAAAGAAATAAGAACATCCAAATTTTAACACAGGAAAAATATTGTTGTAATTTTTACCAATTATATGCGTTATTAAATAGTAAAGTTCAATATTAAGTTAATAGATATTTATATAATTATTACAATATATTTGTTGCTATTAACTTAAATTTTAAAACATTATTTAGTCCACTGAGCAGTGAATCGAACATATTAACATATGTTTCCTAGAGATACCACAGGCATTAAATTTTGAAGCATGACTCAGAATTGTTTATAGATATTAGATAAACCATTAAATTAATGGTTTGACCGCCATTAAAGTAATCCCATCAGTCAATTTTTTTGCTCACATCAGTCAAATTTTTTGCTTCAATTTCATAATGTATTTGTAATACACAGCATTCTCTCTAGTCGATTCTCTCCTCAATGATTTAGTCGCAGTGTGATTTCATTTTGTGTTAAATATTTAATGTTAAATTACAAAATTAAGCACCTTCGATCTCAACAAATTTTTTCTATGTTAAAATTTCTATGTTTCCATAGTTGCCTAAAACATCTTGTGTGTATGATAGAACACAACACTCTTAATGGTCCAGTTTTATTTTTTTCCTTTTTTTGCACTTTGATCAATCGCAAGAAGTATGTTTTGTTACACATACGTGTGTTTACCATATAATATTGTAACTTTTAAGAATTAGGATCATAATGAAATTAAAATTGGCATATGCTATTGAAAAAACATAGTTCGAAATATAAATGCTGTGGGTAATGTTTGGCATATACCGTTGTCAGAAAAACCGACGTTAAGCCCCATTATTACTTATTAATAACTAGGAACTATAAAGGCAACAAATATATTAAAATGATCTAATTATAAACAATACATATTTAATTTTATTGTTACTGAAGACCGCCACAGGTTTCATAAATACAAATAAAAATAAATCCCACCTAATGTGTCTTAGCATCTTAATAGTTTTAATAGTCTTAAAAACTCACCTTTATTATTTACCACTATTCACTTTAATAGTGGTGTTAATATGTGTATACCTATATACAATACATAAGATGTTTCAAATGTGTTAAATGGAAACTTACAACTCCGAATGCAACCTTATAGATTATTTTCTATTAATCTATTATGCATTGATACATAATAGAATGATAGAAAATACATTGTGAGAAAAAATAAATGCATTGAACTTTACTGTACCGCAATGTACATAAGTAAATCAACAGACCATGGAGAGTGAATTTGTTCTTGGTAAGCTGCAATGATAGTTATCATAACATTTCAAATCATAATATCAATTAAGTATTACCCTCAATTAATTTCAAATATATTTGCCGCGGATTCCACCAGAATTACACCCTTTTGCTAATTAGTCGTACATTTGTGAAGGTGTATTAATATTTACCTTAGCTGTTGTAAACATTGAAATGAACCTTACACCTTTCAATAACTAATTAATCATAATTTGAAGCACACAGAAAAATCTAACGGACTCAGTTGATGAATACCAAAGTCATTTAACAACACTACCATCAATATTATTCACAACGCGTAATATGTGTAATTTATCATTTATCAATTTTTGTAACTCTCAAAATCGTATTAAGTAATAATTTTTCGAATAAAAGTGAAAAAGGTTAAATAAGCATTGAAAAGTACATATTTTCAAAGAGACTTTTTCGATAATACACAAACTATGAAAGTGATTCAAATGATGAAAACGAAAATAAATAAAAAAAAAAAAATAAATTTAGATAAAATCAAAAGTTGTTAGGTAATAGATTCTCTAGAGGAAATTAACCTTGAATTATTACAATCAGTATCTATTACAGTATAGATACTGATAAATGTCATCTAAACTATGGCTGGGAGACCTCGTATTGACAGAGTGATTTTGAGTGAAATTGATTGCATCGCAGAGATGAGCTTTTATTTCTTCACGTAATAATTTTTAAAGTGGTTTCCAAATTTTAAATTTACTTTGTATTGTGAATAATATAGTTATGTGATCTGAATTTTTTCTACTCAATTTTTCGAAAAGTGTTTTAAATTTTTTATATGCGTCTGACATAAAAAAATTATTTTTTATGAAAGTTTGCTGATAATATACTAAAATTTTTTTAAAAGTAGTTTGAATCTTCCCGCTTACACACACCCTTCCAATATTAGATACGTCACGTCCCAGTATTGTCAAAAGTAAACAAGAGATTTTTAGTGATATAAACAAAATCCGTAATTCGTATGTTGTTATTAATTTTTTGACTATTTTATTATAATTAGTTTGTAAAAATTTTATCAGATTGTAAAAAGAAAATATTTATTATTCTTATTACATACATTTAACATTGGTTAAAAGTTAATACAATAATACAGAAAATAGTGAAGTCACTTTATAGTTAGTTTTCTTAAAATAATGTAACAACTACAAGTTTATTAACATGTAAATATGAAAATTAATGTAATAGTAAAAACATCCAAGCCCAAGACATGTAATTATTACATACTTGTTCTACAAACTAATAATTATTTATACAAATATGTGTTACAATTAATGAACAAAAACTAACACCTGTTTTTTTTTTACTTTTTTTTTCTTTATAAATGTAAATGAGACGGTGTGTTAAAGAACAAGACCTTGACTTAACAATATAAATACAGTTATCATTTATATCGTTTCTTTTTTGTTTTTGAAAATAATTATGTATTGGTTTTATAGAAAAATTGTATACACTGATTATTTAAAGTTTACACCTCGAAGGTTCACATATATAATGTGTATTCAGAAATCGTAAACAAGTGTAAGGACAGATCTATTGCACACTTCTAATCAAAGTACCAACTATGTAGTACCATAGAGTAACAGCTGCTTTGCTTGTGACAACTACCGGCAAATTAAACGTAGTAAATTGAAGCAAACCAAAAAAAAAATTCGGTTACCACATTCAGTGATTTACATCTTTAACTTCTTCATATTCTTAATAAACGAAAAAGTACGCCATAGTGAATTTCCGTTAATAAAAACTGATTTTTTTCGGAAACCAGTTTATATAGAACAGTGTTTTTCAACCTTTTTCATGGCGCGACCCCCGTAGTATGGAAAAATATTTCGCGAACCCCTACCCTCCGCTATTGCTAACTTTTATTTTTTTGTTATAAATATTGAATCCGTTCATCATTATTGATTATTTTCATAGTTAGGTATCGATTAAATACGTAATTAAGGACTTGAAACAGGCATATTTTTATATCGACATCGAAGTTGACGACTTATAGTAGCTTCTGAAAGCGCACGTGGCGTAAAAAGTGACACGTGCTCGCGCGACAGTCGTCGTCGTTTAACACTTCCGAACGTAATCCATTTGAATTCTTTGAATTGTGAACTCGCGTTAGTATTTAAATTTACTGAATGGCCTTTTTGTTTGTTTAGTAGTTACTCACTGTCTTTTATTCAAAATTCTGTGTTCATTGTAATTACTGAAAATGGATAAGTTTTTGGAAACATATGCACAACCGTCAACTTCAAGTTCCAATGAGAGTAATAAAACAAAACTAAAGAAAATGTGTCTATATATGACGACGATAATGATTATTTTATTTAAAATTCAAATTTACTAGCCGCAATTTTGAAACTTTATCGCGCGAAAGTATGAAACTATCACATTAATGTAACCATTAATTAACCTTCTCTTTATTAAATATTATATATTGAACTTGAGTGATTTTTTTTAAAGTAAGTGTTCTAAAGACACTTGTTCGGAACGAGCAATAGAACGGAATTTTAGTTCATAAAAATATTATGGTGGAAACGCTAAAAAATGCACCTGAAATACAAATAACTCATACAATAAACAAAATGTTATCAAATGTCTACACTTATATATTGAAATGCTAAAACATTTTTCTGAAAAAATAACACCTTATTTCGGATTAATATATGAAATTAATAACTATCTATTATTTCATTTGTTGACAGATTTGGCGTGGCACTATTGTATTTATTTGTCGATGTAACATCACAACAAGAAGCACCAAATTCAATTCCCCCGACGCAACATATCCATCGATATCTACATCAACGGCATCACCATCACTCGTCATCACCTAGTGTAATTTCAGCGGCGCAGTTATCTTCGAACAACGTAAATATTCACAATGTTAATAGCATCGCTACCAATAAAGTAAGTAATGGGAATTACTCCAAAAAATTAAATTAAGTGTATATAAGTAAAAATATTATTTTTTGAATTGGTGCTCCACGGTTTGTTTTTATTAAGGGGTTATATACAGTTGTAGCGGGCGAAGTGACATTTTCTCGGTTTTTTTTTCTCAAAAGTACATGTTTTGGAATAATTGTTAAATTTTTTCCACAGTAAAATATTTGAAAATAGCGGAACTACAGCTGTATTGCGGCAACACCTTTCCTTGGGTATCACTTATGCTGGACACGATAACTCACAACGGTTCAGCCGAAAGTAGATTTTCAAAAACATTTCGTTAGTACATTTTATTGTCTAGTCCAGGGGTCGACAAACTTTTTTGGATGGCGGGCTATTTAAAAAAAAAAAAAAAAATTTTTAGCGGGCCGCACAGTCAAATATTTTGCAATGTAGTATGTGGCTTAAGTAGGTTTTTTTAACGAATTTTCGAATCGAAAATTCAGCTAATAGAGTCACTGTCTTGATGCTACTTGAGCCCGGGACTATGATAGATATAATTTATTTTGACGTCTCTAGAACCCAAAAATGACATTCATTAAAATTTATATAACTCGCGAACGAAAAATCCTGTTTTTACGCAAATTGGTAAAATTATTGGAAGTCCAAAAAGTCAGACACGTCCGATGCCCGGAATGGAGTTTTAGGCATTTTTGCCTAATAAATTTTTGTGGAAAAAGTAAGTTTTTTTCTCAAATTTCCTCAAGCTTTTGCCATGTTTTCTTAAACCGTTAGAAAGAGGAGAAAATAATCACATAAAAAGGATTTTTGAACAATAATTCTGTCAGGTAGTTTCCGAGAAAAACCAATTTCTGTTAACGGAAATTCGCTATATTATGCAGGATACTGCGACAGAGATTTTTTCTTTTTTTTAACACAAATTATTATAAATATTATTAAAAATCAACATGAGGAAAAATTTTTAGTAACAGTTTTATTTACATGTTATAAAACATCGGAGAACAAAAAAAAATATAAAGTATGCTCAACTCTGCATAGGCAGAGCAAATTGTTCGAAAAGTTATATTGCTTGGCGGGCCGCATGAAAGCTTGCAACGGGCCGCAGGTTGCCAATCCCTGGTCTAGTCGCTAACCGAAGGATTTGTCAAAAAATAAGTTTTTAAAAAAAATGGCGACGAGTTTAACAAAAAGTTTGTTTTTTTAAGGTATTAAATTTTCGGTTTCTTTGTGCTAAAAAGAAGTCTTTTCAAAAAATTTGAAAATCTTTCGACCAGTGACTAGCTGTTATCATAAATAAGTAGATAGTGTAAATTTGGTGTTAATCGGATTAATAGTTTTTTAGTAATCATGTCCACCGCAAAGGTACTTCCAAAAATAAAAACGATTCTGAGATAATCCTGTTTAAAGTTACAAGTTTATTTCTTTCATATTCAATGTTGAACGTTCGAAGGTCTATATACAACTGTTCATACATTTCGAACAATACAATAGAGCGGCGAAAGTCGACGTACCGCTTATATTACATTATACCGAGCGGCAGCTGCATCATGCAGCGGTAGCTGCGGAGAAACAGCCGCGGGCGCTACTCAAGATAGTACGCTATAAGTAGCTACAATTTCGGATATAATCCTCCGATCGTTACGAAATTTGGTGAGAATATTCTTAAGATAATGTACTTAAATAATATTTTCTGACCATCATAACTGTATATAACCCCTTAACAGACATTAAGTAACATAGGTTTCGAGATGGTTTTTCCCCTTCTTGATGATAATTTGTAAAAAAAACAATATGTGGCGCGAAAATCTATCCAGAAAATTGAAAAAGATGTAGTTGAAATCTCCACACATGCAACATTAAAATTTATTTTTGATGCAGTTTTGAAATAATCTACCTATCTGTGTAAGACTGCACAATACATAGTCGAGTACATGCACAATTCCAGAGTACACTGAGTACCTACAGTATCTAATGTTTATTCTATGGTAATTTTATTCAAATAACAGGAATAATTTTTGCTCAAAATAAAAATGATAAGCCAATGACCATGAAATTAAATACAGGTTGATGCACCAACAATGTTTGAGCGAAGACGACTTTAAAAAAAAAACGACGACGTTTTCGTTTCGTTTTGCTTTTATTTTTGAAAATTACAAGTAGTTTTAAAATGAAGTGTATGTTCAGTGTAATGTTATATTGTTGTTTAGTTACACTCGCGCTATATATACCCATGTATAAATTACGGTAAATCAGCTCACATGATATGGTAAACGTACAAAAAAAACAACGAAATGTTCTAGAAAAGTCTATTCCTGAATTAACGTTCTTAGCCAATAAATATATGTGGGTATACGTGACAACTAAATCAAAGAAGTTACCTGTTTGAAAAATTTCAAAAAAGAAAAAAAATAATGCCAAAAATTCATATATGTATTCTGTCTTGATCATCATATCACCTTCGAATTTGTTGGGATTGAAAACTACTTAAGATAACTGAATATTTAAACGCAAAGTTTTTTTTTTTAAGTAAAATACTGGATTGTAATCATTTTAAAACAAAAATACTGCATTGTAATCGCTTCTTCCTTTATTAATTTGCCCATGCTACTGAGAGAAACGGAGAGAGAAAGAGAAAAAATGATAAAGATAAGGGTCTGAAACTTAAGACACACTTTTTGTCGTTGTAGAATATGAAAAAGTATAGAATAAGATACTTATCTTTCCATGTTGCCGTAATTGTAAATCGCTGTATCCGATAGTACGTCTAATCAGATGAGATGGTGGAAGCGTCGTGTAGTTATATTTTTGTCTTTCTATATCAATTATTTTTGTATTCTGATTCTTACCATTGCGACTGATAAAGAATTAGGGCCGTTTTCATAATGAAATTAACTTGACCAAAGTAAATTTAATTCAAATTAGTTCATTTTCATAATAAATATGATATGATTGATATTCAATTCAATAATATCAAGCCAATATCAGCTTTGTCTTATTGAGTCCATATCGTCAGGTTAGGATAATATAACTGATGTTTCGGGACCCAGAGTAAGTATGGGTCCCAACGGAAACGAGATTAAAATTGATAAATTGGGCGGGAGAGATATTGGGTGAGATTTGATTGGGCGGGAGAGATATTGGGTGAACTAGAAACAGGCCGGAATTGCAAATCTGATCACATCATAAAGTTGATTAAAATTGTTTAGTTGCTTAAAAGCTGCAAATAAAATGATAAAACGATAAAATTGGAAACGAATTGTTGGTTTTCGATGCCGTTCTTTTTATTTTTATTAAAACTAAGCGTGTTGGGCCACTACGAAAAAGATCTTTGTCGAGCCAATGATATTTCTAAAAGAAATCCATTATTTTGAGTGCAGAAATAGAAAGTTTACAACCAAGTTACGTAGAAAATGTATGGAAAATTTGAAAAATCTTTATAAACAGATCCAAAAATTTTCAGTATATTACTGACACTTTTACATCTACCGTAACTCATCAAAATTACTACATGTATTTATCTATGTACGTATAAACAATAATATTAAATTGAACCGGTTTGTTGAAATTTTACTTTTGTCTTGAATCACATTATCATTGCTCATGCACGAATGGCTATGTTTATCTAGGAAATGTAGTACATAGTACATATGTATATATGCTACAGTTAGATAAAGACGTTACTTAACCAAGTACCGCAGTATATACAACAAATAGTCAACATTTTCTATGTATAATTCAATCAAATAATTGTTCAGAATTGTAGATTTCATCTTACACATATCAAATATTTCATGCTATCAAGTCAAAATAAAGTATACAAAGAAGCTTATTCTCTAAATATTGAATCAACAATTACAAATTTAAAAAAAATACAAGTTATAAAGTTATATTTTATAAATTATTATCTACTTCTAATACATGAATTTCAAAAATTTTTAACAAACTCCGGGTTACTAAACTAATAATAGTTCATACAATTTCAACCGATATAATATTAATCTTTTTTTCGTCAAAAATTTGTAGTTTTTTCTTTTCTTTAACTGTATAATTTTTGAAAAATAGTCTTTTTTGTCAAACCTCGTTTGATTTTCTGATTAAATCACCCACTGAAGTTTTGTGCTGTGGCCCGCAAAAGACCTTTTCTTAAGCGTCAACTTTGACACCGTTATTGGACAAAGGCTAAACAATTTTTGATACTTTATACTCTACTATTATTTAACTAAAACTTTGGTAACACTAGGCAACAAAAAGATTTTTTTCTTTTGTTCCCTGATCTTTACAGTATTTTATACGCTGAATCAAAAAATAAAAACAGTTTTTTCCATCACGCAAGGTTTTCTTGTGACAATCCAATAAATATATTACAATTATTAATACCTCCAATACGGATCCAGGTTAAAGGCGAATATTTTGCTTATGGTACATCTCTTTTAAGGGTCCATCAGTAGTTGGTCAACATCCTTACATTCCATTTTCCCTGGTGCCATACCTGAAATATCTGGATAGAACCGTTCTCCGTGTTCACCACTTACATTCTCTAGATTCTGTGAAAACGAAGGAAATGGATTTTAAATGACATGTTGTAACTCAAATCACTGTATTCTTTCAGTAAATTGTCTACATATATCTTGTAGTTACCGGGTTTATGTCGTCCTAAGAAATGTTTAACCACATTTTTTAAAACAGATCCAGGCTCTTTTTTAAAGTCATTACGTCTGCTTTCGAAATTGTCATATTTTATCAATTCTTTTAACTATGGGCCTACAAAGATGCCTTCTTTGATTTTAGCATCACTAATTTTGGGAAACTTCCCAAAATGTAAAATAAAACATTGTCCATTGTTGTCCATAGCTTTCATTCTTGTCCAAAATGAGCAGCTCCTATAAGAAAAACCTTACGTAATGGGACAATTATGATTAAACTTTGGATTCTACTTATAAAAATACATAGAAATAATATGTGTAAATAATATGCATGGGACAAAACATGTATTGTCCAGTGAATTGGGTAAAATACGCTGCCTTAGGTATTTGATGAATAAATTAAGTTTTACTGTATTTCGTCGATCTTGTGTTGTCGATTAATATTGATATCACAGTTATTTTTGTGTGGGTAATTTCATGCGCCGTTATTTGGATCAATCAATTGCCCTATATAATTTAGACATAATTTAGATTGATATCAATACTCGACCTTATGTACACTGTTTATTTACTAAACGTACTTAACGTATATATACAAACAATTGTTGTATGTTTAGTTATGTAATCATTCAAATGTGAAGAAAGTTTTCTGTGGTTGAAGATTATTTAGGCTTGCTCAAAAACCACACACAAGTTTTATAATGGTACAATGACTATAGTACATATTTTAATATACAGTCTGTTTCAAGCGACTGAGAACATATAAATTTTAACATAGGAGAAATTTGTTATGATCAAGGAGCGCTTTAGCAGAGACTAAAATAATAATAATAATAACGTAAAGTTATGAACATCAATCGTAGTTTGCACCCACGCGCATCAACACAACGACTTTACCTCCCACGAGACCAGGGGGGTAGGGGGCTCCTGTCAGTTGAACATTTACATGATCGTATAGTCTTAGGTACAGCTTGTCGTGTACTTAACAGTTCAGACCCGCTTTTGCAACTCGTCAGGGACCACGAGCTTGCTGGCGTAGGCGCATTTTTATTCACAGCAGCGCAACGTGCCGCCGATATCTTGGGCTTAGCCTTCGATCCGCCTAATCGCGATAGTGATGATAACATTCTTTCACTGTCACAGTCGCGCCAAAAGTCGGAAATCAAGAGAGCCGAGCAACAACATCTGCTCAATCAGCATCGCGACAAAGTTCACCAGGGTATGTTCTACCATCACCTTGACAACCTTAGCCTTTCGAGCGAACTCACTTAGGCTTTCTTGAGAGCTAATGGACTTAAATCGGAAACGGGGGACTTTATCACTGCAGCTCCAGATGAAGTGTGGAACACCTTAACACACCAAAAATATGTGATGGGTAATAAAGGGATCTCGAGTACCTCGTGTCGGGCATGTAAAGCATACCCGGAAACTTTGATGCACCTGACTTCAGGTTGTTCTTATTATGCCAAATCCACCTATACCCATCGCCATAATGCAGCGTTGCGTGTGTTCTACTTTTATCTTCGTCATCATTACGAAGTTGACAAAACACCAGTCTTGCCCTACGGCCCTGCGGAAGTGAATCCTTTGTTCCTAACTAAAAGTGCAAGATTTTTTGGAACATGCCAGTTGCAACTACCAGGCAATTGAACGCTAATAAGCCTGATGTTGTGCTCCAAGATTTAACATCTCGAACTATGTATGTTATCGAGTTCTCTGCTCCGGCGAAAACTAACATAGTCGAAAAGGAGGAGCAAAAAAGGATTAAGTATCAAGATCTAATACATGAACTGCGATAACTGTACCCGGACTATACTGTCCACTTGGTCGTACTTATAATCGGATATCTGGGAAGTATGCATAACTCCTTTGTGCGCAACTTAAATATCATTTCGGCTTGTAGATCTCACGCCAACATGTTAGCGGCATCAATGCAAAAAGCAGTTATTATCGGGACGCTCCGCATGCTCCGGTCGCACGAGACGACTTTCTCCGGGAGTTCATGAACACCTTTCAACGCCCATGCCCCGTTTAGAGCGGGTCCTCGAACATCCATTGGACCTACCCTCGAATCTCCCACTGTCATGGTTTTGCAGCGAGGTTCGGGGATTTATTAGGTAGGGAAGACTAAGATGAGGATGCTGTATGACGGACATTACGTAACTGACTTTAAAGTACCTGACCTGGTACGCTGCACGGACACTTTCCTCCGCCTGAGGATTTTTGAAGTGCAGTCGCGATTTTTTATCGTTAAATTCTCAAAATAATAATAATGATACGTTTATTGAGTTCAAAAGTAATATTTCGTCAAAATAATTTTTCAGAATAATAAAAAGTCAATAGCAGTAAATTAGTGGAAATAACTAAATATTAAACTAATATTAAAATATTTTATGTACGACTGAATCATAGAAGCCTATTTTATACACTGTTAGGAGGTATTAAAAGTAGTACTTTAGGCACAAGTGCATAAACAATAATCTACTTGATTAATTTTAATTCCAATCTTACAATAAACAGAAACATACTAACTTGATTTGTATACCATATTTACAAATTTTTACATAAATAATATTATTTACATAATTTGAACTATTATTAATATTTATTCCAGGCAATTTCCTCCTCTCTTCTTGAAATATTAGTAAGTTTTATTGAGAAATCTTCTAAAAATGTCGCAGTATTATATTAACATCAGATGACAGATAATCACAACCAAATCATGCTTTAACATATAATAAATTTTTCTATGCCAACTATATAGGTATATAGAATAATTTTTTTTTATTTAAAGTGTAGACGCCAGGTTTATAAATTCGATTTTTGTCGGTATTTAGAAATTTTAGCAGTCGTACATAAAGCTTTATATACAATTTGTACATAATTTGACTTTAAGAACTCGCCTTTTTTATTGGCCTCACACGTAAGCTCGCTCAGCCATAAACATGGCTCGTTCATAAAGATCTACATTATCTACTTGTTGCATAAATAGCTATAGTAACTGGTAATGCTACTTTTTAGAGTTAAAACTGTGGATACTATATAAAAATCATACTCATAAAAAAATAAGCATACTCTGATCACAGCAATTTTTTCCCATGTCAAAATTTGGATGTTCTTACTTCTCTGAAACAGACTATATTACAAATATTACAATGTACATATGTATATACCTGTATAATATGATTTATTTGGCATCTATATTTTTTTGATAAGTTTTGAATGTGTAACAAATCATAAAATGTAGTTTTCATTGTAGGGCAATGTTATTTTGTCTGCTGTATTTTACACTAGTTGACAAAAGATGGTGGAAACGCTGTGAAATAATGAATATATTATTTTGAGAGTTGAAAATTCCATGCAATTTATGTTTCGAGTTTCTAAGATTATTGAACAATTGTAGTTCGATGTCTGTCTGTCCGTCTATGTGTCCGTTTACATGTCCATTTACGTGCTCGAAAGGGGATGCACCAAAATGTTTTAACACTTTCTTTACCAAGCTAAAAATATAGACTTTGTGAGATGGTCAAATATTTTATGTTAAGGATAAGGGTTCTTATATTTGCCACGCGATATCGCGTGATTGGGTATATAGTTTAGTAGCCGTATGATGCTATATCGCATGATCAGCAATGAAAGTGTTAAGCGTGTTTTCAAATAAATTCTATATAGTCTATACCAAATTAATTTATATAGTTGGTTTTTCTATATAAGTATATAATTACAATTTTATAGAATGGGCTCTTCTAGAACTTTACGACTCCGAAACTCATAAACTGAATTTTTAAAATTATTAAGTTTATGTTATTTGAAAATTCTTATACGTTTTTGTAAAATTATCAGCTTCTGTATGTAGGAAATGTATTTAGTGATTTAATGATAGTGTAGTAAACCATGTATTAAACGAAATGCCTTGAAAGTTAGGTAAAACTTTTATGATAAATTTACAAGCTTTAAAATCCTATAAACCAGGGGTAGGCAAAGACCATACTGTTATGATCGACATTAATTTTTCTTATTTATGCGCGATCGACTCCAAAAAATGGGTTAAATTGAAAACAAATAAAGTATCTTTCATCTCAAACGTCCACTATCGTTGCCATAATTCCAAATTTTCATTGTGGTAATAATTTAATACGAAATGTAATGTGCAATGATTAATAAATTTCTAGGATAAAATTTTTAATTTTTTTTTTCTTTGCTAGTGGTAGTTTGGATATAGTCACGTCCAATGTAGAATAGATATGTGTTTAATTTTAAATTCATGTATAATTATAATTATTCTAACTACAAGTGGAGCAAAATCAAAATCTTAAACGAGGGAACGACAACCTGCAAAACTGTGGGTAAGATCAAAATCGAATTTAAAAGTAGCGGCTCGACATGTTTCGATTATTTAAATAATGATTTTCAAAGGCGAAAAATACGAGCAAAAAATCAAAATGGACAAAAATTAAATATATCGTAAGTATCGATAACACCATAACATGGCCCAAAAAATGAATAAAAATCAGCAAAAAAGTGAAATAAATAAAAAAAAGAAGAACCAGTTTAAAAGTCTGGAGACTTCTGCTTTTCTGTTCCTTCTAGTTTCCATCTTTTTAGTTCCTTTTTCCGCACTCGAGTATTCCAATTTTTTTTTTTAAATTTACTTTTTTATTTTCGTCTTTTCGAAAGTTTGAAAAACGGGAACAGTCGACAAATAAAAATATTAAAAGTCAAAAAGGAAGAAAAACTTTTTCTCCTTCCTTTTTTTATATTTTTTTTATATTTTTCGACTTTTCCCGTTTTCCAAACGGGTTCTTCTTCTTTCTTTTTTTTATATCACTTTTTTGCTGATTTTTATATTCATTTTTTTGCGCCATGTTATGGTGCCATCGACACTTATATTTAATCTTTGTCCATTTTGGTTTTTTGCTTGTATTTTTCGCTCTTGAAAATGATTATTAAAATAATCGAAACATGTCGAGCCGCTACCTCTAAATTCCATTTTGATCTTACCCATAGTTTTGCAAGTTGTCGTTCCCTCGTTTAAGATTTTGATTTAAATTCATATTTCATCGTGTGCTAAATTTTGAGTACACGTTTTAAATTAAAAGATTTTAAATTAACCTAGTAAATTACTTAAAATGTCTGCGATCGACTGTCGAACTGTTCGCGATCGACCGTTTGCCCAGCCCTGCTATAAACTCTAGAAAATTCATTAGATAAAGTATACTCGGCATAATTTTTATGTGCTCGTCGTGAACATTAATGTCGTATAACTTTTATTTGAAAACTTCAACTTTTACCTGAACAATAGTTTAGCCGTAATAGGAATGACAACTCTTAAAAAACTCAACCTGTATGTTTGGCGATTTTGTTTTTCAGAGATTTGGTCTCTAGCTTAGTTTAAGTTATTGAGAAACGTTAAAAACTGTCCGTATCTCATGTAAAATCCGTTCAATATCGCTCAAATTTTAAGGATAATTTGCGATTGGGACCTGAGTTATAGCCTTATATAAATTTTAATTGTCATGGTAACAACTGCTTTTATGCTGAAAAAATGAAACTCCATATTTTACTTATTACTCGTTCGATTTTGATACATTTTACTGATTTGTACAAGCATGTTACGGGGTTTCTTTTTGGCAGATGATTTTCTGAGTGCAGACACATCCATCAAACCAATCTTACATTGATTAATCCCTGTTCTTGATGTAACTAGAACACTATAAGAAGTATTATTGGCAAAGAGGCTTTCTTTAGGCTCAGTTCGTCCAGCCAAATCAAAAAAGAAAATACACATCAGCAACTGTGCATAGAATTTTACCAATTCTGTACTAATAACTTTTGAAGTTTATATATATATATATATATATATATATCAGAAAATTATGCTTGTATACATATAAAAGGTTAATACAAATATTACGTACAGTAATGATACCTTTACAAATAATTACAGTATATATTATTGTAAATGATAATAATAAAATCAAATGACATATTGGGCGTAACCAGAACATTTACCAAAATATACTGACGAAAGTACATATTGCTAGATACCTATACATGTACAGCTGTATAAAAAATGGTTTTGTTTTGTTGGCCCACCCAATATTTTGATTCAATAATCATCCGGGTATTATAATATGGACCGAGCAATTGTTCGGGAAAAATTTCTTTTTTTTGTCATTGCATCAGATGTGATTGGGGGATCACGAAACTGAAAAAAATATGATCAAAATATGAGCGGACTGTTTTCTCACCTTTTGTACGTACCCATAAATTATGGATGGTGAAATGACATTTGGATTGGAGCTTGAACGAATTATGGTCCCGTTATATCAAAATAATACATATTATATTATTATGCGTGAAATTATTTTTCTTTATATTTAATTCTTTATATATTATGTCCATTTTGAATGGTTTATTGCACCTTTGAAAAGTTCTCGAGCAAAAAGAATGCAAATAAATATTCTTCATTAATCTTACTGATAACTTATAAGGCGAAAGGGGGCTCAAACGTTCGGGTCATCGATTTTGCTAAAATTTTAAAAAAAGTAAATACTTTCCTATCACATAGAATGAATTTATATTTCAGTTCAAACTACCCTTGTATGTATACATGTAGATATGCATGTACTTTTTTCTTAGGAACGCTAAACGATTTTACTGAAATCTCAGAATATACTATTTTTGGTGTAATAATGCGATTGAAAGGAATCTTATACTTGGAAACATTCATTTTCAATGTGTGTAAAGCAGCCCTAAATAATACTAATTTTAGCATGGTCGTTTTCAAGTAATAAACAAAATACCCCTGTCGCAGCATCCTGCATAACATAGCGAACTTCCGTTTATAAAAATTCGTTTTTCTGTGATTTTTCACCCTTTTAAGTGATTTTTCCTCCTCTTTCTAATGGTGTAAATAAATGTCGCAAAAATTTTTTGACTTGAGGAAATTTTGGCAAAAAACTAATTTTTTTCACGAAAAATGACCAAAAAAAACCATGTTCCAGGCATCCGACATGGTTGGCTAATGAACTTGTCCAACTGTGTGGGACTAAATACAAATATATAAATTTTAGTGAATATTATTTTCGGTTTCTGGAGACCTCAAAATAAATTTCTATTATAGTCCCGAATGATTTCTTTCGGAGCTCTAAACAATAGCACTTTCTTAGGAACCCTAAAAAGAAGGCATATTATAACATACAAACATAATATTATATACATATGTATGTGACTATACAAGCCATTATATGACAAGCTATATTATCGTGTTATGTACATACGTTGTATTATCCATAATATGTGGTAGTATATGTAGCTACTTTCATAATAATATACAAGTTATGAACTACAATATAGCCATTTAACAATATCTTCACATTACACTAAATTCAACATTAGCATACGTGACAAACAACAAGTATAATTTCAAGTGAAAGGAAAGTCCAACTTCTGACCTATATTCATTAAGTATATCCGCAGGACACACGACCAATGTCATTCCAGAAAGTAACAGGAAATTCAACCGTATATAAGTCACGATACAAATGGACCAAACAGCAGTTGCTCACCATCCGTCTTACCGAAGTCAACTACATACCAGATGGTTAACTTGAATACCGCGGCGGTGATAAAGTAAATTATTTTATTACAAATTATATTGTAAAAAAATTGTATTCTTGTAAAAATTTGTATTTTGTGAAATAAAATTCTTTTTTTAAACATAAACTTCTGCCGAGTTTATATTTGGCGCAGCCGGTAGGATAGTGCAGGAAAATTTCGTAAACCTCCACTATCTAAGCGCTCATCGTAAAGTTAACGCGACAGTTAAACTACGAGTGTCTTTTAAGACTTTGGAGCCGAACCTACAAACCAAACAAATAAAATATACAACTCGACTGGAACACCAACAGTGGTTTGGAGCAACATATTCCCGGACAACGACATTCTCGACGGCTTATCGAGAAGTAGTGGCGATACATCAATTCACGACGGTTTATCGTGAAGAAGGTCGACTTCGCTCAGTCAACGTCTAGAACTGCACGTACGCTGGTTCAACTGGATATGTGGAAATCATCAGTTCTATTGTTGTAAGTCTTTACTTTCCTATATTATTGCATGATTTCCGATGCCTAAACCTTACCCCACTGCTAAAAGTATTAAATTCCTGAAGAAAAACGACGGTTTATCGTTTAATTCAGATTCAAGTATATCAAGTAGTTGTGACTTCGCTAATAATATTGAAATTATTAATAATATTGAATCAAACAATTTAAGTGAAAAATTAGAAAATATGGCACAACCTAGACTAGTATCTATCGATCAATCAGCTAACGCAGTAGAAACTTTATTAAAAAACTTTCAAATCCCTGATATTATTAAAACAATTATTCCTTATGACGGCAATAGAAGTAATTTATTTAATTTTATCGATAGCGTTGATATGGCTGTTGGTCTATTATTTAGTTTAGTTGACGATAATTTAAAAAACCTTTATAGTAACGAAATTAGAAAGAAGATAATAGGTCCAGCAAATGACGTACTAAATCAGTATGGTAGAGTGAGAAATTGGGATAGCATCAAAGAAATTTTAATAGGACATTATGCAGATAAGAGAGATGAATATAGTTTAACTCGTGATTTATACTCGCTAACACAAGGAAATCAATCAGTTGAATTATTCTTTGGTAGAATTAACGAAGTTTTAGCTCAACTTATAAATAACATATCTTTAAT
Source organism: Brachynemurus nebulosus (assembly GCA_035578155.1). Taxonomy (NCBI): domain Eukaryota; kingdom Metazoa; phylum Arthropoda; class Insecta; order Neuroptera; family Myrmeleontidae; genus Brachynemurus; species Brachynemurus nebulosus. The sequence continues at coordinate 53,957,002 of JAPWDM010000002.1, forward strand.
GAATACCGACGAAACTGTTAAGAAAATTAAAATTGAACATTACAATCAAGCAGCACTAGATTGTTTTCTAACAGGACTTAATAGGAATATAGGAAACATTGTTCGTGCTTTCCAGCCTAAGACACTTGGAGAAGCATGGCAATGTGTGCAGAGAGAGTTAAACGTTTATTACAAACAGACGCAATACGGAAACGTTAGGTCGCAACCAAAAGCAAATAATACACCACCAAAACAAATAATTCGTCATGTACACACACCAACACAACCACACATTCCATATACACCACGACAACATTTTAATACGAATATACAACCTGTTCAAAACATATTTGGAAACCATCCTCGTTTACAATATTTACCCCAAAACCAGAGACCTTGCAATAATTTTAATCAAAATCGACCTCAACATAATTACCATCCAATACAGCAAAGTCCAGTCCGTCCGCAACAACAAACACAATCTAATAGGTTTACCCCCGAACCTATGGATACAACGTCAGGTAATACTAGACGAATCAATAATAATAACCATCCATTTAGACAAACGGAACCACCCAGGGTAATTTCAAAAGAATTGTTCAATACTGAAAATAATTGTTACGAACAGAAATACTATTACGAACCAACAGAAACAGAAATAGAATCAACAAATCCGTTAGAATATCAATTCAACGAAGAACCCAAATCAGTGGAATTCGACCAAACTGACCTAAACAACATAAACTACGAATCCGCCGGATACGTAGAATTAAATTTACAACAGACCAAGAACGGGACGTTACCATACATAATAATAAAAAACGGACCACAGAGACTAAAATTCTTAATAGATACAGGAGCTGACAATAATTTTATAGACCCAAAGCATGTTGAAAATCTAACTTTAATCCCGACAGACGTAGAAGTAAAAACGGCACTCAAAACACACAAAATTAATAATAAAATACGCATCTCATACTTAAACGAATTAGATAACACAGAGCCATTAGAATTTCTCGTATTTAAATTTCATTATTATTTCGATGGCATCATAGGAAACCAAACATTGAGACAATTGAAAACAAAAATAAACTACAATAAGCATACAATACAATTCGGGCGAGCTATTAACCGACTATATTACAAATCGTGCATGACACCGATAGTTTTTACATTAGAATCACAGAAACAAAACACGATTGAAGTATCCACTTTAATAAAAAATGGAGACATACTGACCCCTACTATTAAACTAAATCCCCAAGTAAAAACTGCTAATAGAATATACACTGCACATAAAAAACAAAAACAAACGTTAATAAAAAACAACAATAAACGAAACGATCCACCACAACTAAACATAGGAGACACAGTTTATGTTAAAAACATACAACGTAACACGAAATTATTACCTCCGTACAATGCAAAAAAAGTAACTGACGACAATAAATTAACCTTTAAAACAAAGAATTACAAATATCACAAAGCCAAAATAAAACCTAAAAGAAAGTAATGTTGTTACAGGTTCTTAACAATGACGAACGTGCAAAGAATAGAATACCACGACATATCGCACACAAAAGGACTTATCGCACTTAATTTAGGTACAACTAGAGTAGTTTCCCATTATAATAATCTAATACATATAATTAACATAACTAACATTAGAGACACATTAGGGTACTTAAGAGATAACATTTATAATACTAGTCTTAACGAAACATTATTTTACAATACGAAAAATCTAAAGGAGTTATACAACAAAATAGAGCGAAACTTAGAAAACTTAGAACCGAGGACAATTAGAAGTAAAAGAGGTTTGATAAACGCATTAGGGACCGTAATAAAAGCAATATCTGGCAATATGGACAACAACGACGCGATAGAAATCAACAAACAAATAGAAACCCTCAAAGATAATAGTTTGTTACTAAAGGACCGAATAGACCAACAACACAGATTAAACACACAGATGATCGAGCGATTTAATAACATCACGGATTTTATAAATACTGAACAAGCTAAACTTAAAATTTTAGCCAATGCTATGAAAACATATCCCCAAATAGAACAACAACTGTTTCAGTCACAATACTATTTTTCCTTACAATCACAACTTCAATACTTAAACCAGCACGTTAACGACATTATATTATCGATAGAACTAGCTAAGTTAAATGTGATATCTAGGCATATCCTTACAAAGAATGAATTAAAGTTCGTTTATGAAAATTTGAAAAGTAGTATCAACATTATTAGTGATGAACACTTATATGAACTACTCAACCTAAAAGCCTACTACAACGGAACCAATATCATATTCGCTGTAATGATTCTACAGTTCAGGAATAATATTTTTAATACTATCAAAATAAGACCCATCCCTGAAAACCATCAAATCATAAAACCAAAAACCAATATAATCCTGCATAACAAAACCCATTATCAATTCCTAGAAAAGACTTGCAATAAGATAGAACAGGATTTTATCTGCCCACCTGTAATATTAACACCAAAGGAAGCTAACCGATGCGAAATAAAGATATTGGAAAACAAACCAGTACAATGTACGCTACATCGCACAATAGAGAAGAATTCATAGAAGAAATAGAAGACAACCACATAATCGTCATAACTAATCATTCAATCGACATCACGAACAACTGCGGAAAGAACATTACCAACTTCATTGGAAAACTACATATCATCGTAGACCAATGTCATGTAACGATCAACCAAATAACTTATGGGACTCTAGACAATACCATCAACAACATAGTTTTGGAACAAATATTATATAACACTGTTAATATTACTCACATTTCTAAAGATATAAACTTAGATCTGTTACAGCTGAAACATCTAGAAAATACGGATACCATTCAATTTATCAAATATCAACATTACACCCATATGACCGTCACAGTCATCACCATTGGAATCTTAATAGTAATCGGTACGAGTTACGTTACATGCAGAACATGCAAGAGAGCAAAAACAACACAAGAATCAGTCCAATACATGATGGCACCTACGGCACCACCAATCGACAGGTCGTCAGTCGTTCAATTCCCCTTCAAAATTGAACTTCCATCTTAGGGAGGGAAGAGTTATGAACTACAATATAGCCATTTAACAATATCTTCACATTACACTAAATTCAACATTAGCATACGTGACAAACAACAAGTATAATTTCAAGTGAAAGGAAAGTCCAACTTCTGACCTATATTCATTAAGTATATCCGCAGGACACACGACCAATGTCATTCCAGAAAGTAACAGGAAATTCAACCGTATATAAGTCACGATACAAATGGACCAAACAGCAGTTGCTCACCATCCGTCTTACCGAAGTCAACTACATACCAGATGGTTAACTTGAATACCGCGGCGGTGATAAAGTAAATTATTTTATTACAAATTATATTGTAAAAAAATTGTATTCTTGTAAAAATTTGTATTTTGTGAAATAAAATTCTTTTTTTAAACATAAACTTCTGCCGAGTTTATATTTTACATAATTATATATACCCCTGTCGCAGCATCCTGCATAACATAGCGAATGCCCGTTTATAAAAATTAATTTTTCTCGGAAACTAGTTGACATAGAATAATAGTTTAAGGACCTTTTTTATGTATTTTTTTCTCCTCGTTTAAATAGTGTAAAAAAATTTCGCAAAAATTTTTGAATAAGTGGAAATTTTGGCAAAAAACTAACTTTTTGCAAGAACAAACACCATGTTCCTGGCATCCGACGTATCTGGCTAACGGACTTGTCCAACGGTTTGGGACTTCCAACATTTTCACCAAATCTCGTAAACCTAGGACATTTCGTTCGAGAGTTATCGTGCGGACACATATATATATATATATATATATATATATATATATATATATATATATATATATATATATATATATATATATATATATAAATTTTTGTAAATATTATTTTCGGTTTCTAGGGACCTCAAAACAAATTTCTGCCATGGTCCCGGGTTCAAGTCGCGTCATGACAGTGGCTGTAATAGCTGAATTCCATTCTGGAGATTCGCTAAAAGCAACAGAAATAAACAATTGGTAACTATCAAGTTATCACCAGTTAACAAATTTGTTCCTTCCAACAAATTCGAAACAGTTGTTCTACAAAAATGACCAACAATCTACTTAATAAATTTCTAAGACTGACTGACAGACAACGCACAGCCTAAACCGTTGAGTTTAGAGGAATGAAATTTTGTACAGGAGTTCCCTATATAACGTAGGTGAGCACTAAGAAAGGATTTTTGAAAATTCGTCCCCTAAGTGGATTAAATACGGGATGAAAATTTGTATGGAAATTCGTCATTTTTGAAGTTAGAGTTATATAAAAATATGTTACTATATGGCTATTAAAAAAAATGTTACTTTAATAGATAGATCTTTTATACTGACTGGCATTCTGAGATGTTGTCGGTGGTAAATCCCATCGGGTGGGTATACGGCTAGTTTAAAATAAAACAGGTTTTAAATTAGAACCTTGGAAAACTCCCATACACATATTTCTAAAATTTGGACGAATTTCCGTAACCTTCATAACAATTTTCCTATTATTAAGATACAAAACAAACCAGTCACTGATATTTCGTCATAAAAATAACACTGAATGCAAATTCACATGTTTTTTTAAATTTTTCTTGAACCAGTTTTGATAAAAAAATGGTTCACAAAACCTATCTTATATGATTTTTCCACCCTTTACAATGATGTAATAAAAATGTTGAAATACTTTAAATTTTTAACGGAAAACTCATTTTATCATGCTGTAACAATGGTTTTTCCCTGAAAATCTAAGAAAACTTATTGTAATAATCTCATAGTCTTTCCGGTGGAAAATATCACACACTTTTAACTACGATAAACTATTAGATGAACTTATTACCAAAGCATCCAAGTATGTTTCAGAAAATATTCCTTTTGCAGATTTGCAGCTAATTTTTACTATGTTTATAGCTACACAATCGTTTGATTTTACTGCTCGCTCTTTAAGTATTCATTTTTAAGATCTAATTTTATACATTGGCGCATACATATCACATATCCACAAATAAACAACCATAATTATAAAATTCAATGATTCCAAAATGATAACTATAATTACCCTGTCAAATATCACAGACTCAACTATTGTTTGTACGTTAATTCACGGCAGTTTTAAAAGGAATTAAAAGAGTAAAGAGAATACTGTTTATAACCTACCTCTCTTATTTCACATATTGAAAAATAACATAGACAAAGATGGATTCCAAATGGCGACCTTGCATCGAATGCTGCTAGTTCACGGACAAGCAATATTAATGAAATGAACAAATTGTTTGATTTGAATGTTGTTAATTTTCATGTTAAGTAGAAAATTTGTTGTTAGTCAATCGCCACCTGAGTACACTTCACCGTCTATCAGTTACTTAAGTCAGTCAGTCAGGTACCTACTACTAGTTTTTTTTTTTCAACTGTTTGTTGATTTGAAAACTGAACCTGTTATTATTAAATTCCACGTTTGGTAGGTTTATTAGTTGGCGATTTAAATCAACATTAATTATTGGTCGTCAATAATAATTATAATTTTAATTAATTTTTTGCATATTGTCGTTTGAATTCAACAGTAAGATAAGTACCTGTTAAAGTTTTTTAAAGCTTAAAATTTACTTAAGCTACTTTTCAGTATTCCATATGAATTTTCAGGACCGGGTTTACCCTAAGTACCAGCCTAGGGCTCCATGAAAAATGTCGCCCCAAAAAAAACCTTTTCCAAAGAAAATCAGTGACGAGCAACCAAAAGACAAACATTTTGAAATATAATACAAGACCCTCTACATTCTCACGTTCCCAATTTTACCGCTCTGGGCACTAGCCCTTTTGTGCCCCTAGTATAAATCCAGTGGTGTCAACTATATTATTTATATATACACTCTCAAAAAAATTAAAAATCTGTTTTATTTATTCAGAAAGATTTTATTGTTTCAGAAAAATATTTTTTTTGAAATTTTTTTTCAGTAGTCAAAAAAAATATTTCTTTGAATCAAAAAAGTATTTTTATGAAACAAAAGTATTTGTTCTTTAAATCAAAAAATATTTTTTATTACTCATGCGGGAGAAGTACTAACTTGACGCACACATTTCTGTACGCAAAATAGCTGTTTTCCCACTGTACTCTTCCCACATACTTTTTTGCGTGCGGAAAGTAAACTTTCCGCACGCAAATTGACAATAAAACACGCAAAACCGCCTCTTGATTTTTCATTTAATAAATATTTCATAATTATTTCTATAGAAACCACCAGCAAAGCAATTTAAACAATATTTAATTCAGAAAAAAAAGAGGGACACTCAAAAATATTATTTTAAAAAGTAATAAAAATGTCAAAAATAGTAATAATAATAGAAAAAAGTATGTGAAATTCGTAATAAAAAATAGTATGTGTAACTCGTGCGGGATTGTCGATTGTCCACTCGAGCGATTGAGCGCACTCACTACGTTGGTGCAAACAATAAAACACTTTTTTCATAACTCCTGTGCTTAATTTCGTCCTTCTAAACCCAACAGTTTAGGTTGTGCGTTGTCTGTCAGTCAAAGTTAAAGATTCATTAAATAAGATATTTTTTATTTTAGTATTAATAGTAACATATTTTTCTAACTTCAAAAATAACGAATTTCCATAAAAATTTGCATTCCCTATTTAACCCACTTAGGGGGCGAATTTTCAAAATTCCTTTCTTAGTGGTCACTTACGTTACATAGGGAACTCCTGTGCAAAATTTCATTCTTCTAAACCCAACGGTTTAGGCTGTGCGTTGTCTGTCAGTCAGTCAGTGTTACAAATTTATTAAGTAGATGAAATGTTTATTTTAAATTAAGTAATCTTCTTCACTAAATCCAGACAAAAATCTAATTATTCCTCTATAGTGCAGTGGTTATACAAATTGTTGACTGGTAAATTGTTGACACGTGTTTGGATTGTAGAAAATCGAAAGGGTACGTTTCATTGCACACATATGATGATGGGTATGGAGTTGATAAAAAACACATCTTAATTTACCACCATTACCACTTGACAATTTTTATTTTTACAGTCAAAACTATATAAACACAACCTCAATAAGTACACGTGTTAAATAAATCCACTCAAGGTCATTCAATAAATGCAATATTTCTATTTTTACTCGAATTTATGTGCACCGACTCAAATGTAATTGGATGAGTTTTTTTGTGCATATAAGAAACGAACATAGATACGAAAGATGATGTTGCATTTAACAAACGATTTCTTTCGGTCCTGAGCTGTTGCATTTATGTAACATTGCCTGTAATAATTTTCCATCATTCTGTATATATTTATGCACGTACCATAAAATATATTTATACGGTTGACCAGACAAAAAGGACTTTATTTGAGCTTCATATGATATGTGGTTCATTATAATATAGATACATATATGTATTATAGCTACTATCATATTTCGTGATTTCTACGAGTGATATGCACATACCTATACAAAAAAGATTTTATTAGCATATTATACACCAAGGGACTGAAGTGTAACTCGTGATCCTGAGTGTGAAGTTTGTTGCCAGAAGACCTGTAAAGGCTTGAGGGGGATCAAAAGACACACTTTAGTCCCGTGACATATATATTATTTTTTAGAATTCTCAATAATTTAAAATTATAATATCTAAGAAAAATGTTACTTAGGTAAATATTATTTAATTTGTGTGAAATAATATTACATTAAGTGCACTGTGGACAAATCAATCAAACTGTACAATTCAAAATAACTTAAACGTTCAAATTGATGCAAATAATAGCCATTATAATATTTGGGCTGTCAAAAAGACGCTAAGTGCCGAAAAAAAAATTTGGGGGACAGGTCTACCCACACTGTCAACTTCCCATTGGATGCCCTTAAAGACTTTTGCAAATGAATACCTTTTTTTTAATTCAGAGGACTCCTCCTCTGGACTCCCGATAAAGGCTTTGCGCCTTGCACCACACAGGGGGCTTCGCCTTCTGTACCTAAGGGTGGAGGCTCCACCCTTATCAAACAAATGATAACATCATTTGTTCTGAAGATACGCGAGACAAAAAATATTTCACAAAAAGTTTCTTATTTCGTTTTTCCGTTTAGTTTTTTTTTTTTTTTTTTAAATTTTACAATAATTTACTGGCGTTTTTAACATCACAGAAGGTTCTTAGGCCATTATATAATAAAGACATGGAAAAAAATTCATATGATCTATGTTATGTTAATAAAGTTAATTCCGTTTTTTTATCACAAAAAACAAACCGCTAATCCGAATTTGCTGAAAACTTTATCCGGTCTTCATTTTTTGATTACGCATCTAATGAAGTTAGTCCGGAGTTCATATCATCATTTGTTCTCGAGATATGCGAGACGAAAAAGAATTTACGAACGAACGAACGAACGCACACACAGACATCACGCTAAAAACGATGGATTCGGATTCTAGTGACCTTGTAACGTGGAGATATGTCAAAATTAGCGGTTCGTAAAATCAAACCCATTACAGTAGCTTCCAATGGGAAGTTAACAAATTTTAGCATGCAAGATTGTTGGCAGTGGCACTTTTCCTATTTTTTGGAGTTTAACAACTCAGTTTTTTGAAGTTCAGTCTTCGTATGAATAAGCCTGTAGGGGCTGCTTTAGTTAATCCAAGATTAATTGTTCCATCTCAATCTGTAATGTAATATTTATTTTGAATTTCATTTGCTATGTAACTTGTATTGCATTGTTTCAACGTGTCATTGTATTGAAGATAGCTACCAGTTGGACGTAATTTCTCTCTTTAAATGATTGTTTTTTGTTTATTTTTCAAATCTATAGGTCCAAGAGTTTTAATAAAACACTATTAAATAATAAGCATATTATATTTCATACACAAAATTATTATATTGTCAAAACAATTTTTCAAAATTTCAATAAATTTCTGTTTTCAAAATCAAGATGTCAAAAGAACTCTATTTAAAATTTGTGGTAAATCAAGAATGCAACATTAACCACATTTAGATATAAGTATACGGTTACAACAAATTTTTGTTAAATCAGTTCGAAAAATTACTTTTTTCGTTTTTTTCGTTTTTTTCGTTTTTTTTTTTTTTTTTTTTTTTTTTTTTTTTTGATTTTCAAAGAATTAATAATTAATTTAATTTCAGGTGCAGGACCGTTTACTTGCTCTATACACAACGCGACCACATCGAATTGATGGCCGGTGGTCGAAATGGAGTCCTTGGAGTCCATGTTCTCGAAGTTGTGGTGGCGGAGTTTCCATTCAAATTCGACAATGTATTTCACGATCGCAAGATTCAAGGTATGTTGTACCTGTATATTAGTCACTGCAGTAAGAACCGGCATTACTTAATTAAGAGGTTAGCCCACCTTTTTATTTACGATATGGTTCACCTGTAAACTCCTATATATATCTTGAATTCCATTGCCTACTCAAAACAACTTATGTACGAACCACTACCGACAGCAGTAGATGTAATTATTCTCACTTAAAACTGGAATTTTAAAACTAGAACAGCAATTTTTCAAGAATTTAGATTAAAATGAATGAATTCGTATGTCAAAGATCAAAGAGTATGTTTATTTAAAAATAAAATATTCAAAAAAATAACTTTTTTTTTTTAAATAGCTGAATTTAGAATTGCTCCTGATACCACTTTAGTATGTAAAACTATAAGATCAACATTGTATAATTCATACTATCAGTGGCGTACAGTCCATGGCTTCCCTTAATATAATCACATTTTCAAAATTTTTAAAATTATATTAAATTACACCGGTTTTTTAATTTACGCGAATATTCGTTCCAAGTGGATTTGATCTACGCGAATAAAAATCGCGTACATATTTGGAATTGGTGTTTTTATCCAGAATTCTATTAGGTAAAAGCGTCTCTTAAAATTAGCTCTATCGTTAATATAGAGAAATCTTTATTAATGTATTTAATTAGCCCGGCGTGTGTACACTGGGTCTTTAAAGGAACAGTCGAAATTTAAGACTCAAATTTCTCTCTCATGAATAAAGCGCGAGCTTTGGCTACCCTCTGTAAAAAATCTAGTTAGTAGTGGGGACTCAAGGTCCAATGGATGCCCGGGTCTGGCGATTGACTTGCTGATGCGAGCGAGTGAAAGTTTCATCCGTTCCCTAAAAGGGTCAGTGTACACACGGCGTCAGTATTTTCGAAGGTAAGTGAATGGTGTTATTTTTATCTTTGTCGTAGTTTTTCAGGTTTTTTAAACCTAAAATAAATTACTGTATACCGTTATAATTCATTGATGGATCTACCTTAGATGACATGGATAACGTGCACAGCAGTGGAATCGCGACTTTATTTTTTCATTTTTTTTTTAAATTTTTTTATATAAAACAAAATTTTGCTCTATATTTTTTTCTTTACTTTCTTGCTTTTTCTGTTTTTTCTATTATTATTTAATTTCTTTTATATTTTCAATAATAAAAACTCATTTTGTGCCAAATAATTACTGTTCCGTTCATTATGACTTGCCTGTAAATATTCCCCATTTTCAGGTGCTTGAATAATTCAACTTTTTGGAGCCAATGCCAAAAAAATTATATTCATTTGAAAGCTCATAGTATAAGCTATAAAAGCCTAAAACCATTTGTTTTAATATTCCTTCATTGTAGAGTTAGGAATTTTTTTACAAAATTTTATTTTTCATGCTTTTTGGACTACTGGTCGATTTTTATTAATAACAATTTTAAACTTTTGACTCTGGAAACTGCTGGACCATGTAGTAGACACTCCAGAATTCTAACTCTAATTAACTAATTTTTTGGAAGCCTAGAAAACTTTGAAAACACGACCGTTCCCTGAAAGACCCAGTGTACACACCGTGTTCTTGAAAATATAGTGTACACACGCCGGGTTAATAATAGTAGGAATATTTTTTTAAGGTAGAGATATAAGAAAAAGCTTAATTAATTTTTTTGTTTTAAAAATTCAGTTGCTTCATCTATCCAAAATTTCATGATACGCCACTGCTTACTCTGTACGTAAACCTACACTGTTGCAATAAATTACCAATTACCTACCAATAACGAATGGATGGATGCATGAGATGCATTTAAAATTCTACTGGCGTCTTACACATATTTTGTTTAACTACTTTTATATTTCTGTATTGATTTTTATTTTTGATTGTAAAAATATTGGCGGTAAGATTTCGAAATAAGAGACATATTGATAATACTAAACTACCGGATATTTTATTTGATTGGTGTCAGGAATATCAAAAAAGCAATACCAGGCATGTAATATTCTCAATCATTATTAGTAAATAAAATGTAGTCAAGTTCGTAATATTTAAATTTTAAAAAGTCTGTATTTCTTTATAGGTTGTTGCAAATGAAAATTTTACAATTCAAATCAGCCCAATATTTTTATCCTTTTGTAGGATACTTTCTACTTTATATGATTAATATGAAAAATAATTTCATGCGAATTTCGTAAACTCAGACAGAATAGAGTTTAACCAACTGGAAATATAAAGATTGAATTTGATGAACACTTAATTAGTGTAAAAAAAGACACAGCTATGTTTCTAAAACTTCCTTTTTTGAGAAATCAATTCAGCCATAATAAGGGAAAGCAGAAACAGAAAACAAGAATGCCAATCGTCTGATTGCAAATCGTCAATTGCAACAACCTAATATATGTTATGATTTTCTAACGAAACAAGAAGTGGAATAAGTGGCGTCACTATCAGTGCAAAGGACAAGTTTAAAAAAAAATACCTTTGAATTTTAATTTAAATTAATTGATTTGGGTCACTCCTGGGTCCACTCAACATTAAGATAGGAATACTAAAACTCCAATCTAGGCTCTGATTTTCACTTCATCGGCTATTTGTTACTTATAAGCCTACATAACAGATGGTTTTCATCATCAGACTTTTCCCAGTAATACGATAATGTCATTTAATAGTGAGTCAAACAAATTTAAACAATTTTAAAGAGTTACTTTTTTATCGTTAAACGTTTTATATACTTAAAAATACATTCAAAGATTAATTTAATGTTATATTACTTACAAATAAGATACAAAATTTTGTAACACATCCATTGAAATTTATAGATACTTTATTTAAAGTTGGTGTAAGTTAGAATAAGCTTTTTTTTTACTTTTTAGCTAAATTTTTGGTTTCAAAAGCAACATAACTCTTAAAATAACAAGAATTGGTAGGTATATATTCATGAAAAAGTCAACTAATTGTAAGTTAAAATCATTGTATACGTTCAGATATACAAGAATAGGTACAAGATAATTTTAATTGTCAGCATTCTCATTAATAAAGCGATCAAATGTTACAGAAATACTTTTCTCGTACCGAAATGGCTATTTTAATCGACTAAAGTTGTATTCCGAATAAATAAGTCACTAGTCGAGAACAAAGAACATACAATGGTCGAGTGATCAGGTAAATTTTTAGTCGAATTCATGAATACAGAAACTTGTGTGACACTTTCAAAAATAATGTTTGCTTTTGAATTTAATTTATTACCATCACAAACTGTTTTTTTTGAAGAAAAAGAAAGACATGTCAACATTGTGTTAATGATACAAAAACGGAAAATTTTGCACGAAAAATTATGCTAATACATTTTTCGAATTTTATAATTAATATAGAAAAGAATTATTAGCCATAAATAATGACTAAATTTAAACAAAGTTAGTCGACTAAATAAAAAAATCGCTTAATCATCCGACATCACTGTCACCAAGCATAATTTCATTATGTATGGTCCATTTCACTGAAACTTAAGCATGAGTCACCACTTATGAATTTAAATAATTTCCGTTTTCTTGGCTTTTTCTCTTTCATTATTGCACTTGCGTAAATTTTAAATTTGCAGTTTGTTTTTAGAAAACAATAGGAGATTGATTTATTTCGAATATAAGAATTATTTAATTTTTTAACGATGACTCATGCTCAATTGTATTTGAAACGGGGTATATATGTAAGTTTTACAGTAGAACAAAATATTGTTAACTATGGTAGGAGCGCTGGTAAAAAAGTTATGTGTGAGGCATATTAAAGAAAGAAGACATAAAATTTATACTTTGCCTTTTTCTGTGAGTGCGTCATTTACCTTATACTGTATAAAGCTGGGCCGCTTATGACTCAAAACCTGTACACGGTAACAAAATACGTTCTAACTGTCCAACTTAGAATATCTGAAACATATGTCAATAAATATTCAATATATTTATTATTAAAAAATACCTGTTTTATTATCATCTAAAATAAAATTGAAATCTTCATATTGAAAAGTGTATTTCAAATACATTTTCAATATTAAAACCTTTTTGTACGTGAGATATTTTTTAACAGATTTATCGGTTAGCTCCAAGCGAAACCATTTGAAGAAGAAATATTATAAAATTTAGGTCAATATTTTTATTTTCTAAAAGGATTGATTACACACAATTGCGCATCATGCGTATAAATTAATTAGAAAAAAAAACTCATCTAACAGTGATTATTATAATCTTAATTAATTCAGTAAATTACCTAGAAATGAAAGTTGTAAAATTGTTATTTTATTTTCAATTTAACTGTGTAAATTGAGGGAAAAAGTATAAATGGTATATTTTAAGATTATTGAATTGTAGTCCGGGAGCACATGATATTTTTTATGGCCAAAACGTTGATAGTAAAGGTGTTATATAAAAAAAATTGTGCTGCCAGACAATTAAACAGTCCAGTCATCCTCCAATATATTCAGCCCTGTACATAGAATAAAACATAGAATTGACGCGCAGTTTACTTGTGGTGGACTTTTTGCTGATGTCGGTAAATTTAGTTGGATCTGCTAGACGCTAGGGGAGCTGCTTAGAAAAATTGGTGAGCAATTTTTTTTGTTGTACTCCCTTTTTTATCAGCTTTTGTGCTCATATTTTTCATCTATACCGTTTTTGTAAAATCGAAGTAATTTGTCCGGTATTTCAAATAATGCTTCTTTATAAAAATTTATAATATGTAAGTATCTATAACAAGATTTGGTGGCTTTCTAGAAGAAAGTATGCATTTGATCAATTCAATTCATATTTCTGCAAAATCGTTTGACCTCGGGTGTCCGCAGCTCTCCGGCTATTAGATCACTAGACAACCGCTACTATTACGATAAGTACATCTTTTCCAAGCTGATTTATAACAAGGCAACAATAGTCCGATTTCACTAAAAACATCAAAAGTTGTTTACTATACGAAACAATTAAGTGAACTAAGCAAAAAAGTGAATCCAATAAAATAAGAACTCTAAGAATTCTTGTATTATTTCTCAAATATAATAAAATATGTACACCTCTATATTACTACTTCATTGCATTCAATTATTTTCGCTGACCTTGCGTCTGTTATTACCGCCGTAGCATATTTATTTCTGATTTCAATATAAACTCAACTACTAGAATCTTCCCAATATTAACACATTGACGGCCGGAACTTATAATAACGAAACGTTCAACTGGTACAACACTGTTTTAACAACTAATACACGTGATATGAAATTGTTGACGCGGTGCAGCATTGGGTTTATTGAATAAAAAGAAGTATTCAGTTTTACTTCCTATTTTTTAAGTTCTTACTTAAATAAAAACATAAGTGATTACTTAAAAAACAGAATTTAGTTACAGGAAATAAATAAACTCAAATAATTTCCAGTATTTACTTAGTTCGGAAGTACTTACTGATATAATTCCAGTTAGTACTTCTTTTTAGTTGAATAAAAACAAGTAATAACTTAAATCAATACGTAGGGTAGGGACGAGCAAGATGGTGAGGTCGGGCAAAAAGAATAATAGCCTAATTGACCTAGTTAGATGTATGATTGACTCAGATTTAATGTCATCTGCTTCTTCACTTTGCACTTAATGCGATCATTTGTCAAAAGGGGACACTGTAGTTTATATGCGTGTTAGTGGTCGAAAAACTTTTTTGACAAAAAAAAAAAATCAATAAGTAGATAATAGACGTAAGTAATTTACGAATTATTTTTTTGTGTATTGGAGTTACTTATTGTTAATGATTTCTGTAATTTGTATGATCATTACGAGTAACAAATTCGTGCTCGTACTTAATTTGAATCTATTAGTTTGTAATTAAAGGTTAAGTTAGTTAAAAATGTAATTGGCGGGCAAAATGTAGTCAGGCAAAATGAACAATAAAATGAAGCTTCTGTAGTCAAAAGGAAAATTTCTTTAAATAATCCCGAATCCTCCAATGAAAAAGAAAAGAAAATTCCTTTAAGAAAGATCTCACTAAAGAAAATCAAAAATATAATTATTTTTTTACTGTCTGTCAAGCAAAATACATATATCCACTAATAGAAGATTGGATTCAGTGTAAGTCTTGCCAGAAATAGACCCATGAAGCGTGTTCTTTATACACAAGGTCGAGGCTCGTACTTTTGCGATAATTGCGACGATTAATTTATTCATTTTCATTAGTATTAGTTTTCCTCGTCCAAGATATTCATTTTACCCGCCCTAGTAGGACAAGAAGAATAATTGCAGTTTTTTTTTTCAAGTGATTTTTAAAGATAAGAATTTTTGTTAATTTTCTGTTTACTTTATTAATCACAAGTAATTGAAGACTGGTTATCTTGAGTTAAATAAATAATTTTGTTGCAATACCATACTTTTTTTTAGAGATTACCTATAAGTAAATACTTAAATGTTTAAATTTTTTCCAATATTTACTTTTAAGTAAAAAGTATCTTTTATTCAAGTAAAATGAAGTAATACCTTATACTTAAAAGTATTCATTTCTCTGCATAAGTAACTACTTAATAAGGTTTTACTTTTTTTTATTCAATAGACCTACGAGTATTGTGTCGCAGTTAATATTGTTTCACTTAACAGTTTGGACACCCCTGATGAAAATTTTGGTTATGGTATCGGTCTGAAAAAATCCCGTTCAACGTAGGTATTTTCTTAAAATTATTTAGTCTACAGCTTCGGTTTCAACATTTCTGATAACTACTCTTATGTCCTTATTTTACTTAAGTAATAATGTTGCATATATCGATTGAAATACATTCTTGTAGAAAATTGTACATACCTTGATTTTATCTCCACGTCTCTTGCTCTAATTAATTTCACATTATTAACTACAAAACAGAGACAAAGATAAAATTAATTATGTATGTATTTATACTATATCTGAACTATTTTTTTCATTATATAAAATTGATAGTCTACCACGTTGAAAATTGTAAGCCGCGCAAATGATCACGTATGAGTAGTAAATACATGGCATGCTTATGTGTACGTAGGTAAATACAAGTATCGCCTCAGTACAGCGATGATAACAATAAATAAGTAAACAGATTGAGGTAAATGCAATTTGCATAGAGATATTCCAAGGTCGCCGCATTAATGTCACTATCATTTTCCATCAAAAATATCTAATTATTGAATGACAGATAATAATTAAATTATATCCACCATGTGCGGTAATTCAATTTTTTTAACGTGAATACATCTTTTATATCTGTCAGCGGAGTGGAGTATTGGTTTGTACCAAGTTCATTTAAAAATTTTTTTTTTTGTTAATAGTGGTTTCGACTTTTTTAACGCCCAAAACTAACAAAACAATTATCTAGAAAAAATTTTTAAAAAATGGACGATATTTAATTTTTCACTTATAAAAACATAGAAAATACTTACAACGAGGGGGTCCGGGTAGGGAAATTCACTTTTGGATGAAACTTGGAATATTGATAGTATACCTTTAGGGTGTGAACGTAGTAAAATAGTAAAACGCACTAGCCAGCCATTTTCGAAAAAAATGCCCTTAAAGTTTTAAAAAATTTTTTAATGTCTTTTATACGAATTTGATATGATGTTCAGTCAGAGAGAATATAGCTTAATGGTTAAAAGAGTTGGTCCGCGTCCTGAGGTCACGGGTTCCAAACGAGGTCCATCCAGTAATGTTTTTAATTTTTTTATTTTAATTTAAAATATTATAGAAATTAATAATATAATATATAAATGCTAATTGTCACGAAAACAGAGGTTTCAAAACCTTATAAACACTATAACTGGCAGTTGCGGACTGGTACGTCGAGGGTTCGAATCCGACGACCGGCTATGCTCGAGAAGGTTTTCTGCAGTTCACAATTCCAAATAAATATCGTCATAGTTCCTTAAGAAGACGACTGCAGACGCATACCTACCAAATCCTAGCTCTCACCCCACTTTCCTTCTCCTCCACCCACATCACAATGTAATTGTAATGTATTAAAGTATAAATAAAGCTAGAAAAATAATGATGTGGGTGGCGTCTGTTACGACTGTCATAAAAACGAACGTTAAACCGCATTATTATTATTAAAGCCCTATAAAACATAAACCGTGCGTAGTACAATCGAATTTTTTATATGGGTATATGGACAAAGAATGGACATTTCCGTCAATAAGCTTTTTATCGACAATTTTCCACTTTTAAAGGGACAAAACTAGCTCCTAAAGTTGGAGGATTAAAATTGCAAAATGTAACTGCTTAAAAGAACTATCCATTCCTGTGATTTAAATGAGAGCTGACTCAACAAGGGTTGAACTGCAGAGGAGACAATGGGGGAGGGGGGTAAATTTTTTTTATACCATCTAAATGTTTCGGTGAATCAATTTTTTATGATCGTAATGGGAAAAACCATATCTTACATTGTTAAAAGGGGAAATTTGTCCTTAGATTTATGGGTTAAAATTATAATAATATTCATCTTAAGAAATTTCGATAACTATAAAAGATAGACAACAATCTTTTACAAGAGTTATCAATTCTTGTAGGTTAGATAAGGGCTGACTTAACGGAGGGATTTAAGAGGAAAAATTAGGAGATTTTGCTTTCACAGCTCCAATGTCTTATTGAATCTAATTTTTTCGATAATAGTTGGAAATTCCTTATCTTCCTTAGAAAATACTAATTGTTATAGAATATACTAATTGCAACACAATCTTTGCTATTTACCGCATATATAATCCCATATACAATACATTCATATTTTATCCTAAACGATTTATAATTTGTACATTGATGTATTCAGAGTGCCATCAGTACATGTATACTTATACTTCAACATATTAAAATAATTAAATTAAGCCTTTGAGTCAGTTTTATAAAGAAATACACTATTTAACTTAGAAAAAATAACTGATGATCTAGATATTATCTGATTGTTCTGTACACAAATAAAAGCACACACATTTATTCACAATACATTAATGTATCACTGTAAGCGACAAGACATCGTTTGTCTGTCGTTTAAATCTCGTATTTGTCTGTATATATACTCGTAGAGTTGCTCATGGCGCAAATACTATAAATTAAGTTTCAATAATGTCTATCAGTAACTAACAAATAGATCTTTTGAACACAAAAATAAAACTTGCTATTTATCTGTTATAGTATCTATTCTTAAATATAGTACTCACTTTGTTTTGATCATATTTTTTAAGAATATATAGAAATTTTATTTGGGGTTCGTATTTTAGTCACTATAACCAGAGTTTCTGTGCTAATAGTATTCGTATCGCAAATGTTATTACTTAATATAAACGTGTTTCAAAGAATGTCACAGTTCATTCAAATTTGATCATTTTTACATGTTTACGCGTTAGGCCCGATTTAGATTAACGCTCTGCTCTCACTCCGATATCACTACGCTCCCGATTCGATATAATCTTGTTGTGTTCACATTACAGTGCTGATATGATGCTGGTACCCATTCGTTCTCTATTCACATTATAATGCTACTCTGGGTACACTCCCAGTTTGGTCTCAGTTCGATACAAAAATCTTTTCATAACAACTGAATGCAAGCGGAGTGAAGTGGAATCAAAAAAGTGTTTACACTATAGGCACAAACCATAACAAGTCTGATATCGCTCCGATAAAATATTACCTGAGTGGTATTGATATTGGAGTGACATTGGAGCGAAAGAGAACCGTGACTGATATCGTACCGATATCAGGGCCATGATGTGAATACACTCATTGTTTATTGTGTAAGAATATTTTATCGAACCTGGAGCGGAGTGATAGCAGAGCGTTAATGTAAATCGGGCCTTAATCGCAAGCAGGTATTCATATTCGGTTTGTTGATTCAATTAGAGTTAGTCATAGGCAAACGGCGGAAGTAAGCAATTGCATTTATATGTTAGAGCCAACAAACTGGTTTTACGTTGAAAAGGGTATCAAAATAATGAAAATTAAACATGTATGAGGTTCATCTAGTTGTTTTTTTCTTAAGGAGATGTAATTTTTTTCAGAATGATTAGGAATTATAATATTAGGTAGAGATGGGAATTTGTGAAAATGTTAAACGTTTATTGTTATTTTATTTTAAGTTTAATTTAATAAAGTATACACTGGTTACCAAAGATGGTAGAAATAATTTCAAAAATCTTGATCTCCAAAACTTTTAGTTTTCATTATTATCAAAGCTTAACTATCCCGTCTTGCCCCATACCTTCATTATATAAATTTAATAAAAGTATTTTTGCCACTTTTGGAGGCACCTTAAATCATTCTTGTCATTACCCTTTCTTTATTTTTATGATTATTATCAAGTTAAAAGACGATAATAGTTTGAGGTAGGGGTTACTTTTAAGAGTCAGTTTAATAGTAAAATTAAAATATACGAAAATCAATTTCTTATAGAAATCTTAAAATTTAATTTTAAGGAGAATGAGTACGTAAACGTTTCTAGTATCGTTTTTAAATGGGCCTTTATATTAATCTAACACCCCAAATATCCTCTCATATTGTTTTAAGTCGTTGTTGCAAAATGTGCACTGCGATTTTTTTATTTTTAGTTGTGGTTTTGATATAAAAAAAAGAAATATGCACTTAACCAACCGTCGCCAAATAAAACAAAGAAATAAAACCGCAAAATTTACCGCAAAAAATTTTTAAACTACATTTAACAGCCATAACTAATAATTTTTTCGTGAAACTTGTCAAAAAAAGAAGCAACAACGCGAACTGAATCAACTCAACTATGCATGATCATACACATGGACGTTGTCTGCAACATTTAACACACCACAATTATAATGGGCGAATTAATGACGTATTTAATGAAATTAAAATTATACAATTCGTGAAGATGAATTAACTGACTGACCATGGCGATCTGCTGTCCATGCCACATGCCAACAAATGAAAAATAAAATGCTGGGTGCAGTGGATGATGTCTCTGTTGTTGTACCGCATTGCGGTCGCCAAGCATAGGACACAGAGCTAGCTGATGGTGATCCGGTGATGGACCTCCGGCCCAGCAAACAGATCTGGTTTCATATCCAATCACCCGTGAATTAACTATCCGTATTCACGTTTATCATTTATACTCGTATATTGTATACAAGTTGGTCAAGTATTGTAATAGACTAAAAATCATATCATATAGACATACCCTACCCGCGGTCAACAATAAAATATATCATCGTAGCCGTATAGATCATGAATTATGTGATGGATGCATTTATGATATCATTCATAATATGCAGTTATATTGTCTATTATTCATAGGTGTTTAACAAGTTTCTTGTCATCTAACAGCTCGAATATAAATCTGAATCCTAACTAAATTTAGGAGACAATTTCACATCTTTAAATTTCACTTTTTGTGAAATTTGAACATGGTCTAGTAAAAGTAAACCAACGTTCAACTCAAATGAAGGACACCGGAGTGGCCAAGTGTGCTAAGGGCACTGATATTTGCCGAATCGTGAAAGTTTTCTGTCCAATTTTCTTCCTTTCACAATTCCAGATAAATGTCAGCATAGTTTTTTTTTTTTTTTTTAAGAAGTCAGTTCTAGACGGACACCTTTCAAATCCAGCCCTTTCCTAACGCTTTCTTTGTTCTATATAATCTTAAAACATATAATGTAACGTGTAAATAAGTAAGTAAAATATACAAATAATGATGTGGATGGTGTCTGTTATTAGTGATGAGCAAATGCAAGACCAAGACCAAGACTTTACAGTCTTGGTCTTGGTCTTGTTCTTGCATTAAGAATCTTGGTCTTGGTCTTGCTAGAGCAGTTTGAGTCTTGGTCTTGGTCTTGCAAAATGTAGTCTTGGTCTTGGTCTTAGTCTTGGTATTGCTAAAAAATCTTGCACTTCCTTGCATTTTTTTATTAGCGAATTTTTTCCTTCTAAAATCAGAATTTTCTCTCTTTACGGTATTAATTATACTTTCAAGTTTGAGTCTTGGTCTTGCAAAATGTAGTCTTGGTCTTGGTCTTAGTCTTGGTATTGCTAAAAAATCTTGCACTTTCCTGCATTTTTTTATTAGCGAATTTTTTCCTTCTAAAATCAGAATTTTCTCTCTTTACGGTATTAATTATACTTTCAAACTATTTAAATAGTTTAGCAAGAGTCTTGCTTTTTTCTTGCTTTTGTCTTGGTCTTGCTCACTTGAGTCTTGGTATTGGTCTTGCAGCCATACCTATAGTCTTGGTCTTGGTCTTGCTCTTGGTATACATAGTCTTGGTCTTGCAAAAAATGCAAGACCAAGACAAGACTGCAAGACCAAGACTAATTTTGCTCATTACTATCTGTTATAGACGAGAAGTGTCAAAAACGAATGGTAAACTACATTATTATTATTATCATCTAGTCACAATCATAAATTCCTTGGAATTAGAAACTAAACTTTTAATCTTAATTACAAATTTTGCATCCAAGTATAGGTATATCATAACCGTGGCGGTTGTAACTTATAATGACAAAACGCCCAACTGGTATACTATTTTGATAGCTAATACACTTTATATGGAATTGTTGACGTCCTACGACGTAGCGTGTGAGTTAGTAAGGTTTCACTTGACATTAATGATCATCAAGGAGTTTTTCAGCAAGTTAGCCACTGTTTAAAATATTTTTTGTAATGCAAAAATATTCTAAAATTGTAAATTAATTTTCCATATAACTGAACTTTAACATGATGAAAATTGAATTGGCACTAAGTCAAAAAATTTAATTACAAATACTGAAATTTTATACTTTCTTTTGTTTCATGCTTAATACATTCAAATACATCTTATAGCAAGTACCTTACTATGAACATTCTAAATATAAAATGGATTTTTTATTCCTACTTTTATAATAGATAATCAAAAACCGCAAAAGTTTTTATGACTACTTTTGATATTTAAATAAATATTTTAATGATATAAATAAATTACATATAACTATAAATAGTTCCTTATTATAATGTTAATTTGACATGGTAACCTAATAGAGATTTCTTACTTCTGGAGCCAGTAATTTACAATAAGATAAACTTCAAGAGATTTTAATGTTATTCAAAAATTACATACTTCTAGGATTTGCTATTTTTTCAGTTTTGGTCAAATAATGCTGCAGGATTAATAGAAAATAAAATTAGTAAAATATAAATCGTATTTACAAATAGAAGAAATATGTAATAATTTTTGTAAGGAAATTAGACAACATTCAAGTCTATTGAACCCTTTTTTGCTAAGGAAAATTGTACAGTTTTATAGTGGTTTGATTATGAAAAACTAAATTAAAATTTTTAGAGTAAAACTGTAACAACAAAACTAAAGAGGTGCTTTGTTGTAAATGTTTAAGACTTCTGTTTTATTTTTATATTTGGCATTGAAATTAAAAAATAAAAAGTTAAAAAATGAACTCGAACAGTATGGATCATATTTCATATACATACTATCAAATTTTTTATATTGGTTGTAAAATTTATTACAAAGAGTTTGATACTAATGATTCTTATACTGTTTCTAAAGAACATGTTTAGCGTAAAATGAGGATTGCTTATATTGTTAAATACATCAAATAAGTTGTAACTTTCTTTTGTTTTGGATAGTCAAAAGTAGCTTTAACTGCCGGCTACGTTCAGTGTCATTTTTTACTAAAATTCCTGTCAAAATCACTTTTGTTTAATAAGATTGGTCAAAAGTACTTTTGTCTGAACATCAATTAATCAATACTGTTTTAAATGTAATATTTTTGTTCTATAATTTTGATTTGACAAAGCTTTAATTAAACTAGCTTTCTGTATTTTAAGTTGATTTTAGATGTGTTTGTTATGACTAAGTACTCCAAGTAAAAGACTTTTTGATTGAAGTTTTTGATCAAAATCAACTTTGACTGAAATTTTTAGTTAAAGTTACTAATATACTGTTGGCCAATTACCTATTAAATGCATCTATACATAATATGGCGTTGATCGTAAATGTGTTAAAATTTTTTTACTCTCAGTATACGATTAGTCGAGAAGCAATTACAGTCTGTCACACAAGAGCGTCGTCTCCATATTTAAAAGAAAAATTATTTTTTCTCAGAAATGAATAAATCGATTTAAAGTACACTAAAAGCACTATTACGCATTCATTTACTTAGTTGTCCAGACTTCATTATTGTCTAGAATTTGTGGGCACCGTTTTGGCATGCTTTTTATAAAATTATATTTATTGCGGTAACAACCCCCAGAGAGCTCAGATATGGCGGCACACCTGTTTTAATAAAAGACCAAGTATATTTGGCAGAAACCCATGTGTAAAAAAAACACGCTTCGTCAGTAAAAATTACATTACTCCAATTACGATTCAAATTTTGCATAGCCCACAAGCGTCACTTTTTGACATGCTCCGATTTGCGGAAAGATTTCAGCATTGTACTACGCCAAGAAATATTTGCTTCGTTTAGTCGCCTATTCAGAGTCATTGCTAATATTTAATTCCTTTTTAGCCAATAACTTTTGTCCTTGTCGCAGTGTTAAAAAAGGTTTTCGTTGAAATAACTTGAAAATGGTTTTATCTTCTTTTTCAGAAGACCCTCGCGTTTTTTCTTTCTTGGGAAAATTGTTGACGCTCTTCTGAACATTATATCACATCACCCATTTCCATACAAAGTCTACTGACTTGTCCATATATTTAGCAGCAGCCTTATATGTCATTTCAAGTCCTTTACTATGAATGCACAAGAACATTGCCTAAATACATTTTGCATATGACGCACTCATTTTAGAAATATTGTGTTCTTATCGCAATACAAACTACCTAATACTGGACGGTCTCTCAAGCACAAAGCGTAGTAGTCCATCCTACCCTTCAACGAATGGTACAGTTAAGGGGCCAAACTACTATTATGATAGTTAGCAACCCGACTGTAATCAGAATTTTACGTCATCAGACTTGGCAGAGAGGTGGAAGGTTATATACATATTTAGAGTTTGTGTTGGTATGTGTAAGGTAGTGGATGTTTGTGTGTGTAATACTCTGTATGTATGTAGCGGCCGTCCAAGGTGAGAATGCATACGTATACTAGAACAACCATATGCATGTACCTGCTACTACTGATGTAACAATGAACAGCCACCATTGTGGCCACAACTTAACAGTGAATGTGAACGCTTGAAGAGCCGATGGACGACTAATCAGTAAGCAGTATACTGCAACTACTTACTGCAACTTTCGGATCACACTTTTTTGTATGTCGGCTTGATCTGTCTCATCTGTGGGTACCAAGGCCTAAGCGTGTTTGTAGAAAACTGTGGATAGCAGTGTGCCAACGAGTGGTTGATACCGCTTAAGGCATTTAGTTAGTCGCTGTCGGTCACTCAATGCACAACGCATTATGTTGTATTGTTGGACTATTGTTAGCTTGGACCACACCTTGCTCCGTCCGACAATACGTGTTTTGTAATTGTGTTTGTGACAACTAACACAGTTGCAAAGATCAAACCAACACCACTACACACAGTGTGTACTTACACAACATAGTGGTGGGAAATAGAGGGGATTCTTTGTCTACATTGGTATCACTAGTGCAGAGATAGCAACTTGGCTTCTGATTATTCTGTGGGTAGAGTAGTGGAGCTTCCTAATAGTTTTCTCTTGAAACAGTCCATCGGACGCTCATGTGTGACAGACTGTACCTCAAATTATAGAACTAAGCTACCACAGCAAGAGTATATGTACGACTAAACTCTTGCTATCTTTGCCATTGTGTTGGAATTGACGGACTCAGTCACTTATGTAGTCTTTAAAGAGTTTAATCTACTCTCTAGCAAAATTCTTTTGAAAATAATACCAACGTATTCACATAACAACACACATAATATGTTACATGTATAATTCTATGTTGTTGAAATATGTTAAAATTGGAACGGACAAAAGATAAGAACATTGAAGGTAACGTTTGTAACTATAGAGACACGCTCCCCGGAAGTATCTATTTTACTTGGTGTGCCTCACATTTCTTGCATGTCATATGCCGTGTACTATATGGCATTGTTATGGAATGTTGTAATAGCGAAATGAAACAAACAAGCGCTAAAAACGCTATAAAGAGGACGGCTCGTACATGTATTATGTAGACGTATGCTATGCACAAATACTATGGACTGGGAGTAGAGTTAGGAACTTAAGGAGCAGCATAATAATTTTTTTTATTTGATTTAAATAGCATACAACGACAAGGTAAGGTGCATACGTATTTAAGCTGCATGTATCTGTATTGATAAAATAACAATACGCTATTCTAATAATTGTGTGCACTATACGAAGAAATACTCCGTGATCGTGCATTATCATATACAGTATGTGTATCTAAATACGTTTAGAATTTGGTGTGTTGCGCCGGGTGTAAGTGTAAAAGTTACATAAGAAAGCAATAAAACTCAATATGAATCTAAACATTTTTTATCGACTAAAAATATCAAAAATTAAAAGTCAGACTAGCCTTTACAAGCAGTATTTTTCAACGACCAGTGCGCGAAAATATTTCACCGGCCCCTAGAAAAATATGTGAATGATCGAAAAACGACATTTTATGTTACACGACCTAATATTCTTCCAATTAATGGTAAAAATGATTTCAGGCTATAAAAATTCTATTTACAATTTATTAAAGAATTGCTATTAAAAACATTTCTATAATGCTTAAGAAAGTGTCGATATTTAACTGAATTACATTATAATAGACCAAGTGGTCGGAGAATGATATTTCATATTACAAGGCCGAATGTTATTTCAGCTAACGGTGGAAATGATTTCAGACTACAGAACTGTATAAATCACTTCTATCTAACAAGGAGAGTATCAAACATGGGAATCACGGATTTTGGAAAAATTAATATATGTTGTGGAATATATTTCTCTGAGTACTGTAGTGATAATAATTTAGGCCAATGCGACTTTATTTAGTAATTAAACGCACGAAAAATTTCCAATAACATATCGTGTTTGATATGTATCAGTTAGTTGGTATTGCCTGCAACAAAGGCTGCTGGTGGTGTGGTTAGTGCATGCTCTCATGTATGTAACTTTTTTTAATATACAGACGGAAAGGTTCTATGTTCAAATCTATGCCTTTCCAACAAAAATAATTCTCTTTTCAATTTTTCTTTTAACTTTTTCAATATTGTACAATAGGTCAATTAATTACATTGAGGATGCTATAATTTTTTTTTTAAAGGAGATATGGTATTCTTTTTTATGTCATTATTATAAAAAAATTTACAACTGCCATTACTTTAAATAAGGATAAAATGAAGAATATCTAAAAATAGTATAAATAATTTATAATAAAAATCGCTTTAATTTGATGTAAAAAAATTCAGTAATTTAAAATTTACAATAAAATTACTGTTACATATAATGACAACATGTACAAAAAATATTATATCTCCTTTTTCAGAAAATAATTATAGCATAATAATGACATAAAAAAGAATACCATATCTCCATTAAAAAAAAAAAATTATAGCATCATCAATGTAATTGACCATTGTACAATATTGAAAAAATTAAAAAAAATTGAAAAGGGAATTATTTATGTTGCAAAGGCATAGATTCGAACATAGAACCTTTCCGTCTGTATATTAAAAAAGTTGTATACATGAGAGCATGCACTAACCACATCACCAGCGGCCTTTGTTGCAGACAATACCAACTATAACTGATAGGTACATATT
Organism: Brachynemurus nebulosus; assembly: GCA_035578155.1. NCBI lineage: Eukaryota > Metazoa > Arthropoda > Insecta > Neuroptera > Myrmeleontidae > Brachynemurus > Brachynemurus nebulosus. The sequence continues at coordinate 53,984,035 of JAPWDM010000002.1, forward strand.
AAACACGATATATTATTCGAAATTTTTCGTGCGTTTAATTTCTAAATAAAGTCGCATTGGCCTAAATTATTATCAATACAATACTCAGAGAAATATATTCCACAACATATATTAATTTCTTCAAAATCCGTGATTCCCATGGTTGATACTCCCCTTGTAAAATTAAAGAAATGGTTTTAAACATTTCTGTACTGTAAATTAAAAATCACAAAGTGATTGAAAAAATTACCAAACTGGATCGGCTGGGAATCGAACACAGGATCTCCCGGTAACTAGCCAGGTGTCTTCGTCACTAGACCAACCATTAACCAGAAAACCATTCAACCACTTATGTGTATTAGTACTCTGTCTAATCCGAGAAACTGTTACTATTTTCAATTTTAAATATTATCGAGTGCTTGTGAAACATTACTACATATTTGAAATTGAAATTTCTGTACTGCTTAAAAAAGTGTCAATATTTATCTGAATTACATTGTAGACTAAGTGGTCGGAAAAAGACATTTCATATTATAAGAACTCCAATTAACGGTTTTGATGATCGTTACAAAAATTACATACATTAAAGACTAAATTTGTCTCTAGAACGAAAAGGCAAAGCAGCAGCTTGAATTGTCACAGTTAGATCTGAAAAATAAGGTAACACAAAAATATTACTGTGGAAGATTTAGGTAATTAGGTTAAGGAAATTCGGCCTGTAGTGTGACCTAGGTACGTTAGACTCCTTGATACCTAATAATGCAAAAATTGTGATAATCTTCTTTTTTTGGTATTTTCAAAAATGTTAATCAAATTTTATAAATTACCATTTTTGGCGTCTTTGATGGTGGTTGAGAATGCGATGTTGGAAACTCAAGATTATGAAGCATCCTTGGTTAAAAAAATAAACTCACGATATAAGTACGTGTAAGTTAATTTTTAAAGCAAAATATTTTGATACAAAATAGTGGAAGCGCTGATAATATCCAGATTTATATTTTTTTCTCTTGGATTGTGTTATAATTAAATCATGGAAAACTTTTATACCTAATCAGGTTCAGCCCTGCGCCTCAGATCCAACTACACCAATTTCTCTAATGCAAGAACATTTACATGTGATAAAAAAATACACACCCTGTTAGAAACTAAGCATTTTCTCTACACAAAATGCGAGATTAAAATAATATATAATAATACCTAGCATTGAAAGAAGCATAATATGTATCCACATTTAATGGTACATTATGTATATTTTGTGTTCGTATGTATGTTTCTTAACATTGTATAAAATTCTTTTTCATACTAAACATGAATCTGTTACTATATAAAATACGTTCACAATAGGGTATTGTTATCAAATCACTTTTGCACAAATGGGCACTCTTTCTTACCACTCTTGTTATTACAATTATTGAAATAAATAGTTCACTGTTAGTAAAAAATAACATTTAACTGTTGTACAGAGGTATGCATAATGAAATGTAGGTAACATTTAACATTTTATTATATAAAACGTTAAAGAATTGCTTGAAAGAACTACATACATGGTTTTATTATAATAATATATTGTTTTCATAATTATGACAATTCCGTAAGTAATTTTTCAAGTAATTTTTTGTAATTTAAATTTTTTTCTGTTCTTTTTGAAAATACAAAAAATTTTGGAAATTTTTGAAATTCCCAATGACAATAGTGAGATTTTATTACCTCAGTATTTATCTTACGTTTTCTAATTGTAAACGTTTTACACAAAGTATTCAAAATTTAGAAAAATATAGGTAGGGGAAGGTCGCCCAAAGCGGGTACCCCTCTTAAAGCGGGTAAGCGCTTGTATATCGTTGTATCGAATGTTTTTGTCAGGTCGTGTGTATACCGAGATTAACCGAATATCAACCAATATCAATCAGCTGTACTTGAACGCTTGTGTCGTTTAATGCCCTAGTTAAGCTTCATCAAATTTTTTTGTTGGTTTTGTTAAAAATTTTGACGATAAATATTTTGTGTCTAGTCACAAACCTTTTTATTTGTAATCTTTTTGGTATTACCATATTATGTTACCATCATTTGACTTTTAATGTAGAAAAAGGTAGATATGTATCGGCTTTCATTTTGAAATTATTCTAACTTAACAAAATTAAGTCTTTTTGGGCAAAGCGGGTATGGGCAAAGCGGGTAGACAAAACAGAAGCATCTTAATGGAAAAAACTGTTGGAAAGGGAAAAAAAATAAAAAATCTTCTTTTTACGACGGAATGAGGGAAAAAGCTTAAAAAAAATATTTCTGCCTTGTTTGTGGTGATTTTGATGTGGACCACCTGAAGTAATATACTCCAATATGGAGGTTGTAAAGAAAGTTACAGTTAATTGTTATAAATTTATTATTTTTGTCTTTTTTCAATTTTTTTTACTTAATTATTATTATTGTTAAGTTCTATATGATTAAGAAAGTTTATTTTAAAAAATAATAACAGTATTTAAATACATAATGTACTTACCCGTTTTGCCCAAAGGGTGTTACCCGCTTTAGGATACCTATACGGGCAAAGCGGGTTTTTGCAGAGGTTTTGTATTTTCTTTATTAAAAATAAATATCGTATAAATATTTCTTAAGCAAAGTTTCATTTTAAAGTTCGATAACTATTCTATCTGATAATATAAAAAAGATCTGCTTATCGAGGTCAGAAGTCACTTTTTTGGGCGTTTAATCTTAGCTTACCCGCTTTGGGCGACCTTCCCCTAGTCATTCCTAATTTTTTAGGTATTTAAACAGGAAAACCCTTTATTTTCCCGTCAGTAGTTCAGTAGCTTTAAAGTTTGCGGATCAGATAGAAATGTAACGCTTTTAGGAACCAGAATGTATGTCTCCTGTATTTGATTCTTCAGTAATACTTGCAATAATATACAGCTTTTCTTTGATTTTTAAGTAATTCTTTTAAAGTAGTATTCTTTCTTCTTTGGGTAAAAATAAACATTTCTGTCCATCTTTGTCTAGTCCTGTATTTGAATTCTATATTGTTTTTCTTCACTTGTTTCATTCAATTTCGTCAAAATCCTTATGGAATCAGTATATGAATAATGGATTCGAAAAAAGGCTGTCTAAGTGTCTAGTATAAAACCACAATAGTACCAAAACAAAAGAACCAGACTGCCATAATTACCTAAAGTTATCTCGCTTCTTATTACAATATTTCCCGACAACACTACACGGAGAGAAAATTCCTATAAAAATTACTGTGCTCATACTACGATCGACGTGTAACAAGCGAACATATCCAATTTTTGTACGGTAAAATTGAATATGTTCGCCTGTTACACGTCGATTGTAGTATGAGTACAGTAATTTTTATAGGAATTTTCTCTCCGTGTAGGAAAAATTAAAATTTTGAAATGTTTTAAGAGTAGCTAAACCTAAAAATTCCTTCATGCTCACATATACATTTTCTCTAACTAATGATAACATTTCTTTCGTTCGATTTAAATTAGGAGCTGTTTCATTTTATTTCTGTCAACTCAAGAATTAGAACATTATGTATAGGTATGAAACGCCTTTATATTCTTTCTGTATAGCCAATACAGTACCAAGACCAATTAGTGGTGAAACGGTTCTTGTGGTCACTTCTTTTGTAAACACTGTTATTTGCCCTGATCAGAGTTAACATATTGTCCTGCTTTTTAACCTGACACCTTTCTTGTTTGCGTTCATCTGTTTCAATTTCATTTTAACTTTCATTTCAGTTTCAATATAGACGATGTGCTTGTGAATATTATCAATGTATATGACAAACTTTTATTCGTATTTAGACATAATTATGTTAATATTTTCCTTAAACTGCTCTTTGACTTCATTGCTCTCTGTGATCACCGTGATCGCTGCTTACCAAAAATCTTTGTTAAGCCCACCTCTATAGTACCAACGCTGTTAACTAAACCATACATGAACTTTGAATATCGATAAATTTAATATACTCTTCGGTTCTCTACTTTAACACCTTTCCGTTCTATTTGGCTTCCTATCATCTATATAGTCGTGTAACAATACCATAATACATAAACTTAAATATCGATAAATTTAATGTCTTGTTCCACCATATTAGTACGCAGGTACGTATTGATTTATCAGTTTCTCATGGTAGTTACATTTATCTTATTAAATTATCTATGCATATTTACCATACTTCATTTCTAATTATCTTTTTCGTTAACTAGAAAATTTCTCGTCTTTCTAATCAAGTTATTTATATATACGTATATAGTGGATATTTCTTTTCTTTGATAAAATATCTATTTTTCTTTAGATTTATATTATGCGGTAATGAACGGTATTTAAAACAAAATTGAAAATCAAATAAGTAATTATTTAAATAATTATTTATTTAAACATAGGTATGTGGTACAACACTCACATCTCTTTTAACACACACGATTTGTTATTTTCGCAAAAAGCAAACTGTTTCCATGAGGATATCAAATTTTTGTTTAGAAGATTTGTATTAGAGAAACAAATTTTTTAAAGACCTTGAATCCCTAGGACCGAAATTATGAAAACCAATTGAAACTAACAAAATCGGATAGATTCTATAGAATAAAAAATATTCTCTTGAAGTTTCATGTTGATTAAGAAAACTTATCTTGGAAAAAAATGTGTCATAACATACACACACCGGCATAATTAGCGGAACATACAAAAAATCTGTAAAAATCAAACAAACCATTTAATTTCAAGAAAATATTAATCTTATTTAATTATTCACTTAAAATTACATGTTCACAAGTCGATATACCTTTATTTTCGGTAGCAAAACAACTAACCATATAAAATGGCAAATTTTTGGAATCTTATGTCGTCTAAGAATAATTTAAGTTAAAGATTATTTAACAAATAGAAAATGAAACAAAGCGTTTTAATCCCGCCTGGTTCCTCCCGTGCTCTTATCAAAGCTTCCATTCGTTTTTCTATACTCAGAATGATGTTATCTATTACGGTAGTTTCAATTACGGTAGTTTGAAGCTCGACCACATTGAGAAGAAACGGCATTTGAATTCAAAAGCGACAGACCTTTTAAAAAGAATTGCATCAATAATAAGTAAAAACAATTCTATGGAAAGTGAACTGATTCGTTACTTCAATATTATTTAAAGTAAAAATGAAAAAAAAAAACCGCCAACTTTGTTTAATAAATAGGTTTTTATATTTTTTCTATGTTCCGTTAATTATGCCGGTGTGTGTATTATGGTAAAATACGCGTCATGGATGTCATGGAACTGAAGTTATATATTTAAAAAAAAAAAAAAAAGATTTTTAGGTGGCTTCGTATGAGATCTTTAGGTTTAATTTACGGGAGAAAATCAATTTTAGTAATCAAAATTATTCGGTTCTACAATTTTAAGTAACAGTAGAAATTTAAACCATCATCAGGTAAAATTTTAACTAAACTTAATCAACTGTAAGTTAGCTCGTAAGAACATGTCTCAATTTTTAAGTGAACATTTAACAAATTAAATATTTCACTATCATTATTATGGATTTTTAAAAATTATCGATAATCAATTTCATGAGTATAGGTAAACATTTTGTCTTTATCGGCAAATTTTATAGTTAAAAGAACTGAATATACTTGTTTACGTATTAGATTTGGAACACTTATTTTAGTATTTCCATAAATAAATCTATCGTGTCAGTGAGGCGTTAAGTGTATTTTGTACTTGTGTAGGTACAAATAAATGCCTTTGTATAAACTACAGAATGTCGGTAATAATTGCCTTTGACATGAAGAATATCGCGCTGAAAGATAAGCTAATCACTACAATTACAAATGCTAAGCAAAATCAAAACACAACGAGAATTGTTATTTGTTACTTATTATTAACATTGCAAGTAATTGTTAGGATTACATGTTTAAACAGCATAGGGATGTTCAAATCCTCTGTAATTTATTCTTCGAAATTTGTTTTATCCGTGCAAGAAAATGAGAAAACATTTTGATATAAATAAAAACAAATCTATTTTATTGACTCTTGATTAGAGATGGGCAATTACCGGTATTTCGAATTCATGTGACGTGACCGTCACAAATACCGTTTTATGACGGTTATTGACGTCACAAATTTTTTTTCAACTAGTCTGTTGGGTAAATGACGGTCACAGAGTCAGTCACAATTGTGACCGTCAAATACAACTATAAGACGTTTTGTGACGGTTTTTTTTCTAAAAAATTGATTACCTAGTTAAGTTATAACAATAATTTTTCTAGGTTTTTTTCGTTATTTTATGATCTTGATAGTAAAGTCTGATCCCATTATGCTTATATAGTTTACTGAAATAAATCAATGTTTTTAAGTGCATGTACTTACCGGATTTTTTTTGAAAAATATAATAGTTTGTAAAAAGAATTTGGCTAATTATTATTTCAATATCTTAAATTAATGACTTACATTATGACATATATATTATAAAACGATCTATTTATCCATTTTTAGATATTTTTGAGATCATAAAATATTTTTAGTTATTTATTAAAAAATCAAATAGTATTTCGATTTATTACATGTTCATGAACACAATATACAGTAAATAAACATAGGACGAATGACACCATGTTACAGTAATTTCCCGCTAAAGCATGCAAATTTCCCACTAAAACATTCATTAATTCAAATGTATTCTCCCAGATGGCAGTAATTTGTGACGGTCTTGTCATAACTATATCGGTCACAAAACCGTTTTGTGACGGTCAAAAGTGGGTAAAATTACTCGTCACGAGACCAGTGCACATCTCTACTCTTGATACGTATTAAAAATTTAAAAAACTCACAGCACAAAAAAGCAAAGCTTTAAGAAATTTTACTTTGAGACGATTTTACTTTTAATCCCCAATTCTTTTGTATCCTCAAACCTTCAACGAACTCAAACCTAACGAAAATGAACATTGGAACGAAAATTTAAGGTTTCTAATTATGATAGTGGCCGACAGCGATCGAGTTGAAGAATCTAGAAACTACTAAACACTATATACAGTTCGTGCGTCTACGTAGTAAACTTCCCGGCTGACCAACAATATTCTTAAAGAATTAAATAAAACTAAAAAAAGCTCAAGTGAATTCTCAAAACAATTCAATATAAACATTCACAAAATAATTCACATAAATAAAATTAAATTATATGTAGGTATTATGTTATCCATCTAACACGTTTACAAAAATTATCACACAGATAGTGTGTTTGTTAATGGCCAGTACCCGTCCGCGGTAACATTACACACATCGCGATCGGCCGCTACGGTTGTTCAGGTTACCATACTGTTGTGTGCTTGGACTGTAAGGTGTAAGACATTGATAAGACTATCTTGCAAATCGCGCGTACTCTTTCTCAACCTCGTATATCAAAAACTGCATGTTTTAGGACATACAAAAAACATTAAATATTGTATTTATATATATACTTATCTATATATATTTATATATGTAGGTAGCGAACATCAAAGGGTGTAATTAGCATAAATCTTAAGTTCATAATGATGAAAACACAGATTTAAATACTTTTTATTTGTGTCTGCAAAAATTGGGACTTTTTAGATACGAGGTTGAGAAAGAGTATGCGCGAAATATCAACTTTTAAAAAACTCACAGAGACAAAGGCTTCAGATTTATTACACCCCGCTTTGTATGTTGGGAATTAAAAAGTAAAAGTGTTGTACTTTTGGAAACAAGTAAAAATTTTCCTCCAACACCATCTTTCTCTAACCATTGTACTTCAAACAATAAAGTAGGTTTTAAATTATCACGACTATGAGAAAAATTGCGTGACCATATTTTCACCAGTAAATGTTCTACAAAATTACTTTTCAATTTCAAATCAATTCGCAACATTTAGTTATTTTATATAAAATGTAAAATACTATAATTAAATTTAAACATTATAATAGTACCTAACCTATGCTCTGTAGTCTATACTCTATAGAATACAATTTATGCGGGAACTTCGTATAATATGTATTTTGTATTTGCTAAAACGCTTCAGTCAGTTTTACTAAAATATAGTAATTTTTAGAAAAAAAAAAATGTGCGATTATAGACTGATACAATAACAGAATAATTCTACCATGAAAACATTTATTTTGTACCGTATTATTAGGTTAATCAATCTTTGTAACTTATAACTGTTCTTAATCAATAATATGAGTATCGAAGAATTTTAGGTTTTAATTTATTTAATTAATATAATTTATTTAATTAATAAGAAGTTAATATTATTATATTCCTATATTACCTATATATATTTGCAGTTTAATACACTTTTGACTCGTTGTAAGCAACAGTAAAAAAAAATTGAAACAGAATCATATATCTTACTCTTTTTAGATAATAAAATTAGCATATACGTAAAGAGAGTAAGGAATATGATTCCATTTCAATTTTTGATGTTGCTTACAACGAGTCGAAAGTATACCTCTTGATACCCCTTGCTATCCGACAGGCGACATAACAATTATTGTAAATTCCACAAGGGTCTCATCAGAGTTTTGTTTCTAATATTTTTTCAGAAACTTGAATCATTAATTATCCTTTACATAGCAGGTAACCTAAGGCGTTTGACGTAAGCATCATTTTTACCATTCTGTTTTCTTGTTACGCAAAACATAATACATAGTTACAAAAGCAAATCAAAAAAGTTTTCTCACTTTCCTGGGCACGTAAGTCATAAATAATCAATTATTCATTTTCATTAATAATTCTTTTTCTTTTTTTTAAATTTGCTCATAATTTTTTTCGGAGGAGAGTTGGTTGAAAATATAATCTACCTTATTTTCATAGTCATGGATATTTAAATAGACTACTTTTCAAAGTGCATTAAAAGCCACCGGAGTAGTACCTATTTAGTGGTCTCAGTAAGTAATATACTATTTATTAATTTATATTAAGCCTCGGAATCTATTACATTCGGAACTTAAGATATATATGAGAGATTAATATATCATCTTTCAAAAATGAGCCCAATTTAACTAATAATGATGAAAGTCACGTAATATTATGTAAAATCCTGTACTATACAAAAGTAAACTTACCATATAATTCACACTTCAAACTTTCTCACATAAATGTTAATTTCTTTATCTTCCACGAGTACTGTTTTTATTTAATCATAATGCATGTCTGCAGATTATATTTCAGCTAAAATAATATTTAATTTTAACAATATTACATTACCATTCGTGAAACACATTGCTACATTATTTCTGAGGCTAGTTTGATTGTTGAGTAAGACGAGGAATTTTCAGCTTTGTATTTTCTCAAAAATTACCGCCACAGTCGTTTAATTTAGTGCTTCTCAAAGGATGTGACGCAGCACTTATTGTGCCACAAAATTTTTCAAGTGTGCCGCGAAGAAAAAAACTAGTGGCGTTTTTATTCTAACAGTATTATTCGAATATACGTTATACGGCTACGTTAGTGAGCCACTAAATTTTCCTTCCTTGAAAAATTTGCCACGAGAGTGAAAAATGTGTCAGAATTTTAATGCACCTTTTAATGCCTCAAATATAGAATTATTTTGAACCTAGTTTTATTTCTCTAGTCCCAGTAGATATATCAGATTTTTATTGGTTTAGACTACGTATCTACGTACAAAATATTCAGATAAAAAGTCGAGATTCGGAACATTTCACCTAAATTTTTGGTTTTCTGAGTTAGGTACCTTAGGCCCTAAAAACTACAGGTGTTCTTTGTCTGATTATAGCTTCGCTATATAACCTACAGACACGAAAGTAAAGGTTACCATTTGTAATTTTTTTTTTAAAAGTGGCTGATAACCTTGGCTTTGACCTACAGAAGATTTAATATATTTTTGAATATAAGAAGAAGCATGACAATGTCATTTCAAGAAAATTCTGGAATATGTCATAGTAGAGAAATTAAAATTAATACGTATTTTCAAAATATAATGATTATAATAATCACTCATATTAATTATTATTTTTAATGCACTTTATTTATCAGTACCTATTTGTTACAGCAAAATATATTTACGTCTGACCGTAATCATTATAGGCACATATAATACATAATTTACATGTCACAAACGGTTTTGCTGTAAGCAACAATCCCACTTGGAATTAGATACCATGGCGAGTATAAAATATTAGTTAGTATGTAAAGTCAAGTGTTATAATTTGCAATATTTACTTTTAAATTAATTTTTTAGAATTATTATGCATAATACTTAATTTTGATGGATACAATTAACGATTATGGGCTTTTTGAACAATGATGATATAAAACACATGTGTGCCTCTAAATAAGTAATATTTTTTGCATATTTTATAAGATTCGCTATAAATCAACGTCAATTCTCTTAATGAGAATTCACATAACTTAATAATATTATGAGCTATTTTTGAAATAAACATGTCTCTTCGTCTGCACTTCCAAGGTTGTTTCTATTAGCAAATTATTCTGGCTTAGAAATAAAGTTAAAAGAAATGATTTTATTTCATGAAATCTATATACCTTCTTCTGCAGGCTTAAATAAAAATGACAATAAAAAGTAATATACCCCTGTCGCAGCATCCTGCAAAACATAGCGAATTCCCGGTTACAGAAATTGCTTTTTCTCGAAAACCCGTTCACATAATAGTTCAAAAACGTATCTTACGTGTTTTCTCCGTTCTTTGCCTTGGTGTAAAAAAAAATTCAAAAAAATTCACAAAAATTTCGTAAAAATTGGATGTTTTGTTTGAGAGTTACCTTGCGTGCATATATATATATAATATATATATATATATATATATATATATATATATATATATATATATATATATATATGTACATACACACATCTACTTAATAAATTTCTAACACTGACTGACTGACAGACAACGCACAGCCTAAACCTTTTGGTTTAGAAGAATGAAATTTTGCATAGGAGTTCCCTATGTAACGGAGGTGAGCACTAAGAAAGGATTTTTGAAAATTCGTCCCCTAAGTGGGTTTAATAGGGGATGAAAATTTGTATGAACTTCGTTGTTTTTGAAGTTAGTGGTATATAAAAATATGTTACTATGGCTATTAAAATAAATATCTTATTTTAATAATCTTTAACACTGTCCGACAGACAACGCATAGCCTGTTGGGTTTAGAAGGACGAAATTTGAAAACTGGCGTTTAGGCTTCTATTTATAAATAATAGTCAGTTGTTTCTGGAAATTTATTCCCTGAGGGGTCAATACAGAAAATGAAAGTTCATATGGGAAGTTCGTCATTTTTGAAGTTAGAAACGTGGATATTGATTTACGCTTTTGAAAAATATTAAAAGTCAAAACATAAAAAGATGTTGTAGATGGAAAATCCCATCGGGCATACGGCTAGTTTACTATATAAATTCGGCTTCTTGAGACCTCAAAACAAATTTCAATCATATAGTCCCGGATTCAAATCTCACCAAGACAGTAGCTGTAATAGCTGAATTTTATATTCGAAAATACCACTAAAATGAAAACATTGTTCTTTTTATGTGCAGCCATTTAAAAATTTAAAATGCATGTATACATGACCCCAGTTTTTCAAATTCAAGTTCAAAAACTAATTGCAAGTAATTCATATAATAAGAAAATAAAGTTTGTAAGTTTTTAGGTTTTTGGGTTTGCTATTTTTTTTTTTTAGTTTGAAATGAATTCGAGAACTGTTCAATTAATACTAAAAATTCTTTAACTGGTGAGAATTCAGCATTATAATAAAGGCTGCGTTACAAAGGTTGCGATTTCTCTTAACATGACAAATTTTTAGTGAGAAAACTAATTATATAACTGTAATCACTTACATATAATCACAACTAAATAATACACAAATAAAAAATACTTTAAGGCCGTATTCTACCAAATATATTTATACCGTGAAATTATATTTCCGCCTTAAAGTTCATAAAAATTTGTTGTAACTCAAAATACTTAAAGGCTAAATTATAAAATAATAGCAAAATATTTTCGAAATTAACCCCCAAAATACTTTAAAAATTTTAGCGAAGTGGGACTAGCAATAAATAAAATATTGACATGTAATGGGATTTCATGGTAGCACCGTGGATACTATTATTGCGAATGCTATGAAATTTGTAGGGGACCATCTAGGAACCAGACCGCATAATTTCTGACAATTTTATAAAAAATAATTGAATAGTTCAGAAGTTATGCCAGTTGGTGCAAACTGGCGACACACAGACGGACAGACAGACAGACGGACGGATGGACAGACACCAAACCAAAATTGTTCAGGAAGCTCTAAAATGTAAAATGTGCGTAAAGAATTTTATTTTGGATGGAAAAAATTTTTATTTTTCAAAAGTGATCATAACGCTTCCGCTACTTAAGTGGTCTCGGAAGCAAACTGCGGAATCAAATCAACGGAATTAAGTAAAAGATCTTTAACTATCTTTACCTATATCTTAGTGTTAGACCAGGTTGTGTTACAATTAGAGATATATATGTATGTAATGTAAACAAGCCTTTCTAAAAAGAGATGTAGTAATGTGAAGTTAATTAAGTAATTAAAAAAGTACCATATATCAAAATATAAACAATATTTACTGACCATATAATTAAAAATTACTGTCGATTAGTTTACTTAACAAGCCATTCACTACTCATTCACTGCCTGTCAACAAAACTGAATTGTATACTTGGTTGAAAATTGTATTTTGTAATACTTAGGTGAATATAAGTATAAAATTTTAAAAAAAATATTTTATGGAAAATATAATTCTTATAGATTTAATTCAACTTTTTTCGGATAGTAAAGAATTTTTTTAAATATGCTTAATACAAGTGGGTTTAATATTTTAAATATTTGGAAAGATTAAAATAAAGTCATCTTTTATGAGTACACATGAACTCATTTTTTTTTTTAAATTATCTAATATAAAGGGCCATCTCTAATCCAAATGCTGTGTCTATGTACCTAATAATTTCTGCCTTTGGAAGATATGGTCTTATACGCCCTAGAATTTTTTCTTAATTTAAGAACAAAATTTGAAAATAACTAAATAATAAATAAATGAAACAAAATTACTTTGCTAAATTCACTATATTTTATTGTAATGTGTGAACGCGTTTTCTGGCATTACGGCCATTAACGAACACTCGCCATTAATAAACAAATATTTTACTTGGCAAAATACCACTTTTATTTTTGAAACTGTGACAATATTGTTTCAAAAATAAACATGGTATTTTGCAAAGTAAAATATTTATTATTTACAAATTGAAGATAACTAATATTTAGGAAGTATTAATTATTTGGTATGTATTACTGCATATTATAAAAGCCCATTCATAGTTCTTTTAGCGCCCTTGTATCATTTAATATATATTACAGCCAATTTTTATAAAATCGATTGATACATAGTTAGGGAAATAGCTATTTTTTTCATTAAACTTCCATGAAAAACAAAATCCTAATCAACGAAAAGCTGACTCGCGTAGGCTTAAAAAACAGTTAAAAGAATCAGAAACAATTTAGCGAATTTTTGATTCGAAATATCAGAGCCAAATTATCTTTTTATTGTCATAATGAGTAGGACCACGTAAAATCAATAGGTAGTATTTGGAATTAATAACTTTGGTAATAATGTAGCATCTTTGAAAGTTTGGCGGGTATCTTATGTTGTGATCATTTTTAAAGTTGTTAATTCCACATTATCAGTGAAACTTGAAAATGTTAATTAACAAAGCTGCTTTCCAGAAAGCGAGTTAATTGTCTGTAATCGTCTTAAAATGTAACGGATTCTTTTTCTTACTTTTGAGACTTTTCGACGCCTCTAGCACCTCAGCACCGTTGTGCACCACATGATTTGACCTTGATCTACAGCGCTATATTGCATAAAATATTGGGGCGACTATAAATAGCTTAGCTAGGGCCTTGAACATTTAGGAATTTATTAATATTAGAGGTAAGTGGGGTAAAGTGGGAAACTTTTTTTTGGAGCTTCGTTGATTGAACAAAAGTGATTATTTTTTCATGTTTAAAATTTCTCTAGTAAAGAGGATTCAATAAGCTATCTTTTGCCTAAGATACCAACTAAAAATATTGATTTTCTTTTGAGTTACCGAGCTTTGACTGACCATATGCAAAATGGCCAAAATTGAAAATCGTGGGGTAAAGTGGGAAACTTTAAAAAACTGTACAAACTCAACGCAAATCTTGTAGCAAAGTTATTATATCTATATTTCAAGGCAAAAAAGGTTCAAAGAATACAGAATACATAGTAAATATAGAAAAAAAGCAACAATTTGTGCTGAAAAAAAAAATGAAAAAATAACTTAATTGATTTTCGAGCTTCGATGTGTTTATTTGCCAAACGTTTTTCAGCTGCTTCTTGCAACTTGATTTAGATTTTCAAATTGTTAAAAAATTTTATTTTCGCGCCGTGCTACGATATTTTATATTCCGGTAACCGAAAAATCCTATATGAAGTCGAAATTTTGAGGTTAGAGGGACATAAATACATTCACAATACAGATTTAATACGTCACAATACGACGCCTCAATCGTGATTTTTGACATTTCCCACTTTACCCTATAAAAAATGTTCCACTTTATCCCGATACCACATTTTGCAGAAATGTAAGCGTCATTTTATTACAATGTACAAATTACACGAAACGCTTATGCATTACCAAAATCAAGACTACAAAGAATACTTTGAGTGTACTTACAATTTCTTTATCTCTAAAACGAGTGAAAAAAATGATATTGAAATGATGGCAAATGAAATTTGCGATTCTCTTCAAAACTTTGACAAGTATCAAAGAGCACACGAACACATATGCATGTGTGGGTATACCATAAAGATTAGTTTGTGGTCATTACTAACAGATGTCAGTAGCGCATAACATCTGTACTTTGACAGTTTACCCGGAAAGTGCCATTTCCCACTTTATCCCACTTACCTCTACCAAATTATAAAATACAAAATTATTCACTTTGATATGTATAAATATTGTCAACAATTTTCAATGTTTCCATCACAAATATTTTTTCAGCAGTATAAAAAATGTTTACTATAGTATTAATTTTATAATCCAAGCAAATACACAAACAGGGTGGTCTAATTGTCATTTGTATTTGACCAATGTACCGTGGCCAAGTTAAACGAGTTCACTCAGAGTGCCATAAAGAAATTGCAATTGTTCGTAAAATTGTATTTTAAAAAATAACACTGTACTAACTATAACAACATAATATACTTAACAGCTTCTTGAACAACATCTATGTAGTTAACTGCAAAATACGGCCCGAGTGTTTTAAAATAATTGGGTCGTTATTCTTCGGTCTGGACATACATATATACGTCGTTAGATGATCATCTAAATTAGTAATTACATTATCAATTAGATCAAGATCAATTTATCTTTAAAACTCGTCTTTTGTGGAAGCAAATGATGTATCACTTTCTGGCGCCTCAATATTTACAGCAACAATATTATTCGATTTAAAACTGTACAAGATGGATAATTTGAGAATTTTCTTTAATAAAAATATTATTGAGTCGATGGTCGGTATCTTCCAACTTGTGCAAAAACATTAGTTCAAAATTTGTGTTTTAAAAATCTACACTGTATCTACCTAAAATCATACTCAAAAGTTTAAAAAAGTACATGAAAATAGAGTATGTAATTACATTTTCATCTCTCCTGTAAAATTTGCAAAAATGGATTTTCTCGATTTTGTTTTGTTACTCTTCATATAAAAATTGCACTTTTATCCCTAGCGAAAAGCAATGTCAACCTGTTTAGACTCATTTTCCTCTTTAGCTTGTAATTTTTTTCAATTAATTTTCCAATCTGTTCCAGAGCGAATCGTGGTCGACGTCGTCGGCGCCAAAACCCCACGAAACGTGGAAATCAATGCGTCGGTCTCTACAAGCGACATCAACTATGCAACGATAAGGTAACCAAGTTTCATTGTTTACAACTTTTTCGGAAATGAAAACGTCATTTAAATAAATTTTTCTACAATCGTAATAGACAGTAGGCTTTTACGCTCTGTGAAGAAAGCGCAAACTATGTGTTTCCCGAGGACTGTTACTTTTCGCTTTAAAACAAAAAGTAGTACTTTGTCGCTAGCTCAACATAATATATAATTACAAATCGAATAGACATTTTAATTTCTATGGCAACAAATAAACAAATTCTAAACCCTTTTTTTTTATCGTGATCAAGTGAAATATCAATTTTATTAAATTTCAAAATAACAGCAAAATATTAACACTATGAGGCCCGAGCACTTTCATAGAAAACTTCCCCGGTAGTCAACAATATTTTTAAAGAGACTTAAACAAATACATACACAAAATGATTCAATTAACATTATATATATATATATATATATATATATATATATATATATATATATATATATATATATATATATATATATATATATATATATATGTGATACGTACATACGTATACATATTTGACATTCAAACACATTCAAATCAATTAGAGAATTATCGAAAGTTTAGATGAAAAACTGGTAAAAATAAATAAAAAAAGCAAAAAATACTTTTATTCGTTTTTATATTGTTTATTTTAAAATTTTTTATAGAAACCAAGAGAGTAGTGTGTGTTGGTGTTAGTGTGAGTTGAGTATATACACATCGGTGTGGTAACATTTTTTACATACATAATGCGTAATCTATTATTCATTGATCGCGATCGGCCTCTGTGGTTGTTTTGATTATTTTCGGATGCCGAAGCCGTGGGACTGAAAGTGTTAATTAAAAATAATAAATGACTATAAATAATAAATAATAAGTTGATAAATAATTTTAAAAAAAATGTATACTATTCGTATGTGGGAAATATGCAATAGTGACAGCGATTTCTGAAATACACCTGCAGATATTTTTAAAGCAGCAAAAATTATAACATTAAAATAAATGTTAACGTTCATTACTACTTTTTCAAGTACTTTTTAAGTAAAACGAGTAAATTTTACAAGATTGTAAAAAAAATCATGTGTGTAAGTCGAACACAATGTAACATTGCCGTACTCATTAGAATGTCGCGCTCCACCTGGCGACGTCACTCGTCAACATTCTCAATCGAGCGGCAATGTACATACCACTTTGCGCTCTTAATACACAAATAACTATTATCATAAAGGGACTTGAGACACATCTTTGTCTAATTTATTAATTGTAAAGTTGCAAAGAAATCGTGACAGTTTGTACAATTCAGCATCTGCATCATTCTTTTACCTATTATTAAACTCCCGTATTTATTTGAAAGGTGATGTATCTTTTCAAATATTTACTGTAAGGTTGGTTTTGTAATTATATTTATATCCGGTAATCGTTCCGGTTATATTGTTGTGTGGTAACGTCATCGCAAAAAAAAATCGTTGAAAATATATTTGAACCGGATGTTTATAAATGATATGTATGTCTCTGCCTACCGTTAGCGCTGGTTATTAATAATAAGTGACAAAAGAAACTTAATTAAACAAATCGTTGATCTCGAAAAGTATAGCGGGAATCAAACGAGTGCCAACCCATTGTATTGGTTAATTTAATTTAATTAAAATTTCTAATTTTGTTTTTTAATTAGTCGTAAAATATAAATAAAAAATAAATTTTACATTCAATAGATTTATGGTTTTTGAGTTGTGGTACCACCTTTTAAATTCCATCAGGTACCATTAAGGTATATGTTTTTTACAGTTCCAAGATTAAAGTACTTATGTATTTTAATTAGTATGATACTTTCGGAAATTCTACTATTGTTATTGAATATGTTTGCAGGAATTTAATACAAATTTAAACCCTAATATTGACTGTTAGCTTTCGCTCATGTTAAAAAAAAATAAACTTATTTCTATGTAAATGTAAATATACTTTCTTTTCTATAAATTTAAAATATGTAAAAACAGTGGCCATAATTACTGCTATTAACAATAAAAACCAATTTTTTGTTTTACTTAATAATCATTGTTAGTTAAGTATTTAACATATTTTTTTATCTGATTTAAAACCACTATAATTAAAGCACTTAAGTGATAGTAAAAATTTAAGTAATATTTTTTTAAGTGTTTCATCTTTGTATGTTAATGAGAGTAAATAGCTAAACATATCTGATATTTTTATATCTGTTAAATTCTTATAATTTTATTAGAGTACATAATTAGTTTATATTTTCTGGCTAAAAGCAAGGTCTTTCGCTATTACAGAACGAAATGCACTACTAATAAGAGCGGCACATAGCTTCCTTGTATTCGTAACAAACTTGTATCCAGTCTTTAAATTGATTTGTTCTTAAACTGCATCTTATTTTAAATTTCATATCTTATCCTCTAAAAGGCACCTAAAAAGTTTCATTTTGAAAAGAAAAATAATTTATATTTCAAATGTGATCACGATGCTTCAGATACTTTAGGGCATATTCGCGTTGTGGCTTTCGTCGCTTCCGTGGGCATCACTTCGGATCGACGTATTCATGTTCGCGTTGCATAAACATAGTTGGCGCTATAGCTGTTCGCGTAACATACAAATGTCATTCAAAAAAATTTTTTGATAATCTCTTAAAATGGTTGCAATTTTTAATGTAATGACGAAAAATTTTATGTTTGAATTATTAAAATTAACGTGGCATAATACAAAAATTATTAAAACATAAACAGTTTGAAAAATTTAAATTTTTAAAGTTATGTGCACGGTTTTGTGTCAACGGGAGCCATATTGCGTTAGTTATTTCAAAATATTTTTAAACATAGCTCTAATGACCACCGGAATCAATGGTTGCGAGTACACGATCACAAAGTAGCGTCGCTCCTCGCTACGGTAGCCCCAACGCGAAAATGCCCTTAATAGTCTTGAAAGCAAAAATGAACAATAAAAAGTTATTTTTGAAATTTAAGTTTTATATTTCAATTTTGGTGGCAGCGCTGTGAAAACTGGAACTTTAAAATTTACTATTTTATCTGTATTATTGTTGACTGTTTTTGTTAAAACATTCTATTATTGGATCTACTAAAAATGCAGAGTCATTCACAACATAAAATGCATAACGCATATTTGTTGTTTTTAAAACAGAGGGAAAATTGGGTTTAGAACTTAAATATTTCGATCACAGACAAAAATGTATCACTCTCCAACTACTATGTAACATATTACGATTCCGAAGTTTGATACTCGACTAAAGTTCCTTGCTTCCAAGTTTCATTTAATCCGCTACTCTCCAGACAGTCTGTATAATAGTACAACTTTTACAGCAACAAATAAAATTTACCATATATGTAAATAAATTTTATTAATTAGAGTTGATCCTTTTTTTGTGCGGTAGAGGGGACCGCATAAAAAAATCGCACAAATAAAATATATTCAAAAATATCTTAAATAGCTATAAAAAGTATAGTTCGATCCAGATTGTACAAAAAACTTTTTTTATGCGGTTTGTCGGGACCGCATAAAAAAAGTTTCATCGAAAAAACATCATTCAAAACGCTCAAAACTTAGAAATTTCCATAGAAGCAATTTTTTTTTTCAATTTTATAATATTACTAGCCGTATACCCGATGGGATTTCCCATCGGCAACATCTTTTTATTAGGTACTCAGTGCTCACCTTCAGTGTTTTTCAAAAGCCTAAATACCAATTTCCACGTTTCTAATTTAAAAAATGACGAACTTCCCATACGAATTTTCATTTCCTGTTTTAACCCCTAAGGGAATGTATTTCCAGAAACGTTAGAAGTCTAAACATCAATCTTCCTATTTTCTGTGCTAAATTTCGTTCTTTTAAACCCAACAGTTTAGGCGGTGCGTTGTCTGTCAATCAGTGTGTAAAATATTATTTATTTGAATAGTCATAATAACATATTTTTATATACCTAACTTCAAAAATGACGAATTTCCATAAAAATTTTCATTCCCTATTTAACCCACTGAGGAGGCGAATTTTCAAAAATCCTTTCTTAGTGCTCACCTACGTTACATACGGAACTCCTGTACAAAATTTCATTCTTCTAAACCCAACCGTTTAGGCTGTGCGTTGTCTGTCAGTCAGTCAGTGTTAGAAATTTATTAAATAGATGAAAATTTTGAAAAATACATCTGTAACAAAATTAAATAATGCAATAACTTATGTTCTTATGCAATGTATTGATTAAATGCTTAAAAACCGTTAAAAAGTATTTTTATCAAAGAAAGTTATTGTAGTAATTGTTTAAGTTTCTTACTGTCTCGTGATTTTGATTCACATTATGCATTTTAATGGCCCTTTTTTACAAACCGCATAAAAAAAATCGCACAAAAAAAACCGTACAAAAAAAGACCGCATAAAAAAGAGTTCAGCTCTGTATATTGTTAATAAAATCAGATATTAAGTCATTTAGTTCATTAAAATGTATTTTGCAAATATACGTAATATCCTAGCTGTCCGCACTCATGCTCGGTAGGTCAAACTGTATATTAACATTGTCCTCATCATTGGAATTGACTGCCGTTCCTGACCTTTCAATAAATATTACGTATTTTATATAATCAAAACATATGTTTAGAACACGTTATATGATATTATTATAGTTTCATTGTTTATAATAAATACGATCCACTTCCAATATTTTAAATCTAATTCACCAAACAAACTTTTCTAGAAGATTTAACTAATATCGAATAAAATTAATTAATTCTAATAATAGCGAGAAGCTCTTCATTCATGAGCACTTTGCTTTTGCTTCGTTTAAAAAGATTATTAATTAAATTAACTACTTACTTAAAATGTAATTGCAATTTTTCCCTTTTTTACAGCCTTGTCCAATAACTGCACTGGATTTCCGATACGAACAATGTGCAGCATTTAACAATCGCCTTTTTCGTGGTATCAAGTACGTTTGGGAACCGTACTTAGAAGGTAATCATGATTTAAATACTTTTTATAAAGATCTTTATATTGGCCCTAGCAATTTAACGCGATGAACTGTCAGCTAGCAAAAATGATACAGCAGAACTAGAGTGTTTGTAAATTAACAGTTCTTCGAGTTAAATTACTTTTAGGCAACAAATTTGAATTGTAGAAAACACAAATCTATTCAGAGAAAATATTATTAATTGAGTGTAATAGGGTAAGACAATTTACCAAATAAAATAAGTTAGTAAGTGTAATTCATATTATAATTTAATATTTCCTGACTATGTATTTGAAATCAGTTAAAGGACAATACGCAAAATTGCCCCCCAGCGCCCACTGGTGGGATATATATTTTCCGAAAGCCCCTTTCTGGTAGGTCACAAATATACCCATCTTAGGTATGGAGAACCTGGCCTTCAAAATTTCTTAAGGAAACGATGTGTGTTGACCTGCAGCGGGTATTAGAGTCCTCTTCGGGAGGGTGCACTTCGGACTACCTTATTTCGGCAATCTACCAAGGGGTCTGCCAGAAATCGCCGCCGGTAGGACTCCCAAACTTCTCTTTGGATACTCCCAATGTACAGGTTTGAAGTCGCTCGGTACATCTTCTGCTATAGGCCACGTGAACAAACGAGGTTAGGTCACTTGCTAGGAAAGTGGTTTTACACAGTAATAGGCCGGCCCACGACATGTCTCATAACCAATTTGTACCTATATAGAGTATCCCGTTTGGCTATAGCCACGTGCAGACTTTTTGCACATTTGACGTCCTATAACTTTTGAAGGCCAGGTTCTCCATGAACGTGCCCATTGACAAAGTTGGACTACTTGACCAGGGCTATCGAGCGGCATCGGTCTCAATCTTGGGCGCTAGGGGGCAAGTCCCCATATAGTTTTGCCCATTGTCCTTTATCAATAAAAAGTTCTGTCTTATCTCTATCGTGTTTACCTGTAAGTACAACGAAATGATCAATGAAAAGTTTCTTACTATTTTTTTCGCTATAAAAATCTGTCCTAACATTTCTCTCATAGTAAAAGTGTAAGAACTACAAAGTATATGAATTATAATGTCAATAATAATAATTAAATAAAAAATAATATTAAAAAAGATTTCCGGTACCGGGAATCGAACCCGAGCCTCCTGGGTGAGAGCCAGGTATCCTAGCCACTAGACCATACCGGAGTATGTAAGCAATGTCTTGTAAGCTAGTAAAGAAACTCATAAAGAAAATTATTTACTTAAATTTTTGTTTTTGTAATATTAATTTATTATGATATTAATTTATTCATAGTAATTTACTTATTATTTATTATAAATTGTTATTGTAAACTCCAACACCAAAAATCCATAAAACTCATTTTTTATAACAAAAAGTTGTACTAGTATGTAGTTCATATTATTATGACTTCAGTATGTAAAATACGATTTTGAAAAACTTTATTGTTTGCAAATACCTAATATTTGCAATATTTTTTTCCATTTCTGTTGCAGCAACTGAAGAATGTGCATTAAACTGTCGACCATCTGGACAAGATTTTTATGCGGTATTAAATCGCACGGTTATCGATGGCACACCGTGTAAAAATCCATTAACCGTCGAAGAAGTACCAGCATCGGCTGTGATGCGAGGCATTTGTGTAGAAGGAAAATGTCGGGTAAGTCAAAAATTTTAAAAATAGAATTTTAAAATAGCATAAAGTTTATTCACAGACATATGGTGAACTCTAGTGATATCTTTTGACACTATGATAATGTGTTCTGTTTTATTTATACAAATCTCGGCTAACATTTACGTCCGTGGTCAATAGATGGCAGCTGTGTGTATAATTTATTTTGAATTTGAATTCTCTTCATTAGAAGCAATTTTAATTCTTTGTTGTTTAGCTTGTACATGCTATAACTTATTCTTTGTGTAGTTTTATCCAAAGACTTTTTTACAACTACAAATTTGTTTTTATGAACTTGCTCTAATTAATTTAATTAATTACGTTAATATAGTAATTTATTACAAAGGTTACGGGCAGTTGTAAATTTGCCAATATGACGTCACGTAATAGGTTTCGATGACGTGAGTCGTGAACTAGATGGAAAATTTTTATGCTCTGTTTTATAATTAGGCTTATTAATATATTTATAAAGTCAGAAAAAATTATTTTATTTAAAAAAGAAAAAATTGTATTGTCCTATTTTAAATAATTAATAACTATAAAATTAATTTCAAAAGATTTAAAGTAGGTACGCCCCGTATTAATATAATTTATAATATATGTAAATAAAAGTAATATTGTATTTATTTAACCCTTTAAAATCAGATTGTCGTTTTTATATTTTCGATAAAGTATATTAGTATTAATATTAGCTTTCTTACACAATTCTTATTCTTAAAACATAATTATCTTTTGAAATAAAGCTATACTGATTTTGATCTGTGTCATCTGTGCATAGTCCATTCAGTACTCAATTATGTACTTATAATTAGAAAAGTTGCGTAACTCCGACTCCGAAAACTTGCAATTTCGTGATCCTTTCAAAATACAAGTTCTTCGAAGGCTATGGACTGAGCCGAATTATCGCATAGATAAATGAGACAAATGTTTAGGGCCCGGTTTTTCGGATGGTTCGGTCAGACTATCCAAACTAGTTACAGAAGGAAAATTGAACCCAGGAGTGTGACAGAAATTTATTTTGAGTTCCCTAGAACCTGAAGATGATATTCACTAAAATTTATGCAGTAGATTCTCGTTAATTCAAACCTGCGATAATTCGAAACTCTCTATAATTCAAAGGTATCACGAGTTCCCTACAAAATCTCTGTATATTTCGAAGTAAAACAATACATTTTTATGAAAAATTATCTAGAAGTGTTAATTATTTCTTTAGTGGGTACTTATTTTAATTGAAATTAAATTAATCGAAAAAGATATTTCATCAAGATGATCATTAGAAATAATTATTGAAAATATGAAGTGAAAATTTTAAATTGTAGTTTGAGTGATTTAATTTAAAATGATGAGTAAGAAATGATTTATTTTATGTACGTGTAAAATTATCCGCCGATTTACTACAAAGTATTATAGAAGTTTTATGTGTTCTCATTATACACTTAAGAAACCAAATCCTGTTTTAAATGATACTTACCTACAGTAGACTCTCTTAAACTTAATTCAAACCTGCGATAATTCGAAACTCTCTATAATTCAAAGGTATCACAAGTTCCCTACAAAATCTCTTTATATTTCGAACTAAAACAATACATTTTTATACACTTGGTAATTCGAAGGAAAAAATCATTGCTACGTAACCAAACGACGCGTTAATTCGAACTCATCGGCGTCAAACACTCGACAATTCAAAGTTGCAGAGATAAAGAGACAGAAAGATTGTAAGTACATTTTGAGACAAGTTCAAGTTCATTCATCGCAAATGCTTAAAAAAATTAAAATTGTTACCTGCGATAATTCGAACCTCTCTATAATTCGTAATATTTTAAGAGTCCCTCGAGTTTCGAATTAACGAGAGTCGACTGTATATGCATACATACATAATATGTATCCGCACGCTAACTATCGAACAGATCGTCCTATTCTTATGAAATTTGGTGAAAAAATTGGAAGTCGAAAGATCTTGGATTAGTTCTTTACCCAGTTCCGTCTGATTTCCAGAACCAGGTAGTTTGAGCCTTTTTCGTAAAAAATACTTCATTGGAAAAATTTACCAAGAGTCAAACGTTTTCTAAACTGTTTTAAACGTGTTGAAAAAGCGGAAAGAAAACATACATTTTCAAAGCACTATCTTCGAAAAAATTAAAAATGAATTATTCTTTTGGAAACATCGCAATTAGCGAAAAAAATCACATACGATAAATTTTTTCACCGTTGTTGTATGTAAACATTCCAAGAAAAAATGGGAAATTCGCTATCTTACGCAAAATGCTTAACAAGAGTACCTGATTTTACCAACTTCGTCTCCGTTTCCGCTCGGTTTGATAAGACATGTACGACCTAGAGTCTCAAATTTTTTGAACATATTTTTAGCAATATTTAGTTAAAAATAGCAAACATTTGCCTATCACTAGTATTCGAAAGTGCAATAAAAAAATTATTAAGGATTATAAATCAAAAATTTATATCGCGTGCCATAGACACAGCTGTTACCACACTGGTAAAATTTAATAAAAAAAATTCCGTAAAATATGATTGGCCATAAAATTTATTAGAACGATCTAGTTGATCAAATAATCAGTTTCTAATAGATATACGTTGACGATCCAATAATTTAACGACTTTAAAATTTCGAATATTTAAATTATAACTTTATTTATAAACAATTAAAAATTGTCGAATCCAATTTAAATCACATAAACTATAATTTTTTATTTGTCATTTTATTTAAATATGTAGAACGTAGCCTTGTTATTTTATTTAATTTTTTTTTTACAACATATAATAATAATATTTGATATATTATAAGATTTCATTGTTATATTAACCTTTTACGTTTTTATTGATACTAGTATAACAATAATTGCAAATGTTGTCAAATTGAAGAAACGCCCTCATTTTTTCAATTTTTAGTTACAATAAAAAATTCTTATTTGTAGGAGAAAAGAGACTAGTGCTTAAAATAATTTTATTATATTAAAAATAATAAAAGAGCTTAATTTTATAATTTTTATCTTAAGAAATAAAATTTTTTTTTGTTAGATTTTTTTAGTATGTTTATCATGTTTAGGCAACGACACAACATGAATGTAATATCATTTATATAAGTCAAAATACGTTCCAGTCGTTACGAGATGTGTCCTCCAATAATAATTGTGATTGCCATTACCAATCCATTACATGTAAGAGTATGCTAGACTTTGATAGCAAAAATAGCAAATTTACTCTTGAATTTTTCAAGTTTCACCAAACAACTCATAATATCTCATAAATAGTGTTTAATTTAAAAAAATTCAAATTCATCTCTGTGACTTCAACAAGTTCTTAATTTTGATAATAATACTTAATTTTAATAATAACAAGTTCTTAATTTTGATAATTATACTATAAAATAACTTTTTATTTTAAATTTGAGTTAAGCAGCGTAGATAGTATTTCTGGACATAGAAGAATTTTAGAAATTAATTTTTATATTTTGGTATAAAAATAGAAAATTTACTTCCAATGTCTTTATATTATCACCGTCAAATCCTCCCAGAAAATGAGATTTTATTTTACATATAAACGGAATTTGAAAGATACATTGAAAGAATTTAGTAACAGCTATTTCATAAATTTTAAGCGTAATAAAAAGATACTTTTATAACTTATATTCTTTGCACGCATTATAAAAAAAATTATTTTTTGCAATTCCGGGACTAAAATACATGATTTAGTCCCTCGTACTCAGGGAGTAAAGTGTGACTTTTAGTTCCAAGGAACTAAAAATACTTTTACTCACACTTTTAAGTCAATTAACAAGCAGAATTTACACAACATACTAATCAGAAAGCAAAAATTAACTTAAATAGCTGTTGCCAGGTAATTTAAAATCATAAACAAATTCAAATTTGTAAATAAAGGCAAGCAAACTATATTGTCTTGCCTAATTCGATTGACTTATCCAAAGTATTCTTGATGGA
The DNA here is from genome assembly GCA_035578155.1 of Brachynemurus nebulosus. Classification (NCBI taxonomy): domain Eukaryota; kingdom Metazoa; phylum Arthropoda; class Insecta; order Neuroptera; family Myrmeleontidae; genus Brachynemurus; species Brachynemurus nebulosus. The sequence continues at coordinate 54,010,533 of JAPWDM010000002.1, forward strand.
ATATTATTTCATACAATTTGAAAGACATTTAAGTAATTTGTTTCTTAATTTTTATAATTTTAAATTATCCGGAATTGCAAAAAGTAGTACATACGGCACAGGACTAAAGTGATTTTTTTTTTAATCTTGTTTAAATTGGTGCCCTTGGGCCTTTACAGGCTCTCTGGCAACAAACTTCACACTCACTGTCAGAATTAAAAGTCACACTTTAGTCCGTTGGTGTATAATATATTAACTCTGTATATTTTCTACATTACAGCAGCACCGTGTAGATGGATAGCAGAAATTTCTTAATTAACTTGATTTTACTACTACCTACGGTTAATTAAAATTCACATAAGTGTTTGAAGAATTCTCAAACCGAATCGGCTGGAACTCGAACACGGATCTCTTGGTTGCAAGCCAAGCGCCTTACCAATTAGGCTACCGACCCCTTGTTCGAATGCCACTCCAGTCCGACAATCAGTCAAAGACATCCTCTCTTTTAATGCTAGACACGGTTATATTTTTAATTTAAAATGTTATCGAGTGCCTGCGAAACATTATTAATGTATAGCGAACTTTTGTTCGTATTTATACATACACCAATATTCATATGTTCACTTAATCTCCAACTTTGGCATGTATGACCAATTCATTATGGTAATTAAAGTTCACCTTAAGGGGAGCTTTACTTGAGAGTCGTTAAAAAAATACGATTTTTTTTTGCAGAAATTCGTAGCTAATTATGTGTACCATATGTTCCAAAGTGATTTTGCTGAAATTAATTTAAGGGAAGGTTTACTTGAGATTTGATAAAAAAAAAATCGATTTTTTTTGTCGAAATTGATAGCAAATTATGTGTAGAATATGTTCCCAAAGTGATTTTACTGAAAATAATTTAAAAACAAGATTCTTGCACATTAACCGAATCCAACTTTCTATAAAAAAAAAAAATTCAAAAAACGTAGTACACGCAATAATGAGTATTAAATATAAAATTTTGAAAATACGTTTCTTTATATATATTTTATAATATCTCGGAACTACATTTTTGGAACTGGTGGACACGATAACTCAAAAACTATTCGATGGATCCTTTTTTTAAATTTTTTTTAAAGTTAATTCAATTCTTCGGCACCTTTACCTAAGTTCGATACACTTTCAATATTTTTTTTATTTTTAAATTTACTTTAAAGAGCGAAAAATAAGACAAAAATCGTAATCAGAAGTTCAAACATCCGCCATTTTTCTTCTTTCACCAATTTATTGATATTATAGGTACAGGTGCTGGTACTCTTCATATATTTGATAAATCTTTTTTGTTTTTGGATTTCGGTGGTTTATTACCGGCGCTAGGATGTCCACCAACAAGGTATTGGATTTTCGGATCGTCACACTGCACTATCTATAAAATGGACACTTTTTTATATTTTTCCTTGAAAAAATTTTTTTGTGTAGTTTAATACTTAGTAAAAATATGTGCACAAAATTTGAAATTGATATTTACTTCCGTTCTTGAGAAAAAAATTCTAGAAAAATACATAATTTTTAAGGACTCTCGAGTAAACCTCGCCTTAAATACACGAACAAAAATAAAAATTTTCTGAATTCCATATCAAAATGTACTTAAAAAGCTTGTTTTCCATCTTTTTCGTTATTTTTAGTTGGTGTCCCGGTTTTCTTTTATCAAAATATGGAATCACTCATCATATATGACTATGTCTGTAAATAAAAAATTTCCTTTAAGCCATATTAACAGTAGTATCTGTTTATTTTATCCAATTTGTCCCTATTGCAAGTATATAGAAAATGCATAATGTACAATATTTGCAATAATATAATGCAGTTTTTCTACATTTACTATATACATAATATACATTTGTATATATTTATATTGTTGTGTTACATATTTAAAATACAAATATACACAAACATACCATACAGAATGCTGCTGTCACTTGAAAATAAATAGTTCACGAAGTTCGTATCACAAAAAAATGAGAATAAAAATACAAAAAAAAAAAATTGTATTGCATTTGTGATTTTTTCTTGGGGCCACACACAATGAATCGAAAAAAAATACATAACATTGTAAACAATATGACTCATTGTCAGTTTGGCCATAATAATGATCCAAAAATACATATTATATGTATACAATATATAAATACCTATATTGGATCGAAAATTAGGTGTCTGTTTTCTGTGAAATCAAAAGTAACCAGCATAAGTAAGTTCGAGTTGAGCAAAAAGTAAATAATTATTTGCGCCTTTCAAATTTAGCACGTTTCTTCAAAAATAAAAAATATTTTTATTCCATTCGTCACAGAATAGGCTGAGAGTTGATGAAAAAATTGTATGTATGTACATATATATTGGAAATGTAGACCAATGCATTTAAAATCTATATTTCACTAGATTCACTAATCCAAAATTAATTTTAAAATATTATCCTAAAATCATGAAAATTCTATCAAAAGAAGAAGTTTATGAAGTGACCTAAATTACTTGTAACTGTAAAAATTATTCACTTTTCGTTTATTTTAGTGTTGAAATGGTTTCGCTTTGGTTTATGTTTCCTTTCATTTTAATTGAAATTAAAGGCTATCAGATTGACTAAATATAGACTTCTGGCATAAAAATAAGTTATCTTAATAACGGAGAATTCGTCAAATTAATTACAAAATGAATATTTTTAGCTCAAAATTACAAAAAATTTTACTAACAAAAATCTGTATTTATTTCAATCATTTTAATTTCTAGCATTTAAAAACTGACCTTTAAATAAACACAGTTTGAGTTAAATTTCATTCTATTAAATAATTTAGTATTTCATTAAAAAAAAAATTAAAAACCCGTGAGCAGCAAAACTCCATCACTAGAATTTTTTCATTTTCAAAATTTTTAAGATAACTAAATGAAACCTAGAATTTTTTTTCTTGTGGTTTAAATATTAAAAGTGTTCCGCCTTCTTGGTTAATTGTTGTCTGAAATCATAAAAGAACCCATTTTAAGTTGACTACCTTTTAAGTTTAGGAAATTTTACCATTTGATATAAATGGTGGAGGTGAAGGGCACAAACAGTAGCTCCACTGTCTCTAATACAACTGACAGAATCTTTGGTAATTGTTACCATTGTTAGGCTCACTTTTGTTAAAAGAGAGATTGTAGATTTTACAAGAGAAAAATAATTTTCCTCCGCTTGTGTGATTTAACAATTTCAGTTTTAAATATAATTTACTTACTTCATAAATTAGGCTCAATTTACAACTTTCTTTAAAAAAAAAATTAATGTAAACGACTATTATTATAAAATTTAAGTTGGTAATCTTTGCCAATTTTTATAATTTATAATGCAATTAATAAATCTTACAAAAGAATTTTCACATTTTTCTTCTCTTCAGCAGACATGAAACACGACATTATAATGTACCTAACATTAATATTGTAATCACATATAAACATATGTAATTTCTATTTCTTTGAATCACATATACAAAACATAAGTAAAATCGATTTTAAATAATAAATTGATCAATAAATCATTCTATTGATCTAATGTTGTCTTACAAAATGATCAACTAGTTCGTATAGATTTTCTATTAATTTGCATTCAATAGCGTTTTGTTATGATATAATATTGTATACTTACAGATTTTTAAAATGCAATTCAACGAAGGAAAATTGATAGATAAAATGCGAAACATGTGATCTACCGCGATTAATTAGCCTGGTTATTTCATTTATTTGGCATAAACAAGTCAAATGTGATATGGATAGATGGATCGATTTATTGCACATATGAGTATGTTAGATCATTATGTACCTATTAATAAAATAATAATGATAAAAATTTCCAATAAATTTAGATATGCACTTTTGATTATATTTTATATCCAATTATTTATGTTAAATGTCACTGTAAACTAGCTCTATTTGCGGCTTTGCCAGCGTAAAAGAGTCTCTACATTCTCGCCGAGGTTGGACGAGGTTCCTCGTCGAGTTCCTCGCTGAGGTTGGCTCAGCCATATGAATAGCATTAAAACAGCAACCGCGAGACACAACGAAATAACCCTCTACATTCTCGTTTCGTCCAACCTCGGCGAGAATGTGGAGACTCCTTAATATTTAAAAATGTGATATTATTAAATTTTAAATATATTTTCCCACGTAAATTAAATGTTTTCCCGATGTAAAAGTAGTGTTTTGATCTCCTGTCTGATTGACCAAGCGGTTGATGTGCGAAGAAGGGAAAAACAATGTTTGTAAGGACATTTTCTTCACGAGACTCAAATGTTGCCAGTGGTAAAAAGTTACCCATGTCCTTTTCCGTCCCTTTAGGTAACTCTATACAAAGTTGCAAGTCGACTGGTTAAACTGCTGTGCCGTGAAAGGGAGAAACAAACAAACAAATTCAGCTGACAACCAAGAGTTTTTGATAAATTTAAACTTTTTTGAACTTTTAAAATAATATTTTGTGATATTCTTGTTCGATCAGGCACAAAGTATTTTTAAATAGAAAAATTCGGACAAATTTTTTTTTTTTAAATTGTTAGTTGAGATGCTATTAATCAATTAGGAAGTTTTCACCCTCTAAGGAGCACTACGTACCCCTGTTTAAAATTTTATATACATTTTAAATACATGTAATGTATTTTTTTCTTTTTCTTGAGTTACAAAAACTTGTTTGAGGACTAAGGAGGCGAGCTTGAAAATAGAAACTATGTCAGTTTGAAAGCTCATAAATAGTTCTGCATTCTGTTGAAAAGTTTAATGTGATATTTTTTTTTTAAGTGCCAGAGGAATAAGAAGATTAAATTCTTGTTCAGTTGCAAATTTTTTAATTTGCGGAGTAAAAAAGTTCATAAATAGTTTATAAGTTTACGCTAATTAATTTATTAATTCTTTTAAGTGCACGGAGAGAAAAATCCTATAATTTTTGTAGAGAAAATTTCAGAAAAATTACTATGCTCCCCTATAATCCGTGCGCGATCGACGACCAAAATAAAAAATATGTGCTAGCATGGTAAAATTTAATGTGGTGCTAACACAACTTTTATCACACTCTTATGCATGTATATTATAGTTTAATTCTTGTTGTCGTACTCTTTCATTTGCGCATCTGACTCGCGACCTTATATTGGTTGCACTGTACCTGTAAAAACATGTATACAAAAATGATGGCCAACAATATAATTCTAATACATATACTAAAGATAGGTAAATAACAAAAAGATGAATTAAACGATGACATCATCCTAAGAGAGTGTAAAAGCAACTGACAATAGCTGCATCAAGGTGCCTGGTGCGAGCTGTCTGACAAAGTTTCTTCCACAGTCCACACCTATGTATATGGTTCGCATGTAACCCATGTAACTCGCTGATTGAGGTACATTTCATTAGAGCGATCCCAACACAACCAACCTTCTTTCTGTTTTTTTTTCTTTCTATTATTAGCATGTTAGCATGGAAATTTTTTTAATAAACACAATTAAAAATTATTTTTTTGTCGGTAATGGAACTTTTTACTGTGCTGTTTTACAAATTTTACGGAGATAATATTACGAAAAGAACATTCCATCCTTTAAATTTTTTATGATTAATTATAATCTTTATATTTTTACCTTACAGAATTTAATATGTTCGTCCTTTACACGTCGATTATAGTGCTGAGCACAATAATTTTTATAGGAATTTTCTCTCCGTGTGGAAAGGCCAGTTCCAGAGGGATTGAATATTTGTAGAATTCAATGGTCAAGTGACTTGATTCAAACTTATAAGATCATTTCTTGAAGAAATATTACTCTGGCGGGAAGTAGGCGTAAAGCGTTTTCTGTAGAGTATTCTGTAAGCTTTAATTCTATACTGAGCCATTTTTCCGGCAAAATAGGAAAAATAAAAAAAGCAACAACAAGGAATTAACCAGAAACTAAGGAAGAAAATTCATAATTTATTAATGGCACAATTTTCTGGAAAGAAAGTTTACTTGGAATTTTTTCTAAATTTCAACCTAGCGGCTACTGGTTTATGTCTGAAAGGTATATGAATAATGGTGTTTCATTTACCAGCGTTTTCACCATTATAATAATTTAGGTTACTTTTATACATAGAGATACACTTTTATATATACGTTCAAATGAATATATATTTTACATTTTAATTTCTTTTACATATTATTTGTTTTTTGACAATATAGAAAATAGATTATACGAAATGTTGTTGCAGCAATTCAATAACACTTCCACGAGAATTTTAAATAAATAATGACCAAATTTTTTCATGTGAAAAAAAGAAATTAGGCTTTTGTTGTTTATGTTTAGCTTAAATCACACAAATGACACATCTGTCGTTAACGAATAGTTATAGGTATTAGAAATTTGGTAGAATGAATACTTCATGGCCAATCTCCAAAAAGTGTTTGATGACAAAAGACCAAAAACAATTCTTTAACTAACCTCTATAATTAGTATTCCAATCAGACATTATGTCTCAAATTATTTTACACGAAATATTTATCTATTTATCACCATTATAATAAAATTGAAAGTATTTTCCACACACAAAATTGTCAACATTAAATTATTATAAAAGCAACTAATTAATCAGAGCAAATCAATATAAATCATTGATCTGATTTAATATTAATATGTATGTGTTGTGCAAAATCACATGTTAAATCATTAGTTGTTGCAATTATATTGTAAGTGTACTTAATAATTAATTGTAAATTAGAAATGAATTAAATTTTACAATTTTTCATTATATGAATTATCACATTATAATTTTATTTTAATTATCTAAATTAATCTTAAATGTATTTAAAAATTTTTATAACCTGATTTTCCTTTCATCGCTTTCGGCATTGTATGTATCTAAGCATAGACATGGTAGTGATCTATTTTTGAAAAATTATATATTATACATTTAAAAATGCAGTTCCTTATACGTGTGCATAACTATGATTTATTTTGTGTAATATGATAAAAATTACTACTTTGATTATTGCGGCTTTAATTAATAATTAGTAATTATTTTATGCTATTATTCATTTCTAGTGTAATTAGACTATATACTTAGGTAAATAATAGGCCTGTTGTTACAGAGTTTTGTCACATAATATTTGGGTAATCCACTTATTACTTTCTACAACTTTTTACGAGCAGGCTGCCGAACAGCAAAAAAATTCGTATTTCACATTGTACTAAATCATGCCAGACTTAAGGAAGATATCTTTTAAATTGATCAATTGACGGTACATTTCCTGTCCAGTTGTACATGAAGAAGTGGACCCGAGCAAATTGCGTCAAAAACCGGACATTTAGGGAGCCTGTTTATCAACCAAGGTATAGACATTATTTAGAAATTTCATGGTGTTAGACTACTTGCTGATTGATTTTTAATAATTAAATTAAAGCTGTAAAACTTAATCGAGAAATATAAACAGATTTTTAACATTTAAATGTCCCACTAAAAATGCTAAAAATTTTTGCTGTCCATGTATGGTTTTCGATGATATAATATCAGAAAAGTGGTCGCTGTAACGTCACTAAATACATCCAGCCGATTTTCGAGAAATTAAAATGTGTGGTTGATTAAAAATGAAGTATAAAGGGATAAATTATATTAACAATAATATATTATTCAACGAGCTGGTAATGATATCTATTACTCACGAAGATGAAATCGCGACACGAGGCGAGTGTCGTAATGCATCCATGTGAGTAATAGCCATTACAAGCGAGTAGAATACTATAATTTTTCTACGACTTTCTTCCTTTTTGATTTAAATAAAATTGAATATAATTTTAAATTAAAAGAATAAAATTTTTAATCTATCTCCAATTTCATTAATGTTTGTATATGTATCTAGGGTAAAAGACCCCATTGTCGATCGGGGTTATAAGTCCGATCAGTTTTGACATTTATATCTTAATGAAGTTATTTCTGAAAGAAACCTTTGATAAAAAAAATTATTATTAATAGAATGATTATTTTTCAATTTAAATTCACCTCACATTTAATGCCTCCTCACTTAATTTAAGAAATACATATATATATCGAAAAATTTTTGTTGAATTCGTGAATTTTTAATATGATGGATGATCATTATTCAAAACACATGAGTTATAAATTGTAACATTTTTCACCGAATTTTTAAAGTTATTAGCATAATAAAAGTATACAAATAATTGTTATTAGTCCACTTAAGAGATTAGGATAGCTAAATTAAATTTTATATGCGTTAAATATTATTTGTATGACTGATTCTTCTTGGGGTCTGAGTTTTACAGTTAGGTACCGCATTTTGAGAATTATATTATATTGCATATTTATTTTATAAACATTTTTAATTAATTTTTGGGTTTAAAACACTTAACTAACCGTTTTTATAATTTCACTTTAATATTTTATTTATTTCAGAACGTAAAATCAATTGAAAAATAATTAATAATGAATTAAAACTTGAAATTGAAATAAAAACGTCAGACATTTAGATTTGAAACAACATATAAATATACACGTCATAATATATACGTCATATACTTAATTTAACTGTTTAAAAATTCACAATGGCGTATAGATAAGTTAGAATCATGTTAGAATGTACACAATGTTTTTTAAAGCATAATTATAGATGGCGAAAGAAAATACAGTATTTTAGTGGTTTATTTTATCGAATATTTAAACCCTTCTGTCATTGCTGCTATGTTTCACAAGGTGTCATTCTGTGATACTCTATGACACAGACTGACCCCTTGTAGTGGATAGAGTGTCAAAGTGACTGAAAGAGAATGGTTCAAATATTCGATAGTATAAGATTTACTACTGTACGTGATGTACATTATTAATGCGCGATTCTTCATAGGGGTCTGTGTATTGATCTTTCAAAGGAGGTTAATATTTTCTGTCTGCTTTTTAATAGACGTCAACAAATTATAAAACAAAATCATTAATAAATCAAAATTTTTGGGTTATATTTTCTTAAAAACATATCCATTGGATTAAAAAAACTTGGTTTCATACTTATTAAGAAAAAAAAATGGGTGTTTTGTTTATTTTTTAATTTTTTTAAGCTAATTTAATGATACAGCTAAAAATAGTGATCGGTCATCGGGTCTCTTACCCTATACGGAAACGATTAAAATAAAATTCAAATTGTTTTGTTTACTTGCACGTTAATACGCAACAAATATGAAATCAAAACTTATATTATTCACAAAACAGTCGAAAGCCCATTGAATAATGAAATACGGTGATTTCATTAGTCGAAAGGTATTTAGTAATGATCATTCCTCCACACCTTTGCATAGTGATTAATGCCTAACTTTCTCAACAATTAACAGATAAGTAATGAATGTGTTCTTCAACAGGAGTAGAAAAAAGAATTTTCAATACTTTTATTGCAAAAATTAAGAAATCTACTTTCAGATTATTAAAATTCTACTAAAACATTCATATTATAGGATATTATCAGATAGCATGTCAAATATTAAAATTCTCTTCTCTGACGTCATCAATGATGTACCGTAACGGAAACTACCGAATATCAGAAATAAAAATTTTGGATTTGTTTCCGATAATTACGGATAAGCAATCAATTTTATTGGTGAAAAGTTGCGAAAAATTGAAAAATAAATATTGGAAAAATGGTCATCTGTAGTGCTTATTTTGTCTTTTGACTCAACACTCAATGTCTGCTTATCAAGTTATCTATTACTGACGTATTATTATTTTCTTTTTTGCATACAACATGATGTACGAGGGATGATTCAAAAGTAATGATAATTGATATTAAAACACATGTTTTATTTTATTAAATTTTATTCACTTTTCAACATAATATCCTAATAATTCAATACATTTAATTCATTTAGTGTACCTTTCCTCTTTTCTAACCCTTTTGAAAAAGTCATCTTGACATTCTCAAAATGCTTCCTACAGTGGCTATCCTTTCGTTTTAATATTTCTTAACTCTAAGCTGCTCCTTAAGTCGGAGACTCGGAGAAAGAGATGGAAGTCACTAAGGGGTCAGATCTGGAAAATGGTTGGGTGTTTGAAAAAATTTGAAACCCACCTCTCGAATGGCAGTTTCATCGCAACTTCGACCTTGTGTGCTGGTGCTTCCAGAGATAACACATTTATATGATTTTTTTACCTGTAACTAGTGAGGGCATAAGCGAGCTACTACAATTTTCAAACATTTTAGGGTTGCTAGAAATATCCGATTGTCATTACTTTTGGATCACCCCTCGTATATTTGCGGATAGGAATTACATACACTTTATATTACTACATCCATTACTGTTTCATATTTTTTTTGTTAATGGCAGAACCGACAATCACATACAAAACACACAAAATAAATAAAATAAAATAATATTTATTTATCAAAAGAGTAGTTTGTACTTACTTACTTACTTACTTACATCTTATATAATACATGTCATTTAAAATGTCTGGTTTGCGATTTGGTAGCATCAAGATCCGTTTTCTTCCCATCATATGCAAAGTACAAAATATGATACAATACATATGTGGATATTGCATAAGTAGGAAGGCGCCATCTCATATCACCCAAAGTTACTGTTTTACATACCATTAAATCGTCGTGTTTTCAATAATAGTAGGTACTCGTAGTACATATCGTAAAATAATATCAGATATGAACAGATATTATGTATGAGCAAGTAAAAATAAATGCATTAAAAATATATATCTATAGGTAGAAAAATATATCTTTATAACAATAATAAGAATATACAGTGCGTTTGGTTGCTAAATACTCCTACATGTCGCAACATCCTGCGTAACATAGCGAATTTCACTTTTTGACAATGAAAATTCTTTGAAACAAAGCTTTATCGGGAAATATTTACTAGCGAAACTTAATTAGTCTAATGTGACTTGTTTGCCCTCTGAATTTCGAGGCTAAGTTTTCTTACACCCTGTATAAATTTATACATATAGACAAGATATAAACAAATGAAAATTAGTCCTTTTAAATTGTTCTCGAAAACCATTTTACATAGAATAATGATTTAAAACATATCTTATGTGATATTTTCTACTCTTTACGATGGTTTGATAAATATTTCAAAAAACTTTTGACTTAAAAATTTATGCTAATTTTTCTCTAAACCAATTTATTTAGAACTAGCCGTACCCGCGACGTTGTTCGCGCAAAACATTGTTATAAACTCAATGAGAAGTATGTTGGTGTAATAATTATACAGAACTTCCAAAGAATAATAATTTTTGTGTAATGCATGTACATGCTCAGAATGGTTTTTCTATTTTCCCGTGGGAATGAGGAATTTTCCCGGAGTAAAAAGTATCTTAAATGTTGACCCAAGTATTATTATCACCACACCAAATTTCATAAAAATCCGTCCAATAGTTTTTGCGTAATACGTGCACATGCACAAAATGGTTTTTCTATTTTCCCGTGGGAATGAGGCATTTTCCCGGAGTAAAAAGTATCTTAAATGTTGCCCTAGGTAATAAGTTATCACCACACCAAATTTTATTATTATTAAAATCCGTCCAATAGTTTTTGTCTAATGTGTGCACATGCTCAAAATGGTTTTTCCATTTTCCCATGGGTATGAGAAATTTTCCCGGAGTAAAAAGTATTTTCGATGTTGACCCAGGTAATAAGTTATCATCACACCAAATTTCATTAAAATTCGTCCAATAGTTTTTGCGTGATGCGTGAACAGACAGACAGACAGACAAAAATTCTAAAAATCGCTGTTTTGGTATCTCCATCGATAACTATTTACAGTACCAGTACAATTTTCAAAAAATATTCCATGCAGAGAAATGATCTCGTTACAGTTTCATTATATGTATAGATAGTCGTTCAAAAACCCATCTTATGTGATTTTTCCATTCTTTCCGATGCTGTAAAAAAAAAAAAAACTTTTGCTTGTAACGCATTTTAGTACAAAATTCATCTTTTCATCATGTTCTGGGCATTTGACGTGTCTGGCTGAAGAAATCATCCAAGGGTTTGAGACTTGCAACATTTCCTCTAAACACATACAAAAAATATAAAACAAAAAATAAACCAAAACTAAATAATCTGAAAAACTAAAACAAATCTTAAATATTGATTAAAATGTTCAAAATAGGTAGTTTGCCCATCAAAAAACCGGGCTCTAGATGTTTGCAGGGCCGGATCTAGGGGGCAGCGGGGGACCGTGCCCCCCCGTAAGTTTTTAAGGGCGCTAAAACGGTGAATTGAATGTTGTTTCTTTTTTTTTTTTTTGTTCACCACCTTTTTGCAGTGTTAGGGGCGCCAAAAGCGAATTTGACATTTTTTTTTGCTCGTCGCTTACTTTTTGCGGGGGAAAATTTAAAAAATATCGGTACACCAAAATCTTTAATTAGGCATTTTTCTCGGGAAGGACACCAGCACCAAAGTTTGTCCACCCCACCCCCCTCGTAATAACTGTAGGTCGCTTGTCTCATTTGTCTATGCAATGATCCGACCCTGAGAATAAGATTATGTAAAGAAATACCGAGCGAATAATTTTTGACCCCCGAGGTTTGGCCTGAACCTGCTCTATTTCTATATATTGCAACAAAAGATGCAACTGCTTAATTTTGAATATTATTAATTTAATATCCATGATCTATCAGAAAAGTTAAATAAAAAAACATATTTTATTATTGTATACTTATAAACTTAAAGACCCAAAAATATTGATCGTATAATATTTATGGATTACAAAAACGACAACAAAAAGAATATGTACTCATTAATTTATTTAGTTCAAAAACGTTGTAGGGGTGCCAGTGAACAAGCCACGTAAAATTGAAACACATTAAATATCATGTAGGTGGAGATGTACTTTCAGGGAGCCCCCAGGTCACCTGGTGCATTGATTGTTACCGCTACACTTGATCATAATAGTCGTTATCTTATGAGTTCGCTGTTCCTCACATAAATCGTATTATTTCGTAAGCAACAATAATATGCTGCCAATAATATTCAATTATGATATCTGTTTAAAATGGCAGATCATTTTTTTTTTTGTATTTGGAGGTTTTTTATATTTGGCGTAATATTGATTGCATCACTTGTGCAATAAATATAACAGTGTGTTCACTGTAGATATTTGAATTAAATGTTTGGATGTTAATGTTTGGATGTCACATTTTAAAGACAATATATGGCCAAAAATTGAGTTTCTGATAGTTAAATTATAATGGAAAACAATTTGAAAGAGATTTAGTTTAATTGAAGGTTGTAATTTTTGTTGTAACGAAAATGAATGATTCGATATCCATCAAATTTTGCAAAAGAATTTCACGACTGGGGTCTAAATTTATTTTTGATTCAAGATACATATAAACTGTCGCGAAAGGAATATTTCCAACAAAATTAGAGACCGAAAACATTAAATATTTGATTTTTGAATATTTTTATCAAAATGTATTAAACTAGCTGACCCGGCCACGCGTTGCTGTGGCTCAGTAGTTATAATTGATTGAATTAATGTTTTCTTATCATTTCAAATGATACACTGCACAATTATAACACAATACACAGTATAATTATAAAAATCATTGACGTTGTGAACATAAACAAATATGGCGTGGAATAGAATGTATAATCTAGAAATCGAAATACAGCAGGATACATACATACGCATACAAAACGAAATCTACCAGGTGTCTACACAACCTAGATGTGAAACGATGTTAGATTAAATTATAGGTAAAATTTATAGGTCAATTCAATTATATATTCCTAAATTTTGTGCAAAATCAATTGTTTATAGCACTTGACCCAGCTCGCCCAATGACTTTAAAATAACTATCTTCATATTTTATTAGCATGGCTAATTTCCGCACCGTAAGAACTTAGTATGGGTACCTATACCAGCAGTTTTAGAATTGTTTCTATTTTAGACCCTGCAAGTCACCAAGGCCATGGGAAACCATTTTAACGTCACTTTCATCTTTCACAGAGATCTCAACAGCACTTAAGTAAAAATTGTCAAATTTCTGCAGCTTTTTAATTTGCGCCCTATTTGGTGTAACTGACGGACAATGTGATCACACGTATATTTAAATTTGATATTCTGAAATTTTGTTCAAAATCAGTTCCTTATGTGCTTCGCTTCGCTCGCTCGACGACTCTAAAGTATTATTCATATTTTCATATTTTCAAGTCATATTCATATTTTTATAGCATATCTAATTTTCATATTTATGGAATTTGTTGAAAACAGCAGAAGTTCCAATTGATGATAACTGGACAATCCATTTGTTTATTTCTTCATAGGATACAAACAGTATTTTGCACAGTAAATAAAGTAATTTCATAGTAGTCGTAGGTAAAAATATTATTGGTGATATCTATAGAAATACTTATTAATACTTACAAAAATTCCAAAATTATTTTTCTCCAAATGCTTAGTAACAAATTAATTTGCATGATTTTTTTATAAATTGTTCCACAGATATCTGTATACAGTAATAAAAAATTGATATTTTGCGGTTTTTCGTAAATTTCTACGGTTAGACTAAAAATTTTGCGATAAAAACTATCCGATCTTTTAAGTTAGGCCAAATTATAGATAGTTAACAAATTTGATCAAAATCGGTTCAGTAGTTTCGCAGTTTATCCTAGCCGTACATTGTGACATGAGATTTTTATAAATATAGACAAGTTTTTATTCGCTGTTTTGCTCGCATGGTATTTGGAACGGTGACATCAAATTGACATTTTTGCTGCCAAGTATCGTCCTAAATAAACTTGCCTCCAGAAATTAGATATTTTCTCGAGGTAAACAGTAGCTTCTATCCTTTTTCATCCCCAAGTCAATCATTCGTTTTTTGTTTTTAAATTATCGTAATTTCATCATTCTTTTTTAATATATATACCTACTTTTCCTAAGGAATAAAATATAGTAAAAGCTATATAAATAAATGTTAAATAATCTGTGAAAGCGAGACAACCAAACACTCAAACTCCCATACTTCGCATTTATAAAAATAGTATAGTTGTCTTTTTATAGCCCATAAAATAAAAATGAAAACTTTTGAATATTTATGGTGGGGATGCTGGTAAATTTTTAATTTTTTGAAAATTGCCAACTTGAAACAAGAAGTGATACTTTGAGTATAAAGGGTAAGAAATACAGATGGCAAAACATCTGATTATTCATTAAGTAACTTGTCTAGATTGAATTTTCAATACTCAATGGTTTATTTTTTGATTATGTAATAATGCATGTGTTAAAAAAAATTATAATTTGTAACAGTTTTCAATAATAAATTTTAAGTGAACTCTATAAGTGAACTCTTTAAGTGAAGTCTATAAGTTGATCAATACCTTACATTAGATATCGTACATTTAGATTTGTCTGATGACGCGGACTTTTATTAATTATACTTTTTTTTCGAAATGCATTGTCATTCTTAAAATAAATACCTTCTATTATTCTTAAATAATGGACGATATTATACATAAGTACATAATCATCTTATTTTATCTTATTTAATTTTTAAGTAACGACAAACTTTACTACTTTTGTATAAGGTACACAAAAAAGGAGATTTTTGGGACCAAAAGACACTCTAGCCACGAACCAGAAGTTAAATTTCATTTATAGGATTACAGTCAAAAGCTCGATATTTTTAAATCAAATCTTTTTCGATAAAACCGGTGTAGAATTTTGGTAGAAGTAATGTTAATTTAACGTTAATATCCGCAAAAATTTTTTACTGTTTCTTGTTGTAAGATAAATCTTTACGGTCAAAGCTTCAGACCATTGTAGGCCACAGTTAAATTCGTTTCCAAAGATAAGAGTATTATTTTACATTAAAATTATCTTGCCTATGAATTTTCATTTTCAGGTTGTATTGAGCAACTAATGATATTTAAAAATGAAATAAAAAGACATCTTGAATTTTAAAAAAAATTATAATTCCAAAGTAAAGACATTTACACAGTTTAAGTATATTAATTTTTATATTTTATGTAATCTATGTATAAACCATAAATAAATCATTCTTATTTCATTTATATACATATTGTCACAATTTCCTTGCAACATTACCAACAGTAAATTACAATTAGTCATAGGAGACAGAAGAAGCAACTTGTCTTCAACGATCCAATGTAGGGATGTTATCGACATGAGGGAGTATTCTTGAGACAAAATACTTAAGAAATCTGCAATAAAAAAAATAATCAACTTTTCCGTCCATCGCAACAGGTGTATATAATCTCTTAACCCTAGAATCATACGTACTCGTCAAATTGACGACCAAACTTCTCTACCTGCTCCAGTACTACAACTTGCAGTGCCTGCCTGCTCTGAAACTTCTGTTATCTAACTTATTTGTTATGATAACACAGAAGACGTATCAATTTTGTTTATAGTTGCTGTCTGTTGTGTTTTGTTTATATTAAAATAGCGTGCGTCAATTTGACGACGATGTATGATTAACGTATGTTTTTAAAAAAGATTTCGTACTTCACATATAAAAGTTTTCCTAATTTATCTAAAATTTATTAAAGATATGGATGTTATAATTAATTTATTCAATGATGATGATAATGTGAAAGATGATTACAGCTGTTTGACTTATAGAGACGACATAATACTGAAGTTTTAATATATTGAATCGAAAACGACTTAATAAAAGATTCAGAATTTATTTTGTGGGAAATATTTTAATTTTTATCATTTTTTGAGATCTTATTCAAAAAATTGCTAACAAATTTTAAAAATTTACAAATGTGCCTAATGAGGAAATAACTACATATCTACGCGAATGTTTGTGACCGAGAAATTTCACATTCTGTAAAGTCGCACATATCCACCGACTCATAATAGTTCATAAATTAATTATTTGAACGACATGTATTATGATACAATTGATGTATTTTTCTATTTTTTAATTTTTGTAATGAAAAATGCTTTGATAAAAAGATTAAAAAATTAGTAAATATTTATATTAAAAACTTTTTCCAAATAAAATTTTTTTAAAATATTTTGTTCGCTTTTGTAGTATTGTTATGTAAAAAAAATCTTTTTTGTAAATAAATGCCCCGTAAAAAGTCCATTCGTCAAATTGACGACGATGTATGATTAACGTTTCTCGTAGATCAACGTATGATTGTTAATGAAGTATTTCCTATATTGACCTGTTTTTTTGATAAATTAATCAGAATGATGCATTCATTTTGAGGCAAACAGTATAAAAACTGAATGACGTTCATACATATACATTATGAATAC